>JAJOZX010004143.1:102500-107500 GCA_023014485.1 Bathynomus jamesi
CAAATAAATTTACAAAAATAATTTTAATTATTATAAAAAAAATGTGAAATAATTAATTTTTATAATTATCTTATTAATGAGGGATGATAAAAATACGTAATTATGTTTTTTTGCAATTTATTTTTACATATATTCATTATTTCAAAATCAGGCATTTAAAATTTCTTCATAACTCAAAAAAACAACAACTTTTTTTGTTAATGTTATTAAATAAATATTTTGGTTATATAATACAAACATTAATTTATTTGTACGTAATGTTAATACTATCAAGGTAGATTAATCAAGCTGGTGTCTATTATTACACTGTTATTACAAATTCTTTTTAACCATTGTTAAAAAGGAAATATCTGAAACGGAAGGTAAAGTTTATATAAACATTCAATTCGCGTGAATTTTAACCTTTATGGATGCGAAATAATAGTTTATTATTTATTTATTTTTTTTGTTAAGTGTACGATAAATTATAAGGAAAAAGAAAACGGGAAATAATTATGGTTTCTATGACAACATAATGTTTACTTAAGGAAAGATATGTTCAAATTACTAGTCAGAAATGATTTATTAACTTAATTCACCGAAATATAACGAAGTGGATTAACAGAAAAAGTAGGAGGTTAGCTCGATCTATTCAAAAGAAAAAAAAATCGTATTTATTTTTGTAGCAAGAAAAACATTAATTAATTTTTAACTTGAAGTTCATGTAACGTTGTTGAATTATCGTAAAAATTGTTGGATTATCGTAAAAATTATGGAATTACCGTAAAAGTGGTTTCCAATTGACATAATTTTTTTGGTTAACTATTTTTTGGTATTTATTTTTTAGAATAATTTGTCAGTGTTTTTTGGTGGCTGTTCTATCAAACAGTAGTTCAGCATTCAACATTCCTTATTCATCATTCATATTCATCATGCGTTATTCATTATTTACCCGTCATTATTCAATATTCAACAATTATCACTCAACGCTCAATATTCCCTATCAACATTCACCAATCATCACTTATTCATTATTCAGTCTTCACCACTCATCATTCCCATTCAACGGTTATCACTCATATTCAACATTCTTCATTAACATTCGACATTCATTATTCACATTCAACATTCACCGCGTGTCAGAAGATAAACCACAACCTGATAAGCAAAATGTTCATCTTTGAGTTTTCTTTCAATTTTCATGATTCGCATTTTGAAAACGGAAAAAAGTGGAATCATTGGCACTGATTCTTCAGAGAAGTGCCACAGTGCTCCTCTAAACTCGTTTGGCACCAAAATAAAAGTACAGTATGTAAGACCGTTTGAACTTTAATTTAATAACTGCTTCTCTCTCTCTCTCTCTCTCTCTCTCTCTCTCTCTCTCTCTCTCCATATATATATATATATATATATATATACAGGGTGGGCCGTAAGTTTCCATACATAGGAAAAATAAACATTTTTTTATGGACAACCATTTTTATTTATATAATATGCTCTACATGGTTGCCATTGTTTTGAAAACACATTTCAATACGTGTTCCCCACTGTTGATGAACACGCATTAGCACAGTTGACGTTATGCTTGTAATGGCGTTGGTGATACGTTCCTTTAGATGATTTATGTCTCGTATCTTTTCCTGATACACCATGGCCTTCAAGTGCCCCCAAAGATAGAAATCAAGGGGGGTGATCTGGGGATCTGGGAGGCCATCCACAGGACCACGCCCGACCAATCCAAGCATCCGGAAACTGCTGCTGATCCAAATACCGACGCACTGAAGACCATAATGAGGTGGAGCTCCATCTTGCTGGAAGTAAACTGGGAAGTTACCTTCCTCGTTTAGCAGGGATGGGAAAATCTCTTCTTGCAACATGTTAAGATACCTTTCGGCATTAAGATTTCCACTGACAAAAATTGGTCCAATAATTCTGTCACCCAATATCCCGGCCCACACCATCACTTTACCGGCACCTTGCATCTTCGTCGGACTCAGCCAGTTAGGGTTAGCATTACTCCAATAACGTGTTTTGCGATTAACCTCTCCTTGACGTAAAAATTTGCTTCATCAGTAAACAAGATCTTACGTCAAACGCATATTCTTAGGGTATCTGAAACATAAAAACAAACGTTTAATTTTCCTATGTATGGAAACTTACGGCCCACCCTGTGTGTATATATATATATATATATTGCATATAACTGCAATGACCGCGCAGTATATAAATGAATAGAAACGACATAAGTGTTAAGGAACGTTTCTGCACACGAGGAGGAGAGATAACGAACAATGAAAAATGAGGCGAACCGCCTGGGATCGACCCAGGGCCTTCCAATTGCCGGTCGGACGCTCTACCATTATGCTACGGACCTCACTCAATCACAAATCGAAATTCTCCCACATAGGGCAGAAACCAATGCCTCAGAGAGCACCCTCGCAAATCGTGAATATGCGCATATAACTGCAATGACCGCGCAGTATATAAATGAATAGAAACGACATAAGTGTTAAGGAACGTTTCTGCACACGAGGAGGAGAGATAACGAACAATGAAAAATGAGGCGAACCGCCTGGGAATCGAACCCAGGGCCTTCCAATTGCCGGTCGGACGCTCTACCATTATGCTACGGACCTCACTCAATCACAAATCGAAATTCTCCCACATAGGCAGAAACCAATGCCCTCAGAGAGCACCCTCGCAAATCGTGAATATGCGCATATAACTGCAATGACCGCGCAGTATATAAATGAATAGAAACGACATAAGTGTTAAGGAACGTTTCTGCACACGAGGAGGAGAGATAACGAACAATGAAAAATGAGGCGAACCGCCTGGGAATCGAACCCAGGCCTTCAATTGCCGGTCGGACGCTCTACCATTATGCTACGGACCTCACTCAATCACAAATCGAAATTCTCCCACATAGGGCAGAAACCAATGCGGTTCGCCTCATTTTTCATTGTTCGTTATCTCTCCTCCTCGTGTGCAGAAACGTTCCTTAACACTTATGTCGTTTCTATTCATTTATATACTGCGCGGTCATTGCAGTTATATGCGCATATTCACGATTTGCGAGGGTGCTCTCTGAGGGCATTGGTTTCTGCCCTATGTGGGAGAATTTCGATTTGTGATTGAGTGAGGTCCGTAGCATAATGGTAGAGCGTCCGACCGGCAATTGGAAGGCCCTGGGTTCGATTCCCAGGCGGTTCGCCTCATTTTTCATTGTTCGTTATCTCTCCTCCTCGTGTGCAGAAACGTTCCTTAACACTTATGTCGTTTCTATTCATTTATATACTGCGCGGTCATTGCAGTTATATGCGCATATTCACGATTTGCGAGGGTGCTCTCTGAGGGCATTGGTTTCTGCCCTATGTGGGAGAATTTCGATTTGTGATTGAGTGAGTCCGTAGCATAATGGTAGAGCGTCCGACCGGCAATTGGAAGGCCCTGGGTTCGATTCCCAGGCGGTTCGCCTCATTTTTCATTGTTCGTTATCTCTCCTCCTCGTGTGCAGAAACGTTCCTTAACACTTTATTGTGAAATTCATCCCATATATATATATATATATATATATATAATATAATAGTAACAATATGAAGCCCTAAAGAATATTTAATTCGATTTAATAACCTTCCGTAACACCCTGGCTGAGAGGTGATTCAACTCTACAGAATAAAAGTACGAAATCGGACCTCCTTCAACCTTTCTACAACATCTATACTGACTTCTAAACCAGTGTGAGAATTGGGCCATAATAAATATCATATATATATATATATATGTTTGTTGTTTGAAGGGTTTCTTTAACCTTCTGCTGAACCACGGGTCTCTACATCATCTGGACGCAAAGGACGTTCCCCATCCAGCTGCCACCCAGACCCAGGTCACTTAATTTTGCTGATCGACGGGAAGCGGTATTACGACATTGGTCACGATGTAACCAGGAAAAAAAAAATATATATATATATATATATATATAGGGTAGATAGTTATCTCTATAAATTTATAATGCGTACATGAAATAACGATGTGTACACATTACAAGTACACACGCAGAATTTTCAACATTTTTTCCTACCGTTATGTAGGCCAGAAGGAAAAAAATCGCAGTTAAAAGTTATATTTATAAAGAAAGGAATGAGTGTCAATAATATTAATGAAGGTATTTCGATCACAGCTTTAATTATTTAGGGGAATATAACATACAACTAGATTAAGGTAATTATAGCAGATGAAATTCGCATATATATGTATATATACAGTATAATATACGGTTTATGACATGGCCTTGTTTCTTTGCGAATTTGCCAGCAAAATGTAGAGAAAAACTTGTCATGCTCAAATGCTCGGTCAACCCGAAAAGAAGTAGATAAAAAAAAAAAATACAAGTTTTCCCTGTTTCCTGTGCGTTGTTCTGCATTCCTCCGTTATTATGTTCTCTTTCTTGTACTCCGCTTGTACAGTTCATCCGCGTGAAGCGGGATCTGTTTGGGTTTCTTTTTTCTTAGTTGTAGAGAAGACGCGAAAAAAGGGCTGTTTACAGTCAGTTTTAAAGGTTACAAAAATTTCGTCGTAATCGTATTGAAATTTGTTGCACACACACACACACACACACACAAACACACACACATGTGTATATACTTTTTCTTATTTGAATTTTAAACAATTCCAAAATTCGCCTTTTTCTCGTTATACAGTATGTCTGCGATATTAACTCCTTGAAATATACTGTCCAAAGTCCCGAATGATTATTATGAGCAATTATCCAACAGCGTTTTCTATTCTTATCTGTATTTTGCTCTTCAGTCTCGTAACAGAGCGATTCTTCTGTGTTAAACAGCTTCATTCATACATTATCATCTTCAATGAAGTCTTCCGCATATATATATATATATATATATATATATATAGGGTGAACCAAATGTAGGTGGACAGTAAATGATAACGTTTATTTTGAGAATACATATTTAATTTTTTTGTATACTATAATACAAAATAAAATTTAAATAAATTTAGTT
>JAJOZX010004143.1:110000-436302 GCA_023014485.1 Bathynomus jamesi
AAGAAATGGGACGTTTAGTAAACGTCAAAACAGTTTTATTGACGTTTTATAAACGTTTTAGTGACGTTTCATGAACGTTTTGTTAACGTTTTACAAACGGTTTAGTGACGTTTCATGAACGCTTTAGTGACGTTTCGTGAACGTTTTATTAACGTTTTGCAAACGTTTTAGTGACGTTTCATGAACGTTTTATTAACGTTTTAGTGACGTTTCATGAACGTTTTCGTAACGTTTTAGTGACATTTCATGAACATTTTATTAACGTTTTAGTGACATTTCATGAACGTTTATTAACGTTTTAGTGACGTTTCATGAACGTTTTATTAACGTTTTAGTGACGTTTCATGAACGTTTTAGTAACGTTTTAGTGACGTTTCATGAACATTTATGACGTTTACTAAATGCTTTATTTCATCCTTTTTTTTTTGGTAATTCCTCACATACAATATAACAATCTTCATATAAAGATCAGCAATAGAGAGAGAGAGAGAGAGAGAGAGAGAATCTATATGTATTTAATCAAGTGTGCAGCTAAGAAATTTAAATATTATATAAGCAATGTTATAAATTGATTTTTTCAAAGTTTTTTTTGTAGGAAAAAAAAGGACTAATAAAGCTTTGAACTTATTTACTAAAGAACAGGCGAAGATACTGAATAGGCCGTGGCCGGACAGATGACCGACGGACATTTGGCCGATGGACATTTCACCGACGGACATTTGACCGAACGGACATTGAGCCGACGGCTGTTTCGCCGAACGGACGATTCGCCAAATGGACTGTCATTAATAAAAAAAACAAATATAATTTAAATACGAAAATTAATTGTTAACTTTTATAATTTAAGTCTTGCGTTTGTGCCTTTATAGTTTTTAAGCTATTCTGAAACGTTTGTTCGTTTGTTGCCTTTTTTAAATCTTAGTAACTTATGTCTTAGGTTTTCGCACTTAAAATTGCAGTCATCCTGGAACTTTTACATTGTTCACTGTTCAGTAACCCACAATACCTCTTCAATTTATTGATTCGGAGAAAGGCCATAAAAAGTTAGTACACCCTTGACGATTGGTTAGGTTAAGTCATGATATTTTCGTTAGTTTACTGTTAAAACATACGAAAATATCACGACTTAACCTAACCAATCGTCATTTTTTAAAATAATATTAGTAATAGTTTCTCTAGACAAATTGTATCTGTAGACAAATTATTGTAGTTAAATTGTATCTGTAGACTAATTGTTGTAGATAAATTGTTGTAGACAAATTGTTGTAGATGAATTGTATCTTTAGACAAATTGTTGTAGACAAATTCGCCGGACACCGTCAAAGTGAATTCCATGGTCTAAAACGAAAGTTTTAAATTATACAATATACACCGAGAAAGATATATATATAGATAAACATTTTATATAGTATTATCGATAAAATTTATTTTAAAAAGGTATCTATGTTTTTACGTCAAGCGTCTATAACTGTCAATTTAACAATTTAATATTTTAACAAAATAATTCAATAACATTTAATAATAACCTTTAATAACATGTGTGTGTAGTTTGTCATAGAAATATTAATGACAGTCCATTCGGCGAAACAGCCGTCGGCGAATCGTCCGTTCGGCGAATCGTCCGTTCGGCGAAACAGCCGTCGGCGAATCGTCCGTTCGGCGAAACAGCCGTCGGCGAATCGTCCGTTCGGCGAATCGTCCGTTCGGCGAAACAGCCGTCGGCGAATCGTCCGTTCGGCGAATCGTCCGTTCGGCGAAACAGCCGTCGGCGAATCGTCCGTTCGGCGAAACAGCCGTCGGCGAATCGTCCGTTCGGCGAAACAGCCGTCGGCGAATCGTCCGTTCGGCGAATCGTCCGTTCGGCGAAACAGCCGTCGGCGAATCGTCCGTTCGGCGGCGAAACAGCCGTCGGCGAATCGTCCGTTCGGCGAAACAGCCGTCGGCGAATCGTCCGTTCGGCGAAACAGCCGTCGGCGAATCGTCCGTTCGCGCGAAACAGCCGTCGGCGAATCGTCCGTTCGGCGAAACAGCCGTCGGCGAATCGTCCGTTCGGCGAAACAGCCGTCGGCGAATCGTCCGTTCGGCGAAACAGCCGTCGGCGAATCGACCGGGTACCGAATAGGCTACACCGTACAGATGTTCGGCTCCCCAAATGTTTGCCACACATAGTATTCCTAGTTTTGCCAGTAATAATACGTTAGGTTAAGTACAACATATATCAAAGGGTTCAGTGCTTAACTAGTACTTCAATTCTTTCATTCGCAGTTTTCCTATTTTGATCAATTTCAGCGCCGTGAGTTGGTCGAAGGTCGTGAAACGGATGCACTGACCACTCTCATACCCTATCTTATTCTGAACTGCAGAAGTGCGTAAAATGGACTCCGTAGACGTGACGTTTCTTATAAAAAAACAACTATTTTATAACTTTCAGTCGAACGCAAATTGTTTTGAATGACAAAATTTGTGTTGTTTAAAAAACAGTTTAGTTTCGCATTTTTATCTTTATCGTATTTTCATTTTTATTCAAAAATTCTTCTTACTTCTTTTGAATTTGTTTCATTCACAGTTTTTATTGTTATTCCTACTATCTATCGTTTTTTTTTTAATGTTTTTAATAGCAAACGCTATTTTTATGTTTTTTTAATTGATTTCTTATCATTTTTTTCTCGTGAATTTTTAATATATTTTTATATGCTATTAAAAATATCACAAACCAAAGGGAAAAAAATAATATATATACATATATATACACGTTTAAGCGCATTGCATATAGTAATTTATATAATTTTGTTTAATTAGTGTAGAGCATATACATTAAAATTGTTCCCGAAGTGCATTTGCTAATTTCAGAGTTTTAGAAAATGGTTTGTGGTCTTTGTCAAGTATTTTGGCCTACATTTTCTCGATACTTAGCTAAAGAAAAAAAAAATTCTCCTGGCTCATCGTGCCGCTTGCTATTACTTTTAATTAAGCTTTCCTTAAGTTCTATATACCGAATTGTTTTCCAAATTATAGATCAGAGTCAAAGGTTAGTTAGCGGTCAACCACTTAATAATAACCATTAGAGGCAAATAGTGTCGTTTTTAAAAAAAAAACCTATTGTATAAAGTTACAAATATAACGCTATCGGCTCTCCATATGTAACGTGATTGATATGAACTGTGAAAACCACGTATAGTTCATAGTTCATAGTTGGTCATTGCGAATTATCTCTTATTTACCCATTCTGTTATTGTAATGATCTTGGGGACATGTTTTTCGTGTTGGAGTTTCGGAAATGACTTAGTACGAAAACAATTACAGCGCGTACACGCAAACAGACGGCCGACAAACAGATAATTCTGTAGTGTGCATTAAAACAGATAAGTAGTTTACAGTTAAATCACTCTATGAGTTACGGTTAAAAGTAGTTAATTTTAACCGTAAAAAAGAGTACAGTATTTCTTTAAAGTTTGTCTAGAAAATAGGTGAAAACTGAAGCTATCTTCGCTTAGATTAAACTCGTCATAAGAATGTATTGAAAGAATTCATTTTTATTTAACGATTCCTCGTAAATCTTTATTTTGAAAACTTTTTTCTAAGTTAAGAATAAACTTTGTTTACGTTATTGTACTCTTTTCTTGCGCAATATTGCATCATTGACCTTGTAACAATTCATTTTAGTTTAGACTTTGAAATAAGTAAATAAAACCAACTGCCTTCTTTTCAAAACACACACCACACCTACACACACACACACACACACACACACACACACATATATATATATATATATATATATATTCTGGTATAGCCTACATTAGAGTTGTGGTTGCAATATGGCAGATTGTATGTATATTTGAAAATGACGTGATTGAGAAGAGAGCTTGACAGGTAGCATCTGTCGTAAATTCGCATCCAATTGAGTTTTACTCCAACCATAAAACAGTTTCTTCTTAATTACTTGAGGCACTGTTTCGTTGTAGTTTAGAGACACTTTTTGTTTTGTTTTGTTTATTTTGGCACTAAACGCCCTCCAATAACCTTTTATTTTTTTGTTTTGTTTTTCTTTTGCGTGACTTATTTTTATTTTTTTTGTATCGTTTTTAATTTAATTTTTCAGGTTTTAATTTGTAGAAAAAAACATGATAAAATATTAAAAGTGTTATTTTTGGAAAAACCGAAGACGTTTTAATGCGTGTATGTATAAATGAAGCTCCATCTGTGCTTTCCCGCAATAATCTGTCTTTATATATCCACCAGGATTCGTTGAGCACTGTGCTACGACAAATTAAAAGCGCAACCTGATGTATATTTCAGCACCCGAGGGAACACACGACGCTTTCGACTTCATGTAGTGTTATATCAGGGAGATTTGAATGAAATGCTGTCACTGACTCGAGTGCAGGGGGGGGGGGATTAACAAGTAAAACACTTCTGGACGCGAAAACGTTATATGTTCTCCAGGTATTAAAAGATGGCCGGGGTTGTGCTAAGTTTTAGTTTGTTGTAGCGCAATGGCAGCGCACACGACGTCTACTCAAGAAGTCCCTGGTTCGTGTCCTGCTGTGGTTATATATATATATATATGTGTGTGTGTGTGTGTGTGTATATATATATGGAGAGAGAGAGAGAGAGAGAGAGATATTCATTTACATGCAAATGTTCATGATCCGTTTCGTGTAACGTTATAAAACATCAATTATTGCGCGCAAACACAAAACTCACTCCTTGAAGAACGTAACGAGATGTAAATAGGCGATATAATGTTAATAAATGAATACAGGATTCCGTTCTTTCAGGTAAAATTCTTCACCTGACGTCGGTGGTCTAGTTATGGGCAACACCTCCAAAGTTACATATAATTTCTGGTTCCTTTATTTGCGTTATGTTATAAAATTTAAAATTATTATTATTATTATAATTATTATTATTATTATTAATTAATTATCCATGGATAGTGCCCCCATACAAACATTAACAACCCCTTAGCGATTTGAATTCTTATATATTGTATATTAAACTAATGATTATATATATATATATATATATATATATATATATATATATATATATATATATATATATATATATATATATTCTGCAATATTTTGTATATAACCTGATTTTGAAATGTTTGGTTTATCGCCTCCAACAATAAACTTAAAAGTTATATGTAGGGCGGAGGGTTGTGCTGAACTCACAAACTCGCTCATACTAATATATATATATATATATATATATATATATATATATATATATATATATATATATATATATATATGTGTGTGTGTGTGTGTACAGTGTGTATATATATATATATATATATATATATATATATATATATATATATATACAGTAAAATAATTATTACATCTGATTAGGTTGAGTTAACTGTTTTAACTAATTTGGGTATCTATTATATATATATATTCTGCAATATTTTGTATATAACCTGATTTTGAAATGTTGTGGTTTATCGCCTCCAACAATAAACTTAAAAGTTATATGTAGGGCGGAGGGTTGTGCTGAACTCACAAACTCGCTCATACTAATATATATATATATATATATATATATATATAATATATATATTATATTATATATATATATATACTATTATATATAATATATATATATTATATATATATATATATATATATATATGTGTGTGTGTGTGTACAGTGTATATATATATAATATATATATATATATATATATATATACAGGGTGGGCCGTAAGTTTCCATACATAGGAAAATTTAAATACGTGCGTCGGTATTTGGATCAGCAGTTTCCGGATGCTTGGATTGGTCGGCGTGGTCCTGTGGAGTGGCCTCCCAGATCCCCAGATCTCACCCCCTTGATTTCTATCTTTGGGGGCACTTGAAGGCCATGGTGTATCAGGAAAAGATACGAGACATAAATCATCTAAAGGAACGTATCACCAACGCCATTACAAGCATAACGTCAACTGTGCTAATGCGTGTTCATCAACAGTGGGGAACACGTATTGAAATGTGTTTTCAAAACAATGGCAACCATGTAGAGCATATTATATAAATAAAAATGGTTGTCCATAAAAAAATGTTTATTTTTCCTATGTATGGAAACTTACGGCCCACCCTGTATATATATATATATATATATATATATACAGTAAAATAATTATTACATCTGATTAGGTTGAGTTAACTGTTTTAACTAATTTGGGTATCTATTAATTAGCAATTAGGGAAGGATGGAATCAATTTTAATTTTTGTCCAATTTATGGCAATATTAATTTTAATTTTAGATTTTAATGTTAATATTAAGTGTTTAAATAATTATTTTGGCATTAATTAATTCGTTTCCGATATTAATTTTGAAAGATATTTTGAGAAGTGATAATGGAAGCCATTTCGTATTCGTTATTTCTTTCTTATCGCCATTAATCTTCAGTTTTAATTTGCAAATTTTAACCTTTTACTAATTTTGGGCCTCTCGGTATCTCGATAGTTCCGGTAGCGGATTCGGAGCGGTGAGGCTCTGGTTCGCTCCCGCCCGCTGGCTCCTGCATTGGGTTGAGTTGGCTACTTACCCTGTTATTTCCCGGGCTAGAGGTAATCCTTGGGCCAAACTCGCTCACTCCTACATCGTAAGGAAATGAACTTCCTGATTATTCTCTCTCTCTCTCTCTCTCTCTCTCTCTCTCTCTCTCTCTCTCTCTCTCAAATTTTTAACTGTTTCTAATTTTAATTTTGAATTTAATCCTGAATTTCTTTTTCTTTGAACTTTTCTGAAATTTTCAAAAAATTTTAAAGTTGCCAAATTCTTTATGAGTAATTTCCCACTGTTCTAAATTAAACTTTCTACATACTCGTATGTGTGTGTGTTCTTTTCTTTTAATATTATTTTTTTTAAATTACGATAACGACATAAGCACTGTGTTGATCCTTTCGTAAAGTGTAAATAAACTGTCCGACATTTATTTGATTAATATTTTTATTATTTATGGAATTAATTAAAATACTAAAAAAAAATATTTGGTTTTCCCAATTATTAAGAATTACGTCTTATAATTTTATATTCAGATAAGAAATTTGCTTCATTCGGATTTAAAAGAAAGACAATCACATTTTTAATTTTCTTTTACTAAATCACTTCACATAATAGTAAGTTGTCAACCACTTTTTTACTTTTCAAAAGTAGATATAATTAGAAATTGTCTGATGATAACAGACCTACATTTAATTCAATGACTTTCATAGGAAATTTGTCACACTTATACAAATTTATGTATATTTACAAACAGTATTTTATATAAAATATATATTTTGTTATTGTGGGACGGAAGTTTCAGAAGTTTCAGAAGTTTCATAACTTCCGTAAGTTTCATAAGTTACGGAAGTTTCATAAGTTACGGAAGTTACAAACGTTACAAGCTAACAAAGACTAAGATCCACTCTAGGTTAGCCAAGAAAGAAGGTAGAAAAGATAGAAGAATGAAGAAGCCAATGAAAATAATTGTATCAAAAGTAATATAGTCATTCTTTTGTTTCATTGTAGTATTCCAACAATTCAGTCGTCAAAAGTTACAACATGTTTGTAGCTCAGGAGTCTAGGTTTCGGACTCTAGGCGGTAAGGCTCTGAGTTCACTCCCAGCTGCTGGCATCTGGGTTGGGTCGGCTACTCACCCTGTTAACGTTCGGGCTCAGGTGCCCTTAGGGCGTACTCACCTCTACATTGTGGGGAAAGGAGTTCTGGATGTTGTGTATTTTGTTTTGTTGTATAACCGAAATCTACAACATAAAAATAATCTTTGGTTATAACAACCAAAAAAATGTTTAACTATCGTATGGCCAACCAGTTCGAATGATGGAAACTCAACCATATTTTCTTCTCTTGTAGCAAATTTATATGGTTGGTGTTTGATTGTATGGTTAAATGAATCATTTGGTTGGCTGTGAAATACTTGTCCACGTATTTGATTGTTGTTTGGTGCGTGTAAAGCTTTGGTGTCTTCACAAAGAACGTAAGACTCGACAGGTATTAAAGGTCTGTTGACGCAGTTATTTCCTGTAGTAAGTTATGCCTGTCTTCTGAGTATCATATACCCAGAAGAGGTATGTACCCATTCACAGATGCAGGATACTCGAAATGGGTGATTTTTACTGTGTTGAAATATTCATTTTAAAGTAATGTAACTTTACATCATATATATATAATATATATATAATATATATATATATATATATATATATATATATATATATATATATGGTAAACCGAAGAGGTGTTCCCAAAACTATATATGTAAGAAGTTAGTTATTCCCGGGCACACCATTTTGGAGCACCCTGTTTACCTGTTACCAGATTTAAACATTCTGCTTTAAATTCACACAAAAAAATATAACAAGTGTGAATATTTGGAGCCAAATCACGCGAAAAGTGTGTTTTTAGGGTGACTGAAATCTTCACCTTATTTTCATTCGTTCTTCATGCAAAGTTATCCAATCAAAATAACAACAACTAGTCTCGGGAAGACTCTATATATATATATATATATATATATATATATATATATATATATATATATTAAGAACAGGAACGGTGCTACTATAGCGTGTGGTCTACAAAGATATTTACACTATAGCGTGTGGTCTACAACGTATTTACAAATTCAATTACATTAAAACAAAAAATTTAAAGGACATATAAAACAAACAATTCATTCTATAGGATATAATGCCCGGTAAGGTTAATTGAATGCCCGGTTAGGTCAACTGTATGCCCTTGACGATTGGTTAGGTTAAGTTGTGATATTTTCGTTAGTTTTAACGAAAATGTAATTGAACTAATATTTGTCTTCAAGATTCCCCAAAAGATTCGTCCCCAAAGATAAAGTCGTCATTTCAGGTCAGGTCAGCACAAATTGAAGTCAGGTCAAGTCACTTCAGCGCAAATTCTTTTGTGAGACTAAAGACATCTTGTAGACCGCACGCTATAGTAGCACCACAGGAAAATTGAATCAGTTGGTGTCAATATATTGACGCACAATGTATAACTAACAGTGACTCGATGTGACTCAAAATGACTCTATGTGACTCAAAGTGACTCGAATTGATTGTTTTGAGTCGTTTTTGAAGAGGAAGCTAATGGAGTCTCCTTCGAAGGAATCTCGAATTTCGAATGCTTTTGAAAGATTCTTTCGGAGGAAGAATTTAGCATCGAAGATTCAAAGGACAAAACAAGTAAGAGAAAGTTGGTCGGAAGAGGTCGTCTCTCTCTCTCTCTCTCTCTCTCTCTCTCTCTCTCTCTCTCCCCGAGTATTTATCTATGTATCTACAGTATCTCTTAGTAAGAGAGTTTGTTTATATATATATATATATATAATTAATATATATATATATATATATATATATATATACAATCGACTAGATATAAATAAATTTAAAAAGAAATATTATATATATATATATATATATATATATATATATATATATATAATAATATTACAGTATTATTATTATGATAAAATATTGTCGTATTTTGTAGTATTACCAAAGCTATGACACAAATACTGATAATATTATCATACTGACTGAATACTATTGCTAAAAACAGCATTAGCTAATAGAATGACCTGTATTTTATAGGCCGTAAGCTTTCTTCCCGGACGACCATTTTAGGCCTATTCCAAATTCTTAGACATCTTCTAATCCTTATAAGAGGTTCGAACCACCTCCGCTATTCCTCAATTCATTCGAAGCTTTTGCCCTATTTTTAAATTAAGGAGAATGATAACCACGGTTGGGTGACGCCTTTTGGGGTATTATTTGGGCAGAATTAATTGGTTTAGTCGGATCTGAAATTTGTGTTGGGTATATAATTACATTTTATTTTAAAATATTTGTTCAGTTTTCATATTAAAGTAAATTTATCGTATTTTTTTTAATTATTTGAAGTTTGTAGGTTCCATACGATAATTATTTTTATTTCTGTTTTAATATTTCATTAACAAAGACTACAAATTCAATTCAAAAAGACCTCTTTTTTTTTTTTTTTTTTTTTTTTTTACTACAATACAATCCCTTTCCCATGGGCGGAGCAACGTTTATTTAGTGAAAGGAAAACGACGCTTTCGGAGAGCAAAGATGGCGTCTTCACTGTGAGTAGGACATGATTTCAACGGGAATGGTGCAATTTTGTCCGACTTGTTTTTTTTTTTTTGTGTGGGCTGAAAAAAGAGAGGAAGGGAGTCCCTAAGTTTGGTTTCATTTAGGGAGAGACTTCCTATTATTTGCCTTTAGCCTCTCTCTCTCTCTCTCTCTCTCTCTCTCTCTCAACTTTCACTTGAGATTTACCGTTATCCTATATCTTTTCAATTTGTTGAAAGGTCGTTACATGCCCTCGTACCCACTTAAGTTTTTTATCTCTTATCCTATCCCGCGAATGTAATTTTTATTTCGAAGAATTTGAACGACTTCTGCTTCGTTCGAGATTTAAAAGTAAATCATTAATTAATAAATAAATTATTAATTGATGAAATAATTTTTTCCTGTTTTAAGATAACCGAAAGTTTAATACAAAGTTAGGTATTATGACATTATCTAACATTATTACATTATCTAACTTTGTCTAACTTTCTCTCTCATTATCTAACTTTATCTAACATTATCCACCTAAAAGGATTTAATGCCCTTCCGATTCATGTTTTGTGGAACACTGAATGAATCCATAATTTATTAAGAGGATTAAGTGGATTTAACTTATTTTAGGAAAAAGACACTTTCTTTTTTAAATATGAAAGAAAAAAAAAAAAAAATTTTGAATGAATTTCGTAATCCAAATGAGAGAGTTTCTTTCGACTAAAATTTTATTTGGCCTATCGCTATTTTGTTCCCTAAAAATAGTTTTATTGCTCTCTCTCTCTCTCTCTCTCTCTCTCTCTCTCTCTCTCTCTCTCGATGGTGAATCGTTTGCGCAACGACACGGATATGTTATTTCAACATTTACTTTCCTCGCGATGTTAAATTAACACTGTAATTACTTGAAATAATAATAAAAATATATATAATTAGTGTTTTACCTAAAAACATATGAAAATATTAACAAATTATTATCATCCGAAAAAATTGAAATTGTATGTCTTCATCGTATAGCTTCGAGTAACATCCCAAAGAATAATTTCTTATATTGTAGCAACAAACGCTATCGTTCTTCGACTCCCCTCCATTCTTCTTCTACGAGCTCCTGCATGGAACCATTTTGAAACAGTTTTTAGCATTAGTAATAAGAATAAGGTAGCCACAATGCTCATGGCGACTGGAATTCATGGGCCCAAGAAAAGGACTTAACCATTTGGCAGTACTAAAAAACAGGGATGCCCAAATTAACATGTGTCGCGGGCTAACTCCACGCACAACGCAGAAACTGGTCAAGTTTAATTAACCCATACAGACCACCGATGTTAAAAATTTAATTGTTATATTTGAAATGATTATGGAATAATGATTTCTTGGTAAAAAGAATGGTCCATCTTTCTTTTCTGGACAAATTTTGAACCAATTACATTCTAATGTCGATGTAATTCGTTCAAAATCGTTCTAAAAAGCAAAGATGTTCGAACGGTTTTTGTGATGGACCATTCGTTTTGCCAAAAAATCGTTCCATAATTGGTTCAACAAATGAAACAATTACATTCTTAATATCGGTGGTCCGTATGGATTAATTTAAATTTACATTATACATAAAATAGCCAGTCGACAAGGTCTTTGTTCATCAAAATTCACTGTTATACGAACGATTTACAATGGTCTCCTCGAACACCTTGGTGGACTTTTCTTTTTTGGTGGTCCACTTGACCAGTTTCCGTTTTGTGTACGGCTACTTAACTTAATTTATCCGCCCCACCAAAGATAATCACGATGTTAATACTGTACCTTGCCTGCTGCGGGTTTTTCCCACTAGAGCAGTAGTTCTTAACCTTTATATCACTGTTACCCTAGAGCTATCCAGGGAAATTACCCCGAGAGTTATCCAGGGAAATTAGAATTACCCCATCATGAAAAATGGTCAAAAAAACGACAAAAGGTGATCTGAGGAGTGGTTTATTTAATAATACCCAAAATATTGAAAATTTTCCCCCAGCCTGTTACCCCCTGAAAAAGGCAGAATTATCCCCCTGGGGGCTAATTACCTCCAGGTTAAGAACCACTACACTAGAGGACCACAAGTTAAAAATCAAATTGATACAAGAAAAGAAATCACCTTTAAAGGTGTTTGTTCAAGATACGTCTGTTCAAGAGATCAAATAGAATCTCATAAACCTATTTTGCGTAACAAAACCCCTGATTTTTTTTTTCTTTTTTGTTTTCTAAACATATACCTCACTTTTTGTGGACTGAGGTAGTATTATGCATTGAAATAGGATAAATTAATGTAACGAATGAGAATGATTTGCGCACTTATCTGAGATTTGTTTAAGCTTCCACTAAAACTCGCTAGTGAAGGAGTAACAAAACCTTCAGTAGTAAACTGAATACAGTTCAGGAATTTGATGAACTCCGATACATTCTAATCTCATAATTTTTGTGTTGCTTCAAATTCGCCTTATTTATTTATACTTTTTCTTTTTAGTCGAACTAACGACATTTCTTCTATAAGACATTCCATCAAAGAGTTATTTTGGATTAGGTTAGATTAGATTAAATTTAATCACGTTACGTTAAATAGCCGATGACATCTTCGGATCTTTTCCGTTTGACTGCCGCCATTGAAACATAATTAAACTCCAGCCTCTTTAGTTAGCTTTATAAGGCTAACTAACAAAAATATCACGACCTAACCTAACCAATCGTCAAGGTCGTACAGTTGACCTAACGATTGGTTAGGTTAGGTCGTGATATTTTCGTTAGTTAGCCTTATAAGGCTAAGTAAAGAAGGCTGGGGGCACTCACCTTTATGTTTCAATGGCGGCAGTCAAACGGAAAAGATCCACATCTTCCACTGACATGACGTTTACAAGTCCTTTTCAGTTAGAGTACAATCGATCAACGTTTATTGAACACTGATAAACGTTAATAAACACGTCTAGATACGCTTATGAAACGTTAATAAACGGTAATAAAACTTCTAGAAACGTTATAGAACCTTAAAAACGTTTTCTATAAACGTGGTCGTTGTTTGCAAGGAAGCGTCGTTGAATTACCTCTAAATCTGTATCATGGCGCGCATGCGCATTGTACGGAATCTAACTCGGTTTTATGTTCTCGTATTTTTTATACCAATTATTAACATTGCAATTACGACCCATACACATTGGTTCCCAAAAATAATAGACCACGATGACTGTCCCCACAACAAATGAGCTCCGAGGAAGAAGTGGCTAAGCGACAAAAGTAAAAAAAAATCCAGAAAACGCAAAGTTGTACAATTTGGTACAAATTTAACTGCGTTTTCTGGCGGTTTTTTTTTACCTTTGTCGCTTAGCCACTTCTTCCTTGGAGGACCTCGAATGGCAAAGCTCATCAATGAATGTTAGAACGCGTGTCAACCTTACACAATGAAAAGCGGAAACCAAAATCATTCTAAATATATTGATTCAATAAATCTCTTATTATTTATTCACTTTTATTATCAAATAAAAAACTACAGAAAAACCGAAAATGTCTATTTACTCTTGTCAACCTTATATATATATATATATATATATATATAATAATATATATATATATATATATATATATGGAACACTGCTCGTAGACTCTTCTGGCATGGCATGCATGAATAATATAAAAAAATAACACCATTTTATATCATAAACCTTTCATATATATATATATATATATACACACGAGAAAGTCTCATTATATTATCTTCACGTTAATTTTTTGAGTAATTTACTTCGTCAGAAGAAGTTTGGCGAGTCTTGAGGGACTGTATTGACCGACGGGGCACGACGCGCAATTTCCTTTAGAGTTTGTGTATAAATTATCTTATATAATTGAATAATGGCTGTAATTACGGTGAGCAGTTAAATAAGTAATGGAAGTAGTATTAATTAATATATATATTATATATATATATATATATATATATATATATATATATATATATATGATGAATAAAACCACGAAGGAAAGGAACACAAAATGGTGCTAAGCGCTTTGTCTAATGACGAATTCGACGTTTTCCACTATCTCCATCCTCAGCCCCACCGCAAGCCGGCTTTTGAATGGATTTATCCTAGTCAGAGGAGTTTCGTATATGACAGGGTCGATCCAGGATCCCCCTTAAAAATCGTTACTAGGACCCCATTCTGTATAAAGGGAAGGGTTACAAGTTGAACTTACCACGAAAGCGTGTATGACACAATTGGTCAGTACGATTCCATCCTTACCCGTTATTTATACAAAAGTTTCAATTATCATAATCAGTGGTAACCCCACTGGGGTGGGAGGTGAGGCAGGGTTATAAATCCCAAAGGGAGAACACTCCATTCCACAGACCCAAACGTCGTTTGAGAAAATGGAATTCACTTTGGGTTTAACCTCATTCGTAAAATCTAAGGGTCGTGTGACGGAGGAGACCTACACCTTTACGTGGGATCCGAACCATTATCCCACCAAGAGAAACTTCTTGATCGATGAAATCTGAAGTCCGGGTCGAGAAGCGAACACAGAGCTATCAATTATTTTGATCAGTAAATTGTGTGACCATGTATAGTGAATATTTGCAACATCTTTTAGCCATCGTACAATATATATATAATATATATATATATATATATATATATATATATACAGTAAAAATTGATATCTCGAATGCCAGAATGTTGACCATAAATTAACTTAATCTCAAAGATCTTTCTCTTCCAATTTTTTTTTTTTTTCATTTTTTTTTCATTCATTCATTTGTGTAAAATTTTATTTAAAAATTATTTCTTATTTTATTTCATTTTTAAAATTTTTATTTCAACTTTCTCCGCAGGAAAAGGATTTTTAAAACCTATTTTTCATTTAGTTTCTGCTCCATGAATTCTGTACTTTATATATATGTTTTTTGTGTTTTTTTTTGCTTTCATACCCCTATCGGGGGCACATTTATCGTGTATACCCAATACAAGAACTCAAATCTTATAAGAGAGAATGTATGTCATCAGTTTCTATATAAATGTACTGCTAAAACTTCCCTGTCAGACGCTTTTCGCCAAATGCAAATAGTCAAAACGCAAACATCATACGTGTGTGTGTGTGTGTGTGTGTGTGTGTCAAAGCATCTTTGGAACCGAGTATCTTTTAGTTTATTTATTATTATTAATATTACCATTATATTGTATGAGTATTATTTTTTAGCGTTCTTTGTATTTTGTAATGTTTAACAATGAACGATTAAGTATAATTGACCTAAAACGGTTTAGTGTGCCTTGAATCATTTAACCACGGGTTAACTTTACGTCTGTTTCATTTTGACTATTAACTATTAACCAAATGGGTATAGTTTTATATAAAATTTCTTCACGGGAACTACAAAATTAGCCGTATTAATAACACCAATTGTTAATTCATTAATCACTTGACTTTATTAGTTATCCGAGAGATGTATCAATTAATGGCTAGTGTTAGATTAATTTTTAGATTAGCGTTTGATCAGTGTTAGATTAAAGCAGAGGGCAGAAAGAAATCCGGAAGCAGCGGTTAGGTGGAGAACTTTCTCCCTAAGAATTCAGGCGTAAAGTCTACGCAGCTCCTCCTAGAAACCGAAGGGCAATGTACGTACAGTTCCTCTTGCGAAGACGCTTTTTTCTCCATTTAGACAATCACCCGTCTTTCAATTCATTTGTTGAACGTTTCAAACATTTAACAATTCACCTTTTTTCTAAAAAAAAAGGTTAATAATATTGAAGGTTTTATATGTTTAGATAGATTTTAACTCTTATCGATTTGACGTCTGACAATTCATCTGCATTTTAGATGTTTACCTTCCATTATTACTAAGCTATGCGACCGTAGCTTATCGGCTAACACCGTTTTCCTGTAAGCGAAGCGAAAATACTAAGGTCAGCGGCTTGATTCACGATGGGGCTGGGAATAATAAGCCAGGAGTTAGCTCAGTGGTCAGCATTCGTCTGGTCTGAGCGTTGTTCCAGTTTCTGACCCGCCTAAATCATTATTATCATTAATATTAATATTGTTTTACGCATCTAAAATTATAAGTATTTTAAAATTAATTTGTTTAGACAATAACATAATTCATTAGTCTTAAATCGTTTATACATCCTTATAATTCATCACCTTTTCAGGGAATCACATTTATAATTCATCCTCTTTTCAGGGAATCAGACTTATAATTCATCACCTTTTCAGGGAATCACATTTTAATAATTCATCCTTTTTTCAGGGAATCAGACTTATAATTCATCACCTTTTCAGGAAGTCACGCATCTTGTATGTTATCAATTGACCTCTACCCGAGCAGCAAAACCATACTGTTCCAATGTGGACCACGGAATCAATATTGGCCCAGTATTGGTTGGATATGGCCAATTGATTCGTTATTTTGGTATAATTCACTTTATGGACATTTATTACATCTTGTTCTTTATTGGTATACCAAAATTTTTATTTTATATTTTTATTTTTATATATATACGATGAATAAAACCACGAAGGAAAGGAAACACATCCTCATCGTCATTAGACGAAAACGCTTGAGCACCATTCTGTGTTTCCTTTCCTTCGTGGTTTATTCATCATAAATATTTTTTACGTGTTACTTTCGTGAAATAATGTTTATATATATATATATATATATATATATATATAGAGAGAGAGAGAGAGAGAAGCTCCACTTCAGTACATCCATAAGAGATACATCAAACATATATTAAAGAAACTTTTAGATACTTTATATAGAAAACCTTCCTCGCAAATTCTTTAAAAAGTGAAAAAAATTGAAAAGAGAGAAAAAAAACGTAAGTTTGAACTGCTCTTATGAGGTTGCTTAAGTGTTATAAAGCCACTGTCCCTTAACGCATAATGAAGGACTGAAAGCGCTCGAATCTAGACTATATACCTAATGTCGACCTGAATGCATCAGTGCATAGAGACTATTTTCGTGTCTGTTAATGTTAAAGAGGCCACTTAATGGAGTTAATATTACGAGAAAGAGGAAATAAAACTGATACCTCGCTTCTCGGTTCCCCGCTGACCTCATTGAGATTATTCTGGATCTGATTACATATAAGAGCATGAACAGAGAGGGCAAGAACTGTTTTTCAAGTTACGTACACACACACACACGCCTTCCTGTATTAGAATGACCTTTCCGTCGGTTTTAATTATCTTTAATTATCCTTCAATTATTAATTTTTAAATATTAATTGATTAATCCACATGTCCCAGAAGATTGAGATAAGTCCCATCTTGTCAAATACACTCTCCCACGAATGGTGTTCAGAGCCTCGTTTGCTTGGCCCGAGAGACATTTCTAGACATGTTGCTTGGAAGGAGTCATTAGACGATGCCATTTTAACAAAGTTCCTTGGCATAGAAAAATTTAAATGAGGAGCAAGCTCGCTGCGGGGCTAGAGTAGGAATAGTACGAGCGAGTTTAGTAGTTCGGATGGTCCGGTAGTAGCTTTGCAGTGGAAATGCACTGAGCGTGACTCGTTCTCACATCCTTGCGTATGCGACTATTACAGCGATAATCTTAACTGTTTATGTGAGAAATATATTCCCCACAAGTCAATAAGACCCTATTTCAAGCTGTTCACGTGCAGTAGGTCTCAAATAAAATGTACTGGAAGGCGTGTTGTATGGGTGAAAAAGTAGCGTATAACAGTCGAAGGCAAAAAAGGAATTCCAAGATTTGTCGCTCGTCTGTAATTGTTTGATGGAGTTGTCTAACCTCTTCGCAACATATAAGGTCATATGAGGGAGCGGACCTACAACTTTACATGACATCCGAACCACGGGTCGCTACATAATCATGTCGCTTAATTTCGTTGATCGACGGAAGCGGTATTGCGACATTAGCCACGACGTAGCCCTCTTCGTCTATAAACAGACGGGAATAACTGTTTTCCAGAGTGTCTTTGCTGTACTGAGATCGTATGTGGTCGAGAGTCAGGTTCCATTTATGAGAGAGGAGAGGAAATTTGTTATCGATACGCTACAATGATGGTAAATAAGCACCGCGTCGCCCTTTTAACTATGGAAAAAGAATCAAGTAATGCATGGCGGATGGATTGGTAGAACTCTGCATGGGTCCTTTGTCAGTATGGAAAGGGAGGTCTTACAACTCAAACTGCGTTCATGCATCTAATCCATTGCCTCCCAGATCAGAGTAAATGTAAATCTTTCTATGCTTAAATGAAAATGAAAATGAAAAGGTTTATTGGCAGACTATAGTCCATATGACAAATATTATTAATACAATGACAGTTCATATATAAGGATAGAAATATATACAATGATTAGAAATAATACTGTAATGTCGAAGTTAAGTGAGCTACAGACAGACGTTTTCGTACCAAGAAGTCCATAGCTTAGACTGCAGTGGTTCCCAACCTTTTTTGCGCCATGCCCCATCTCGACACCTCAAAAAATTTGAGGCCCCCCATTAATATAAAAACAAATTTGGTGTTGAAAAGGTATTATTTAAAATTTACAATAATATGAGTACATTTAATATGAGTTACCGTACATTCAATATGAATAAATAAACTTGAGGTTGAAGCTAACTAAATTATTACCTTGAAATAAAATTTCTCAGTTGAAAAGTTATAATTTTAAATTTCAATAATATGAGTACATTCAATATGAGTTACATTAAATATGAGTCAAGAAACTTGAGATTGAAGCTAACTATATTATTTCCTTGAAATAAAACTTCTCAGTTGAAAAGTTGCAATTTTAAATTCACAAAAAAGTAATTTAATCAATAATACCACTTTAAATTCACAATATTAGGTAAAAATACAGCAAATTCAAAGTTTGATAATCTCAAGTTAGTGAGATCCTTGAGCTTGAGCATTTTCAAATTGCCCCCCAAAATATTCAAATTGACCCCCTGTGGGGCATGCGCCCCACGTTGGGAATCACTGGCTTAGAGGATAAATGGCAGGACTCATGGATAGCTTGGATGATCGGGTTGGTTGATTTTTTAATTCTTTGCATTAGACTGTATTTAGCACGTCTTGTTACCTCCGGGAAGCTCGGGACACTGCGGGTAGCAAACATTTGCGAAGCTGAGCATCTCGGGGGTAATTTATGTAAGAGTCTAAAAGACCTGTTGTACAGCAAATTTAGGGTTCTGCCAGAACCATTTTTATAATTCACCCAGAGTTGTTGACCGTATATATTACTGCAGAAAGCACGAAAGAGTGTCTTTAGCTTCACTTGTACAGAAACGAAAGTTCCTTATGGTCATATTCGCTTTAGCACACAGGCTTCGAGATTGTTTTCTTATATCCAAGTCATCACTCAAAGAGCTGGTAATAGTTTGACCCAAATACTTAAACTCTCGTACTTCCTCAATTACTTCACCATTCATTTTAAACCTTATATCAGCTGGCTGATTACAGCTTTTAGGATGAAATTGCATAACCTTAGTTTTTGTAACATTAAAAAGAATATCATGTTTCTGCGAATACACTTCGCAGACATTTAGTAAGTGAAGTGTGACGAAAGTTACCTGATATTAATGACAATATAGAGCTCAGGCCAACTAATGCAGTCCATTGGCTAATTTCTGGATTAATATTATTACCAGCACCATCGGGAGTCGAACTCCCGGCTTCAGTGTCTTCACTTCGCTTACAAGGGAAATGGTGTTGCCCACTGGGCGCTGACTGCCCTTACATTAAGTCATGGTAATTACTAGACGATTTAATTTAAGTGTGAGTTTGTTACGCCTAAACCACAAGACAAAAAGGCTCGCATATATATATATATATATATATATATATATATATATAATTTGTAGAGAAGGAGAGTTACAGAGCTACAGAGTTACAGGCTAACAAAAACCATAAGATCCACTTTAGGTTAGTCCAAGAAAGAAGTAGAGGCAATAAAGAAAAATAGAATAGCAATGAAAATAAAGAATACTAAAACTCGTACCATGCTTACACTTATAGACAAGGCTCTCTCTCTCTCTCTCTCTCTTCTCTCTCTCTCTCTCTCTCTCTCTCTCTCTCTCTCTCTCCTCCGCCAGCCATTGCTGACAGAAAATAGTTGTGAAAGAAGATTTATAGGAAAGTAGGAAAAACTCTCATGCAAAGAATAGCTTCAGCGTTCATTCACACCATGCGTACACTTATCTCGTGTACCCAGTTACGCATTACAGGACAAAGGAACATAAAGGAGAGCACGAAATACTAAACTACTTAATCTCAATTACACCATGCATGTTTCTTAAGGAATTTTAGAGAGAGAGAGAGAGAGAGAGAGAGAGAGAGAGAGAGATACTTAAGAGATCTTAAAAATTTACTTCATTTCTACAATAACATTTCTATTAACCAAAAAAATTATCACCCAAAATACAAATATCTCAAAATGTCCAAAAAGACCCATTCACTATGACGTCACAAGGGAACAACTGATCTAAACATAAATTCTTTTAGAGCGAAACGTGTACATAGGAACAAAAATAACCTCCAAATCATAATAGTTAAAAAAACACGTGTAATGTTCATACAAAAATTAGTCAAAATATGTTTGTAATTATGACTTGATAATTTTTCACTTCCATACGAATTGCATTTTTAATGGGAAACTATTCCATTGAAAACAACTTTCGCTATTTTGTAACAATGTGTAAGATTATACGCCTCATTCCTTCGTAATTCTATAATTAACTTCATTAATTTCTATAATAGTCCCTCGTCTCATAATTAAGGAGTTATGAATGAAAAGATCTTTGACAACACCTCCGTTGTTATTAAGGTAATCATTCCATCACTTCATTGACTCCCCATTCCATCCATAATTAAAATGTACTTTCACTAAGACGAACTCTCTTCAAGACCCGCGAGGCTTCGCTTCCAGGTGTGCTAATTTGAAACACACACACACACACTAAAAACTTTCTTTTTCACTCGTGTTTCAATCTGTCCATATTTGCTTACATCGACCCCGGGACAAGGAAATGCTCTTGAAATAGATGTAAAGATTAGGGTGGAATGTACAATTTTTCGTTCTATATTTCAAGTAAGGTTATCTATGCGATGTTAAATGAATTATTTGTACAATATGCTTCTAAATAATCACACTAATCTGGATTTCTTCCAATAATTAGAAACTTGTTTCCAATAATTTTGAAGAGCTTTTGGTCGAAAACAAACCAAATAATTATAGATTAGGAAGTTATAATTAGTATTGGAACTCCTACTCTGTATACGAAGGCTCTGAAATATATATATAATATATATATATAGATATATATATATATATATATATATATATATATATATATATATATATATATATTAGGTCTTTCTTTCACGAAAGTGCTTGAAAAAAATTCGTTATTTTTTTCTTGTGTTCACAAACCAAATATAAAAGAAAAATATGAACTAGTTAAATTCACCCTAAGATTATATATATATATATATATTATATATATATATATATATATATATATATATATATATATATATATGTAATGTGTATATATGTATATACACTGTATACATAATAATAATAATGACACACAAAGCTTATATAAAAATAATATGATTAATAGCTGTTCGCTATTAATCGCATGGTTCGCATAGACCATGACAGTAATACTTATATATATATATATATATATATATATATATATATATATATATATATATATATATATGTATGTGTGTGTGTGTGTTAGCTACACACAAATTTGAATAAGATTTTCTAAGCTTGTCGCTTGAGCACATATTTTGAATGGAATAGTACCGTGTGTTCGTTCGTCCCTGTGAGAACATCAGAGAAAGTAAGAGATTAACCAGGAAAAATTAGGTCATCATAACCTCTATAGGTTTCTCTCTCTCTCTCTCTCTCTCTCTCCTCTCTCTCTCTCTCTCTCTCCTCTCTCTTGTCTATCTATATACACACACATTTGATTTTATTAGTTAAGTAACTATTTTTCCTATAACTTGCAAATCATTGCGGATCCAAATAAAGGTTTCCTTACTACAAATTAAATTTCACATTTTGGTATTAAAATATTTAATTGATTATAAAACCCTTAAATAAATTAATTTAATATTCGTGCATAGTTAAAATTTTAATATGAGTGAGCCAAAATTTTGGTTAAGATAATAAAATATCAAACAGAAAATACAAGCATTATATCCAATGGTATATATATGTCGAGGAAACAATTGGTTCACGCGCCTTCCCTAATTAAAAGTGTTTTAAGTCATATAAAATCTCAATAAGAGGAACTTCAAATATATACACATTTTATATATATATATATATATATATATAGATATATATATATATATATATATTCTAAGAGTAAATAATACGCAGAACTTTGAAATACATTCCTCGGAAGAAAATACTGCGTCTCAAAGCAAGTATAGGACAGGATGCCTTCAGGAAGAGAAGGGAAAATTCTTTCAAACTTTTCTGTATAAAATTTTTCTGAGGCCAGCCACGTGTAGAGGGATTAGAGCAGATAGCGGTTCCCTTCTTCATCAAATCCTAATAACAAAGAGAAGTAATAACAAACTTATAAAAAAAATTAACTTTAGAGCTTATCTTAAAAAGTCTTTGCAACACCAGTCTGGTAATTAAGTTAGGCTGATCTTTATAACATATTTGACCTTCCTCAGCGCAAATATTGTTGAGAAGTATTCTTGTTGCCATAACTTAAATCGCGTGTTCCATGGAGTAATTTAGGATAGACCAGTGACAGGTGATTGATCAACTCTAGACAGAGGGCTAATTTCAGCCCCTCGATCAAGTACGGATATTGGATTACCTGACCAGCCGTCCTCTTTGTATACCTGTGAAAGTGATAAAAATACGAGTCTCGGAAGAAGAATCGAACATCAACAATAATACATATTTGATAATTTAGTACATGTTTAACCAGTTTAGTACATATATTTAACCAACTCATTTAGGTGTTCAAGTACTACAGGCTAATCTCTACAAAAATTTAAAAAGTTATCATCGTAACCCAGAGAAGAAAGAGTGACATTGTTTTTTTTAATTTTTATTTTACTGGCGATAACTCCCGTCTCAGTGACTCTTCGTTTTTGAAGGACGTAATGTACACTAACTAACAAACCAATCATTGACCATATATATATATATAGCCTATATATCAAATTTTATGAAAATTTATAACTGACTTGACCCAACTACCAACATTACAGAAACAAAAGTGGCCAAATTTGGGAGGGAAATCAATATTTTTGAACCAATAAACATATATTTTTAACCAATATTTTTCAATATTTTTTAACCAATATTTTTCAATATTTTTTAACCAATATTTTTCAATATTTTTCAATATTTTTTAACCAATATTTTTGAACTAACAAACGTAATAAAGTAATAGATTTTTCTTGACTTTTTTAAACTGCTCGAAGTCACTCATACTGTACATACTGTTCCCCTGTTCGACGCCACCCGTTTTATTGAACCAAAGAAGAGGCACATACTTATGTCACTGCACTATCTTCTTATACAAATACATGACATAGTTATAAAACCGACTAATCTGACTCCGAATTTGATTTTGTATGAAGTGGATTCGAATTTGTACGCTCGTAAATTTTAATCCATCATTGGATTCTATTTTTTCTTTGACCGAAATTAAATCTATGCGTACGTAAGAGGACCCCAAAAGTATTACGTTGATATTAACAATTTTTGAATGGATCACGGTCTCCAAATCTTTTTCTTCAACCTTGGTTAACCTTGGTTAACCTTGGTTTAACTTCCCCCAAGAATTGTTAATTCTGACGATGGTCAAGCTTCTCACTCCACCTTAGACTTACAATTTAACGTGGAATCCGAACCACACCCGACCAGCAGCCCAGCGTCTTAACCACTAGGCTACCTAGGATACCCATTTAGCTACCAACCAATTTTCTTTTATTGTGTGGAAAGATGAACAGCTGGGTTTTGCTGCGCGCCGTCTGCCATCACCAGGTTCCGATCCCGGTGCCGATGGATTCGTAGTCAGCAACGCTAACCACTACACCACCTATTTCTCTCGATTTTGACTAAGAAGCACTGATGGGTAACAGTGGCTAGTCGGGTGTCTGCAAAGTATTTGACTTGGTTACTGGCTCCCAACCGGTGGGCCATGACGAATTTCGTGGGTGGGCCATGGAGGTTGGTCATAGCATACTTTTAAAAATTAAATTAAAATTTAGGAGTAGCATAATTTTAGTAATTTTATAAAATTACTGGCATATTTGGAGTATTTTTTCACGAGTTATTCGAATCAGTTCTAGTGGGCCATCGCCTCAAAAAGGTTGGAAACCACTGGACTAGGTCATGCCCTCAACATGTTCATTGATATTTTCCTTTCCCGTTTAGTGGTGGTATTCCCTGTTTCATTGGCAAGTATAGAGGAGACACTTTCATCGGCAGGTATAGAGGAGACACTTTCATTGGCAGGTTTAGAGGAAAAATCCAAGCATCAAACGTGTTTTTTTACATACGGAGAAAATGTCTTTCAATGGAATAATAGAAATGACTGTCTTTGCTTTGCTTTAACTTTCTAACACGAGATGAAAAGCGTTTTAAAATTGTTTCAAAAGTCTTTTAAAATAGGTCCGAAGTGGTAAAATGCTTGGGTCGAGGCCATGAAGATATATCTTTTAAAATAGGGTGTCCGAAAAGTTTCTACCCAATGGGAAAACATCGAAACTAGTAACCCGATAGAAATGCATTTATTTCTGGAACTATATCAAATGTAAATAATTAATTATAATTAATTGTCAGTGGGTAGAGACTCTTCGGACAACTTGTCTTGTAAATATTATGAATGCTTTAACTGAGAGAGAGAGAGAAGAGAGAGAGAGAGAGAGAGAGAGAGAGAGAGAGAGAGAGTTAAGTACAATATAGCACTTTCGTCCCAGACCTTTGTGACCTCATCAATTTGATATAAGGAATGTTTATAAACATCCCCAATTCATTTATAGACTTTTTATGTATTTAAGTACATAATATCTTGTGAACTGTTCACTGTTTATTATTAATCATCGTAATTCCATCTCAGGTCTTCAATTACTGAAACTATTAAAAAAAATACTAACTAGTAATAATAATAATAATAATAATAATAATAATGATAATAATAATAATAATTATGAATTACGTACTATTAAAATACATTCACTATTATTCTTAAGTACTTCAATCCCAATATTGTATTAGCATCGCTTGAGTAAAAAGATAAAAATGTCTCCAAACGTGCCCATTTTTAAAAAATGGTATTTCCTCAAAAGAAATGTAAGGGAAGTGGTATCAGTTTAGTCATTAAAGAAAAGTGAAATGCTTTTTACATAATTTTTATTTAGGGATCTCGTACGTAAATGGCTTAATGGAAAACTTGAATCCAGTTCCCAAAGAGAGAAAGAGACGCTCCGTGTATGGTTTTACGTCACTAAAACAAAAAATATTCAGGTTTTAAATCCAATAACCGCGGTTTTTATTTACCTTATGTAGGCCTATGTACTCTCTAATTTGGGTCCTTTAGGATTAGTTTACGTAATGAATGTATTATTGATGTTTAGCTGTACATTTGGCACCTAAAATACATCCCTTATTTTATCTAAGTACATATATAAGTATAGTGATGCACCGGAGGCAGATTTTGGCCGGAGGGCCGGAACCTCCGGCTTAGTGTTTTTTCCTCGGAGGTTCCGGCCAATTGATTTATTTCAGTATTTATATATATGTGTGTGTGTGTGTGTGTGTGTGTGTGTGTGTTTGTGGTCCATCGTCTCATCTATTTAGGATTTATATATTATAGTCCTGCTATTTTAAATTATTAAGTCTTTAATAACTTAAACTTTATAAAAGTCGCCTTTCTATGCTTTGTGTGTGCTAATTTCTCTAAAAATTCCCATTGAACAGAATATCCTCAGGTTATGAAACTTATGATGTCTTGCTGAATGCTGAGTAAAGTAGCCTATATCAAATCAATTATTAATACAATCACTGATCACTCATAAAATAAATTATTATTACAGTCACTGAGAACTGAAATATTCGGATAGGTGCACAAATGAGGTTTTATAGTTTTATAGAATTAAAACTAAAAGTTTTCAGAATTGAGTTTGGTGTACTTGGCACCTCCGGCCTCTGCCGGAGTTTAGTGAGACCTCCGGTCGGAGCAGGAGGTTTTCTAAAATGGCCGGAACTCCTGCTCGGCCGGAGCCGGAGCTCCGGTGCATCACTATATAAGTATACAGTTTATCGATAAACCGTACATTTATAGAGAGATGGTTGACAAAAATAGACACTTTCGGTTGGTTTTTTTTTCATAGTTTTTAAATTTGATAATAAAAGTCAATAAATATTAACAGATTTATTGAATCAATATTTAGAATCGTGCTGCTTTCCCCTTTCTATTACGTAAAGGTGACACACGTTATGGCATTCCATTCATGAGCTTTGCCATTTGTTCTTGACCACAATCATCGTGGTGTTTATTTATTTTTGTCAACCCTCTGTATGTGTGTGTGTGTGTGTGTGTGTGTGTGTATATATATATTTATATATATATATATTAATATATATATATAATATATTATATATATATATATATAATATGTACTTTAAGTACTAAGAGTACAATTAGACAAAATCATATATTCTTTATTTCAAATAGTTCTAAAAGTCCAGATTTAAAGTATATTATACAAGTACAAAATGGTTAAAAACTTAACTTTACTCGAAATTTCAAAATTAAACCCATTTTCTTGTTTTTCTTTTTTTTATTAAAAGTGAAATCTTAATAATTGAAATAAGAAGCAGTGAAACTCATAAAGAAAAAAAATAATAGCTAAAAAAAACCGCCAATCATGGCAGAAAAATGGTTTGCCTACCATGGCACTATCTTCATAGGATCAGACGATATCGCTGAATCACTGATACACACTGAATCAGGAATCCCGTGAATTTCCGATTGATCCTGAGTTGCTTAAGGTATTTAATCACGCGAATAAACTCCAGGTGAAAAAATAAATGAATCGCAGAATCACTATATCGCGGGAATCACTGAGTCACCCGAATCGGTGAATAGCATGAATCATTGTCCACTGAATGAAGATATTGGACTTACTTCGAGGAAAGTGTAAGTGTTCAATTGGCTTTACATTATTGGGTGATAAAGCACAAATTTTCCAGTCGGGAACTTGAAGAATGCTCGCTGGAATCTTGTCTCAAACATGTTATTATTTACAACTTAGTAATAACTTAATAACAACTGTATCCTATACACTAACTTTCAGAGAGAGAGAGAGAGAGAGAGAGAGGGAGGCAGAAGAGGAGAAAAGTGTAAAAATATCTAAACTAGAAGCGATATTTCTAAAAGAAGCGTAAAATTGCAGTGATTTCCATTGAAGAGGCAAATTGCCCGTGATTCATCGAGGAACGAGCGAGAGCTCTTTATTGTTGTAATAAGCAATCAAATGTCGTCTTTTGTAAGGAAAAAAACATCATTGCAGATATTTATTCTACAAAATATCATTAAAGACACTTTTGTTGTACAAAATGCCGTTACAAACATTGACTTTTGGTAAACGGTTATTCAGAATGGAATCTTTTGCTTAGTTTTGGGTTAAAATGATGAGAACTCGCTATTTCTTTACATTTAATTATACTTACCTTGGTAACCTTGGTTTGCTTCTGCCCGAATTGGTCATTCATTCTGACTAAGGTCAAGCTTGTCACTCCACCTTAGACCTACAGTTTAACGTGGAATCCGAACCACGCCCCACCAGCAGCCCAGCGTCTTAACCACTAGACTACCCAGGGTACCCATTTATCTACCGATCAATTTCTTTATTATGTGGGAAGATAAACAGCTGGGTTTTGCCGCGCGCCGTCTGCCGTTACCGGGTCTCGATCCCGTGGCCGATGGATTCGTAGTCAGCGACGCAAACCACTACACCACCTTAGTTTGATTTTAGTAAATATCTTTTTTCGGTGATTTATGATAACACAGGTAATACCTTGCTAAAACAATTAATATTTTAAGTTTACATATATATATATATATATATATATATATATATATATATTCCTCCAAAATTGTTCATTCCGACGAAGGTCTAGTTTGTCGCCCCACCTTGGACCAACAGCTTAACGTAGAATCCGAACCACGATCCGTCAAGGAAATCACAAAGTCCCAGAACGTGACATTCACTAAATTCAATAAACGTTGCTTCGATATTTCGTTCTACAGTTCTTCTCATATAGCAGAAAAGATGTACAGTTCATTGCAAAAGTTCGAATACACCGGACCACTGCTATATCTTACAATGATAAAATGTTAAAAATATTAAAATGAATTGACATTTTGAACACTGAAGTGTGCCCATCTGTTCACCTGATTGTTAAAACACTTTTTTTTTAATTTACTGTATATATTACAAGAATTAATTATGGTAGGCCTGTGGACGAAAGAATTTCTATGGATAGGAAATTTCTATGGGTAGGAATGGAAATGAATCGATAAGATCAATCCAATTGGAGGAATATATCAATACTTAAAACTTTATCAAATACTTCATTCATTACCTTTAAAACAGTGCCAAATTTCTCAATAATTTTTCAATAATTTTTCAATAAATCGGTGTTAAACTTTGCTCTGAGAAAACGTATAACCAAAATGTATGATAATTCTCAACCGAGTAAAGAGCGTTATTCATTTTGATTTCATCATGAAAGTAGGACTTTGCTATATACGTAAGATCCTGTATTGGGCTAAAACTAAAGTATGTAAACATACGTGTCCCCAAAAATGTCATCGTCGCTCGCTTCTATGCGGCATCAAACGAACCATTTCTAACCCCCATAAATAGGACGCAATTTGTTAGTGCTTTCTCTCCTTATCGTAATTTCTTATATAAAATTTAAAGAATTTACTGTTTTTACATAATTTTTGTCAGGATTTTGCTTTTACATAAATAGTTATAAATAACAGCCGTACCTTAATTACAACTGTAGAAATTGTACTTTAATTATATATATATATATATACACAAACTCAGAATGGTTCCCTGAGAACAATATATGTTAAACACAGACCGTGCATGGCACAAGGAACTCTTCTGGGAAAATTAAATCCACTATAGTCCGAATAAGTAATGATAAATGACAAATACCATAGTTTTTTTTCCTTTTTCATGATTTTAGCCCGACGTGGGCAACGGGTCTCTCGCAAAGAGATCCCATAAATATAGCTTCCCTCACCAGCTATCTGCAAAGCAGACAGGATCCAGCTTTGGGACGTGGATCTAGGGTTTAAAGCAAACCTAGATCCCTACACTCAGAACCTCTATATAAGTAAAAGACTCGTTGCATTCACGTCGTGTTGAATAAATCAAAGAAAAAGGGGGTAACTATTGTATTTTTAGCCAAAAAAACCAAAACTTAAACCTCAACCGGGACATTGATTTATTCAACACGACGTGAATGCAACGAGTCTTTTACTTATATAGAGGTTCTGAGTGTAGGGATCTAGGTTTGCTTTAAACCCTAGATCCACGTCCCAAAGCTGGATCCTGTCTGCTTTGCAGATAGCTGGTGAGGGAAGCTATATTTATGGGATCTCTTTGCGAGAGACCCGTTGCCCACGTCGGGCTAAAATCATGAAAAAGGAAAAAAACTATGGTATTTGTCATTTATCATTACTTATTCGGACTATAGTGGATTTAATTTTCCCAGAAGAGTTCCTTGTGCCATGCACGGTCTGTGTTTAACATATATATATATATATATATATATATTATATATACTGTATACTATATATACAGTATATTGTAAACAGGAACAGTAGAGAGAACATTAATATTTCTTATAATTTTTAATAGATCGACGTTTCGAAATTCGACAAATCCATCCTTACAAATCTAAATACAAGAAATTATAAGTAAATATTGAAAATAAATTCAAAATAAATTAAAAATATTAAAAATATTAAGAAAACACTAAGATAATAATACTGTATTGTACATATATATATACACACATTCGGTTAACGAAAATTAGATTATAAAAAGATTAAAAAAAAGTAAAAAATTTAAATTAAAACAGTGTAATCCAAAAATATTAAAATTGTAAACAAGAAGTCCTTAAAAACAGTGTAAATCTATATTGAAGTTGGGTCACGGTTAAGATTTGATTTCAACTCGGAAATTAACAAAAATTTCATAATTTTTAATTTCAGATTAGTCAATATTCGACAAAAACTTCAAAATTCGACAGAGAAATAGTCACGTACGCAAGAGTTGAATGGTTTGCGGATTATAATTTCTTGTAATTAGATCCCTGACGATGGAACTGACAATTTTTGAAACGTCGGCCATATTGAAAATTATAAGAAAGCTTCATTTCTCTCTTATGTGCCTGTTTATATATATATATATATATATATATATATATATATATATATATATATATGGGATGAAATTCACATTTTAACCCCTTGAAATGAATGAATGAATGATACAAACCCAAGGAAAAAGAAAAAATTATTCCAAGCTCTTCGTATATTCAACAGTACACCTCGTCAGGGAATCTGACGAGGTGTACTGTTGAATACACGAAAGGTCTTAAAATATTTTTTTCTTTTTCCTTGTAGGTTTGCATCATATATATATATATATTATATATATATATATATAGTGTATGTATGGGGTCGTATCTCAGTAAGACAAAGACCCTTAAAATAAAGTTGTTGTTTTTTAACAAACAGGAAAATCGGTTTAAACGAACCAACCAAACACAGACCACCCAACTTTCGCATACGTGACCATATTCACATTCACCCAGTTTCTCCCCGTCGAATTTTGAAGTTTTGTCGAATAGTGACTCCGATCTAAAATTAAAAATGATAAGATATTTGTTAATTTCCGAGTTGAAATCAAATCTTAACCGTGACTAAACTTCTACATAGATTTACACTGTTTTTAAGGTAAGTACTACTTGTTTATAATTTTAATATTTTGGGATTACACTGTTTTAATTTTAATTTTTATTTGTTTTTTCTTTTTATAATTTAATTTTCGTGAACCGAATATGTGTCGAATATGTGTGGGTGTGTAGAATATAGTATTATTATCTTAGTGTTTTCTTAATATTTTTAATATTTTAAATATTTTAAATTTATTTTCAATGTTTACTTATAATTTCTTGTATTTAGATTTGTAAAGGATGGATTTGTCGAATTCCGAAACGTCGATCTATTAAAAATTATAAGAAATTGTCATTTTTTTCTTGATGTTCTTTAGAATTGAATAGCTTTCCAAGCAGTCAATCTATAGCTTATATACACAGAGAGAGAGAGAGAGAGAGTTAGAACTAAAAAAAAAGTGTTCAAATTGATGACTTGTTTTGGGACCTTTCTTATTTGTTGCAGGTAGTAACACGCATTGGCTTATATGGAAGCGAGTTGCACTCACTCCGGAGGCCTTTTCCTCACCAGTGTAACTCAACACATCAATTTGAACATTAATTTGTTCTAATGTATTACTTTTGTAAATTTAATTTAAAATAAATTTTCCTATGAGACCGAACTTATGGAACACCCTGTATATATATATATATTTATATCAGCAATCTGAGTGAAGTGCAGTTATTTTATAATAATACACAAATAATGTTAATAATGAATTCGTAAGTCAACGCCTCGTGACTATCCTATAATCAGAATTGAAGTATGGTCAACAAAAGAACAACAACAACAATACTGATCATGAAAGAACTGAAAACAATACAGGGTGTTCATAAATTATTTTTACAAATTCACTTGAAAATTAAATTAATTTTTAAAGCTAACTTATGGACACACTGTATAACAAAAACAAATTCCTTTGCTTGATTGTACGTGTTCTAAGCGCTTATTGTTCTCTACGCCAATATAATCAGCACGTAAGACGAGAAGGTTTGGTTCTATCACCATGGCAACTTGCGCAGTATTTAAAAAATTTAAAATTTTTGTTGTTGCATTTCTTATGAACAGTGCAATACCCTAACATATTATTATTGATTTTGTCGAAGGGAAGTTGTGTAAAAATATGTCTGCCAAACAGTTGTCCACATTATATACTTTAGAGCTTAGGGTATTGCTATTTTATACTAAATGTATAGTTTCGGAAAAAAGTTCGCCTAGAAATCTAAACTTTGTAAAAATGTTTTTAAAAATTACTAATTGGTAATGACTGGGTTTGGTTTTTGAAATTTTATTACTCACCAAAAAATAAAAATATTCAAACAAATTCAGGATATTACAATTAGTAATTTTTATGCTCTTTATAATTTAATGTTTCTAGGCGAACTTTTTTGGGAAACTCTACAATATAAATTAAACGTGTTACATGCAGCCCCATCTCTATAACCCTCCCATATATATATATATATATATATATATATGGGAATGAACTCAGAATGGTTCCCTGAGGTTTTTTATGATACACACAGACCGTGCATGGAACAAGGAACTCTTCTAGGATAATTAAATCCACTATAGTCCGAATAAGTAATGGTAAATGACAAATACTATAGTTTTTCTTTTTCATGATGCTAGCCCGACGTGGGCAACGGGTCACTCGCAAAGCGGTCCCAAAAATATAGCTTCCCTCACCAGCTATCTGCAAAGCAGAAAGGATCCAGCTTTGGGACAGGATCTAGGGTTTAAAGCAGCCTAGCCCAGCTACATTTAGAACCTCAATATAAGCAAAAGACTCGTTGCCTTCACGTCAGAGTGAATACATCAAAGAAAAAGGGGGTAACTCTTTGCGAGTGACCCGTTGCCCGCGACGGGCTAGCATCATGAAAAAGAAAAACTATGGTATTTGTCATTTACCATTACTTATTCGGACTATAGTGGATTTAATTATCCTAGAAGAGTTCCTTGTTCCATGCACGGTCTGTGTGTATCCTTTTCTCCCCGCATTTCTGAAAACAGCGCTCTGCATACAAGATTTCAAAAGACAATATTTTAATAAATAAATCTTCATTTGCATACCTTTTTTTCATGCCCGGTTAGGGCAACTGAATTCCCGGTTAGGTCAATTGCATGCCCTGTTAGGTCAACTGTACGTCCTTGACGATTGGATAGGTTAAGTCATGATATTTTCGTTATTTTTAACGAAAATATCACGACTTAACCTAACCAATCGTCAGGAGTGTACAGTTGACCTAACCGGCCATTGAACTGACCTAACCGGGCATTCAATTAACCGGGGGCCGCACAGCCTCCAGCACAGGACCACGACTTGTTTCTGTTTAAATACAAAAATGCTTATTTTTGTGAAAATGATGCGGGGAAAAAGGAACAAGTACTATATATACTGTATATAATTCATGACACAATGACTTGTAGCTAGTATGTTTTTTTTGGGTACTTGGGTACAGCTTCACCATGCCATGAGCATAAACAAAAGGTAACACGAAGCAGTTAATTTCTAATGTACATATAGGCATACTTACATATTTCAGGTTTACTCGAGGGGTTTCGAACGACGGTTCAGGATCGACCTGCGGTCAACTCATCTGCAACACCCCTCCTCATTTGGGGAATATGATGGATGAGAGCGTTGGTTTCTGCTCTCATCCTGCCCTCACAGCTAGACACGCATGGCCGATGAAGGACTTAACACGGACTTGTACAGATGGTTCTTGAAATTATTCATGTTTGGGGGGCTGGAGGTTCGTCAGTTCTCCTGGCAGCACGATGAAGAGTTTTAGGCACTGTATTCGGAGGATATTTTCCATTTTCCATCCTTGTTTACAAGGTCCCATGTCCCACCATAGCTGGGATAGTACAGAATCTCTCTCTCTCTCTCTCTCTCTCTCTCTCTCTCTGAAAGACTGTAATTTCTGACCTTCGTCAGAATGAACAATTTGGGCGGAAGCAAAACGAAGGTATATTTTTATAAACCCAACTATATAAAGGTATATATATATTATATATATATATATATAGATAAAAATATATATCTATAAAATATATATGTGTCATACATTTATGTCAGCATATCATCTTAATATTAAACTTGTTACCAATGTTTGAATTTTTAAATACAGATGGCGTATGAATTACAGCAAGTGTGGAATTTAGCCATGTTGGGGTGGGAGGTTGCTGATTCACCAGAATGCCGGCGTAAGCGAATAGATATTATTTATTTTCTACCTTTTCTCTTTGTTACCATCTATATTTCATATACGAGCAGTTTTGTGCCTTCTCACCCCAATTCGTTGGAAAATGAGATTTACACACACACACACACACACACACCACACACATATATATATATATATATATATATATATATATATAATAAACCTTTGGTTATCTTCTGCCCGAATTGTTCATTCTGACGAAGGTCAAGCTTTTCACTCCACCTTAGACCTACAGTTTAACGTGGAATCCGAACCACGCCCCACCAGCAGCCCAGGTCTTAACCACTAGGCCACCCATGATACCCATTTATCTACCAACCACTTTCTTTATTGTGTGGAAAGATGAACAGCTGGTTTTTGCTGCGCGCCAGCTCCCGTCAGCGGGTCTCGATGGATTCGTAGTCAGCGACGTTAACCACTACACCACCGAGGCTATATATATATATATATATATATATATATATATATATATATATATATCAAGAAACTACATTGAAAGATAAGATACAAAGATAAAGTTCCGTATTTTCAAAGTTTCTAAAGCTCTTATTTTACTTTTGGAATTTGTTAATTTATGTTAATGAAATCTTTCTACATTTACCTAACAAATGTTTGCCGAATTCTCAGATACGTTAAGTGTAGAAGTAGTTCTAAGTGTATTTAAGTCCACGATGAAGCCTTTAAAAATGGCAGGCGACAGATAATATATCTTCAAATATTACACATTCTTTTGTCATACCATATGTATATACAGTGTGTGTACACACACACACACACACACACACACACACACTGTATATACATATAGTATGACAAAAGAATGTGTAATATTTGAAGAAATTATTATATGGAATGGAATGGAAAAACTCATGAATACAGGTTGCGTTAACTTTTATCCCATTGCAGTGTGTGATGGTAACGCTCGCGACTCCTCCTCAGGTGGTCCCGGGTTCGAATCTTGGTGGAGATATTTTTGTTTCATGCATCACCAAGGGATAACGAATCTGAACTCCATAAAGAAGAAATTGAAAACAAAAAATAAAAATAATCCTAGCCAGCAAATAGGGCCTAGAACCAAACCATCCCCTGGATGGTCACATACCTGAAAGGAATCATGCAAGAAACAAGAGCAAACTTTACGCGTCTCAAGGAAACTCGTCTGAAAGACTGCCAAACGAACTGTAAAATCTGTGAGGTTTGTATAGACAAAAAAGAATTAAAAATTGACAACTATAACATATTTCGAGCCGACAGAACAGTAAAAAAATGAGGATGTGCTATTTATACACATGAAAAATATATGGCAGAAATGACTATAAGTACTTCAAACAACTACGTAGAATTAGTAACAGCAAAAGTTAAAAAATTAAACATGGTACTAATTGTAATATAGGTCCTATAGACCCCCCGAACAGAGGTTAGGGATTAGACCCAATTCCAGAGGTTAGGAATTGCATGAAAGGTCTGCACTCCCCAACCCCAAATATTATTCTCTGATGTGATTTTAATTTCCCATTTATGAAATATAAAAAGATAGGAAGAAATATATGTATAAACCAAGACAAGGGAGGCATACGGGAACCAGAAGCAGGCAAAATTACTGCTACCTGCAGGTGATGAATTTATGTTAACACAAGAAATAATGAAAAATGCAAGAAAAAACAACTACCTACATTCGGTATTCAGCATCCTAATTGATAACATAGAAAATATCCCCAACCATATCAGATCGCATCATTATTGAAATAACGACCAATATAAAACTAACAAGGAAGGAAAGAACGCGCGCTAAAGAAGAGGCAAATTTGAAATTCTTAATTTTCACTCCAAGGCTATAAATTGGGAAGGTATTGCATTCAGCACGGAAGCAATAGACTGGAGAACCATCTTAAAGGACAAGACAACGGAAGATATGTTAATAACCTTAGAAAGAGAAGACGCTAGAAATTGTGAAAAGACATGTCCCAAAAAAAACAACAAAGAGGAAAGAGAAGCGGGTTCTAGAGACAAAAGAGGTCAATGTTCCGCAAGAGAAAAAGAGTGACTGTAAAATTAAGAAACTGCAAAGACGACAACATCAGACAAATATTAAATGATAAACTGGAGCGTATAGATTGCGTCATACAGGATCTAATTGAGAATCATACAGAGAAAGAAGATGACGTTCTAGAAACGATAAAGGTTAACTCAAAATACTTCTATAATTTGCAAAAAGGGAGACAAAAAAATCACGCGACTATCGGATCTTTGAAGAATAAAAACAGTGTTTTAATCGATAATCTAAAAGAAGTATCTGAATATTAAGAGCTCAGTATGAATCATCTTTCAATATCCCCAAAAGTGGATACTAATATGCGATAGAAACGCGTTCTTTGAAGAAGAATTACAGGGGAAAGTATAACGTACTTTCACTTCGCAACAGATGATACCACACAAGTTATAGAGAAACTAAAACACTCGGCAGCAGGTTCGGACAAATGGAATGCTACACTAATCAGAAACTGCAAGAATAAAATTGCTCTGCCTCTATATTGGAAATGGAGGCGATCACTAGATATGGGAGAAATACCGAGCATCTTGAAGAAAGCGAACATAGTTCCAATATATAAAGGAGATCGATCCGAGGCCAAAAATTATAGGCCAGTGTTGCTTACATCTCATCTTACCAAAATGTTTGAAAAAAAATAGTTAAAGAAAAAATTTCTGACTTTGGAAACTTGGAAAAAATTAAATGATAACCAACATAGATTCCGGCCAGGAAGATCATGCCTATCACAACTAATGGAACACTATAACAACATTATTGATTGCACTCGAAAACTATGATGTGATATACACAGACTTGCCAAGGCGTTCGCCAATGTGACCATGGAATCATAGCACATAAATGGAAGTATATGGGAATAACAGGAAAATTAGGAAAATGGGTATCTAATTTCCTTAGTGAGCGGCAGCAAGCCGTTACAGTTCAAAGAATAGCTTCACCAGGTCAGAGGTTCCTTAGCCCAGTACCACAAGGACGGTATTAGCTCCATACTCTTCATAATCATGCTAACTAATATAGATGAGGAAGTTACCATGAGTGACAGCACAATAACGTCCTTCGCCGATGCCACAAAAATTAGTAGAAAAATAAAAACCCAGAGGATATAGGATCTCTACAAACAGACCATGAACAGAATATATATTGGTCTTAAGGCAATAATATGAAATTTAACGCTGAGAAATTTCGGCTATTAAGGTACGGAAGAAGGGAAGACCTAAAATTCATGGAATACTATATTTCAAATGAACAGGAAATTCAGAGAAACTCTGAAGCAAAAGATTTAGGGGTTGTAATGACTGATGATGCGAAATTTGAAACACAAAATAAGATAGCAGTAAACAGAGCAAAGAGAATAACGGGACAGATACTGAGAACCTTTAAAAGAAGGAATAGGAATATAATGATACCTCTGTTGAAAACATTGATCATATCCATGTTGGAGTATTGCTCGGTTTTAACATTCCCATATAAAAAAGAAGACATTAGTCAACTAGGAGAGATTCAGAGAAGCTTCACAGCCAAGATCAATGGATGCAAAGAACTAAATTACTGGGAAAGATTACGTGAATTAAATTTATATTCGCTGGAAGGAAAAAAGAGAGGTACATCATTATTTACATTTGGAAAATAATGCAGGAATTAGTCCCTAATCTTACTTTGAACCCTCTAACCATTCAAATAACAGTGTAAAAATAGAAAAGGAAGAATGTGTCGTGTTTCCAAATTAAAGAGTAGACAGGAAATATCCTCAACACTGAAGGAAAATAGATTTGTTGTGAGAGGACCAAGACTGTTCAACCAGCTGCCCAAGGAACTAAATAACACGAGTGGTATAAGGGTGGATATCTTCAAAAAAAGACTGGACACCTGGCTCAGAACAATTCCAGATGGGCTATGTGAAGTGGAGAGCGCAAAAAACCAACTCTTTACTTCACCAGGCCAACTCGAGAGGAGGGGCAACAAGTTTGACCTCCGTGAAATGAGGGATCACCGCACAGAACATCTGAAAGGAGATATATATATATAATATATATATATAGTTTAATATATATATATATATATATATATATACATATATAACTTATATATACAGTGCTTAATTTGTGACGGAACGCTCCGGAACGCCGTTCCGGTACTTTTATTTTAAAACCTAATTAAAAAAAAAGGTTTTTATTTTAATAAAAAGGTCAGCAACGTAATTTCGTAATTTAAAATCCAACGAAATACAGATAGTAGAAAGCGAAAACTAGTCGATCAAACAGAAAGAAGTTTGGAGTGTGTGTGGAAATTAATGTGATTATTCTATCAACTTCCTATATATAGCAATAGCATGTAAGTAAAGCAATTTTATTCTGTTTCAAATACATATAATATTTTGTTTCACTTAGATGAAATAACATTTCACTTAGATGTTGCAATCACAGTCTAACTTTTTCTTTAAAATAATACTGTATTCGAAGAACTTTCATTTGCATGTTGCGCAGTTTTCGCAGAAAAAGCGCTTAAAATGTGTTGGTTTCCGGGGCGCCGCCCCGGACCCAGATGGGGGAGCTTACAGCGCTCCCCTAGACCCCCTAACCGTGAGGGCTTCACCTGCGTTCCACTTCTTTTTCATTTACAAATTAAGCACGGTATATATATAATATATATATATATATATATATATATATATATATATAACTATCTAATTTAACTATTATATAATAGTATAAAATAAGTGTAGTACGTGTAAGTGCAAACTGTGCAAACAATGAAAGAGTCGTATTAGCCCGGATCTAGAGTCGGAACACCGCGGGGTCGGACTACCGGGAATTTTACTGTATATACATATATAATAATATATAATAATAATGATTATTGGCACAAACTTAAAATATTTATTAATTTGGATGTTATCAGAACTGAATAAATTCTTATTTTTTTATTTCTTTGTTTCGCACTTGGATTAACAAGGTGTGCCGTAATATACAGTATATTTTTCATATTTGTAAACAAAATCTACAGGAAAAGTTGGATAATTAAATTATATATATATATATATATATATATATATATATACACACACACACACTCGTATATAATTATAGAGTGCCTTTGTAAAATAAGTTTGACACTCTTTCCATAAAGGACCGGTCGGCATCTTGTAACGAGTGAACGTCACCGAATATCATTACAGAGAGAGAGAGAAAAAGAGAGAGAGAAAATCCGAACCCGGATAATATTTGCATTCTACCTCGTCAAAGAATTAAAGGCGGAGTTGCCTTTCTCTTCGTAAACACCAATTTATCCTTCGTTTACGTCATGAGATATCGCAACATTTATATATATATATATATATATATATTAGTCCCCCTTTATGTATATAATTCTTTGTGTTGTAAACTAAATAAGTATAATGAACCTTTATTTTCAAACAAAAAAATGATTGGCTACATTTTGGCATATATATATATATATATATATGAGCTATTAATTTTGATGATAATTGTTTTGTTAGAGAAAGGAATGCTTGCGAGACAAGGATGATGTCACGAGGTGTTTATGGATGACATTTACGGATGACAGTTCCACACTTTCTTCACAAATAAAAATAACCCTTCTCCAATCAGGGAATTTGTACATATTATTTATATTGTTTATAAGGCCAAAAATATCTTCTAATTTATTTTAATTTCGTTCTTATGTAAATTTTTGGTTATTAAAATATAGTTGCGTTTGTGCCAACAATGTATATCCTGACTCGTGCCGCGCCTAATGGTATTTCCTCTATTTCGGAGAAAGAATTTTGGAAATATGTTAAATCTGCCCCACTAGTATTCGACCCCCCCCCCTCCCCACCATCTTGCGAGGTGAGGGCACTAACCAATACACTAGATGGGATAAAAGTTAACAAGAAATATCACATTCAGAGGTATTTTACGGGTTAACCCTCCCGCATTCGAGGTAATGACCAGCATTTCATTAACGTTACCTGGTACAATGCCGGGGTCCTGTAAATGGAATATCAAGCATGAACACGCAAGATTTTGTATAATGCAAAATTTGCACCCACCAGGGTTCGGATCTACCACCTTTTGAATAGGAGGTGAGGGCGCTAAGCGTTTCCTTCGTTGTTTAAATGCGAGGGCGTTATGCGTTTCCTCGTTTTTTTTTAATGTATGACGAGATGAACTGGACTTGGAAGATATGGAAATAAACAGTTTGGTCCACCTTTGTAGCAATAAAAAGGACTGGGCCCAAGATCGTTCTCTCGGGTTCGTGATAAGAAATTACATTGTAGTGACATATAAATAGTGGAGCAGATCCTATGGGAAAATTTGAGAACGAATCGTTGCTATGAAAATGGTAACCATGAGGGGATTCATGACGTCATACTTCTCTCTCGTACTAAAAGTCATGGTCATCCTCTGTTCACTTAATAATAATAATATTATTATTATTATTATTATTATCAGTAGTAGTAATAGTAATAGTATTTTCTTTAACTAAAGTGATTTTCATTTTTATTATTCAGTAAACAGACCTTACGTCATCACAGGCCCCGGGTTCTGAGAGACCTTAAATATAATGGAACTACTTCTACCTTTATACTATAATAATATAATTACACTAGTCAAATCGGTCAGTTAACTTCGCAAAGGGAAAAAAGAACTCTTTCAGCATGTTATATGCCTTCGGAAAAAAAAAAAAGATAAACTTCACAATAATTGTGCCACGTTTCATGAACGTAAAGTAATTCAGTGATTTTCAATTAATTTTTGAAAGTGTGACACAATTAAGGAATCACACTGCGGTATTAGTTCTGTTACTATTGTGTTACTCCTCTTTGCTTTTGCTTAAATCAGGGATAATTTTTTTTTTCTTTAAATACGATTTTCAATACAGTACATAATAAAACGGTGTCAGTGTATTTTTTTCAATACCATTATTTTTTATTCTTGATCTTAGTACCAATAGAAATACAGTACCAGTACATGTATTTGGTATGTAATCAATCGTCTTTCCTTGGTCGCTGAATTCTGTGTCACAAGAGCGTGATGCACGTTTAAATAGGTTATGTTTATATGAAATTTGATATTTTCAGGAGATAATCCTCAGGCCTGTCCCTAAATCCCTTATCACAAAAAATGATAAAATAGTTTCATCAAGTCCTAATAGACTTTTCAGGCCTATATACAAATGTTTTTATATTGAATATTTTTTTTAGAAATCAGTACACGATACATATTTTCAATGTATAAAAAAAAATATTAAAAATATTGGTATTTAAATATGAATTAACAGTGAAATACAAAAAGTATTTCACTGTTAATTCATATTTAAATACCAATATTTTTAATATTTTTTTTTATGCAGAAAGGATGGACCAAGGGCGGACGTCCGCCAAAATGCTCCCCCACCCATACCCCCATAGAAGGAGAAAAAGAAAGCTTAGTATAAATATAATATAAACATTGCTATTTACAATAGCAATATTTATACTAGTCCAATACGAGTGAAATTTTTTAATATAACTTCAATTTCCAATACGATCCTAATCAAATTTCCATTCAAGATCTAAAAAGTTATTTCAGGGTAAAATTATTGTGCATGGAAGTATAAATATGTTTGTAAGAACAAAGATGGTAGCTTTAAATTAAATAGAAATCCTGAAGATATTAAATGAACGTATGAAGAACTGATTGATGACTTAAAAAATATAGGCAGAGAAAATGTTTTGTAGTAGGTATTCTACCAAGGGTTGGAATAAGTATGGAATTTACAAGTTGGATTTTAGCCTTAAATGATGATGATAAAGTTAAGGAGAAGTTGAGTGTGTAAATTTATAGGATAATTTTGTTGATAAGAGGGATCTTTACAGTGAGGATGGATTACATGTAAATAGAAAAGGGACTACCTTATATGGCAGACTTTTAGAAGGCAGACTGAATTCCTTGGGATTTTGGAAACTTAATTTAGTTTATCAGAGACATAAATAATCAGGATATATTTTATTAATACTCTTGGGGTACTTGTAGGTTATCCCCCCCCCCCCCAACCAATTTTGACAGAATATTTTCGTTAAAACTAACGAAAATATCACGACTTAACTTAACCAATTATCAAGGGCGTACAGTTGATCTATTATTAATTATAACATTGTTTGTTTCTGGAATAGTATTTACTATTTACTAATAGATCAACTGTACGCCCTTGATAATTGGTTAGGTTAAGTCGTGATATTTTCGTTAGTTTTAACGAAAATATTCTGTCAAAATTGGTGGGGGAGAAATAACCTACAAGTACCACTCTTGGAGTTTAAAAGACAAATTATAGTAGGAATAAGCATATCAGCAATCAAGCCAATAGTAATAAAACAATCAAAATTGAAGGGTTGAAGGGTTTTTATATAATGCACAGTCTTATGAATAATGAGCGGTTTAGATATATGATTAGTGAAAGTTTGGATGTTATTTGTATCAGTGAGGTATGGATTAGTGGAGCAGTATTCAATGACACTAGAGCGGAGTATGGGTTAAATGATTGTTTACAATGTGACTTCATCAGAGAATGGATAGGTTGGGGGTAGTTTGGCCTTACATATTCCGAGTGAATTAACTTCAGTTCAGAATAACAGTATAAAATCAGACAACAGGGTGGAATCAGTGTGGATTGATATCTGTGTATAGAGTAAAGAGTATATTCGAATAGGAATATTTTACAGACTTCGAAGCCAAACTCAGGAATTTGATAATAGTATGGTTCAGGAAAGAAGAAAAAGGAAGAAATGAGAGAACATTAATTGTAGGAGATTTCAATTTGCCTCATATCATATAGACTGGAACGTTTTAGAAGGTAATAATAGGGAAGAAAATTTCTTCACTGAATGCTGTACTTTCTAATGTTGTTTGTGGATAAACCAACTGTGGATCACACATTCTTAGATTTGGTTCTTGTCTAATGATTATGAAGTTATTAATGATCTTAGTGTAGGAGAGTCATTATGGAATAGTAACCATTCTATCATACATTTTAAGATAAAATTAAATAGAGATCAATTCAACAATGATCATTTAGTGCCATGCTTCTCAAAAGGCGACTACAGTAAATTAGGGAGATCCCTAGAATCAATAAAGTTGGATAATGAATTTGTCAGTAAAAATGCTATTGAGATGTGGCCTAGATTCAAAGAAATTTAGAACATATACAATGTATATGTATTCTTTTTAGAACTATCAAAAGTAACAAGATTAAGAAACCTTTGTGGTGAAATAAGGAAATAGCTAAAATGATTACAAATAAGACAAAACCTTTCACGAGGTTTAAAAGCAGTAACAGCCAAGTAGTTTTAAATAATTACAAGCAATTAAGAAAACAATTAAATAGTTTGATTAAAAAGAACAAAGGACGTAGTTAAATAAATCTGCCTAGAAATAGTAATAAGGATACAAAGAATGTTTGTGTGTTTATGAATACACTAATAAAAACAGGACTGGCCAGCTGGAAAGAATGAAAAAGAGAGTTTGTAAATAATGTATATTTTAGTTCAAGTAATGTAGGTTATTTCCGTAGCTTTGTAAATAACATAAGGGTAATCAACTGAATTGAAAATGACGTTTTCCAAAAATTTTATCACGAAATATAGCTTCAGATCATTTAACTGATATGAATAACCTCGATAGGCCCGAGTGGCTTCGTGTTTTTCATATGTAATATAATGTTGACATATGACTGATGAACAGTAAATATAAACAAGTTTGAAAGTCTCTCTCTCTCTCTCTCTCTCTCTCTCTCTTTAACAAGTAATAAGGTCTACATAAAAAACTTGGGAAACGCCGGCCGTAGACGTCAGACCATAGTTATCGTTACAGAATGCCAACTTTTGTGTGGCACAAACTATAAAGTTCCCAGTCTTGCATACCTGGGGCACCTGGTACTTACCAAAGTCAATGACTGATCCCTATACCCCTATGTCATTTGCCCTGACGTAGTGCAAGAGACTAAAATGTTTGAGCACTGTAAGGGTCCTCTAAGTGCAGAAACAAATCTCTCTAGATTTGGCAACATTTAGCTACATTTTTTTAAAATGGTTCATACAGTTTGGTTTGTAAGATAATGTTGAGTTTGTCACTGGGAAGTTATTTGAAAGTTACCTGCAAATTTTATAATATTAAGTGCATAAAACTGTTGTTTACTTTGAAGTTTAAATTAGTCTTTGGAGTCATTAAGGTAAGTTTAGAAGCATTTTACTTTTAATGTATAAAATCTTGTTTGTATTTTACGAAATTATCAGTTTTAAATAAATAATGGGATCACTTGAAGATCAGGGCCCCCAGTCTTCTTTAGTTAGTCTTATAAGGCTAACTAACGAAAATATCACGATTTAACCTAACCAATCGTTAGGTCAATTGTACGTCCTTGACGATTGGTTAGGTTAGGTCGTGATATTTTCGTTAGTTAGCCTTATAAAGCTAACTAAAGAAGGCTGGGGGCCCTAATCTTCAGGTGATCCAAATAATGTACATGTTCAGTAATAGCAATTAACCAATATTAAATACTTGAAAAATTTTAAAGCATTGATATATTTTAATTAATTATTAACTTTAGTTAATTTTGATTAAATTATAATTTTATTCCATTACATTGCGCGTAAATATTTTGCTTGGCCTCAAAATGGGACACTGAATCGTGGTTGCGGTTTGAACTTGGTTATAAGCGGATACTAAATAATTATGCGGTAAACTTATTTTTTACTGAAGGAACATAATTTTTATGTCTTGTAGATGTGATTACAAGGTCTTCTTATGGGTTTATAAATTTTTCAAGGAGTGAAGAGCTTGTACGCAGTTCCTTTCTTGGTGGATCTAGTTATTAGCCTACAATGTAAGTGGTAAATGGAACATCAAAGACCAGCGGGTTGTCTCGTACAGGAGGTTAGTCATCCGTTGCTCCTATGAATTACTTTGTGTTTATCATTTAAGCAACTATACCTAAGATATGATTAAGATAATTACTATTGATGTTATCAGTGTTGGTGTTATGATATGGCTATTAATGTGATTGGTGTTATTGAAATTATTATTAACTCGTTCGCTCCAGGTGTGGCATGAACTACACGTCCAATTTGCGCTCAGATCCGGGTGTGGTAAATAAACCAACTCTTAATCTTTTCTGAACTCCGGGTGTAGTTTATAAACCAAGGGTATATCCCCTCTTTCCACCCTCTGGGGTTGAAAATTGGGGGATATACTGTATGTATTATAATTAATAATTCGAATTAATATAATTCGCTTAAAGCTATCGTTCATAGTGAAAGGGTTAATAACATTATGGTATTATTTGATAGTTATTTGGTTTAATTTGGTAATATTTGTTCTTGTCACTATTTTTGCTGCAATTACGTATGTAATTGACAATTTTTTTTAAATTATATGGATATCGTATAAACTGCTGGCTATTTAATCTATATATTGCTTATTTGCTACTAATTTTTCGTTTACGTTTACAATCGGTGATTGATTTTTAAATTTTGACGTTAGAGATACCTTCATCGATAATTTTGGAAGGTTTAGGAATTAACTTTACGGGTTTTACCTTGTACGTAACCAGTAACTGAGATTAATTTGATTTGCCACTACTGTTAGTAACTTTGAGTCTTCCAAGGCCGTGAACCCGTTTTGGTCCCTCAAGGAACAACTTCGGTCCAGGCATTCCGTTGCTTTTTAAAATTTCAAAGATTTGTTAAGGTTTCTTGTGGACAGGTCATTATTATTAGATATACTGGATCACCTGAAGATCAGCGACCCCAGCCTTCTTTAGTTAGCCTTATAAGGCTAACTAACGAAAATATTACAACCTAACCAATCGTTAGGTCAACTGTACGCCCTTGACAATTGTTTAGGTTGGGTCGTGATATTTTCATTAGCCTTATAAAGCTAACTAAAGAAGGCTGGGGGCCCTGATCTTCAGGTGATCCGATATACTTTATTTATATTTGGTGGAATTTTTTTTTTTCATATTTACGTGTAAAAGTTGTTAAATGCAAGTTTCTTAGCAGTGAATCGTATCTTTTCCTCGTCAACAATTCTAAAGTTAAAATTTATACAGGTGCAGTTGTGAATTCTTAGTTAAGGCAAGTGGGTAGTTGTCAGGAGTCAATCTAAACTTTTAATTTTCTCGTCTTTACCGAATCCGCTACAGCACGAACATGCTTTGCGGTCCACCTATACATCCATTCATCCAAGAGGGTGGATGATAGTTTCAGCATTTAATGTACACCTGAATATTGAAAGCTCTTCAAGTGTATTTCGCGCATTGCTCCCTCTTTCTCCTCTCCTACCAGCGTTTTCCAGATCTTTTTTTTTTAGTTTCGTCTTTGCTATCTTAAATGATAGACAACAAAATGCAATGGAATATCACTCAAAAGAAGCAACGGTAAATATTCGTTTTAGCACACATCGGTGTTCTTCAATTAAAACATTTTTCTGGTAAATTTTTAGTCGTTTTGCACGAATCTGATATCCGTTTTCTGTGCAAATGTGTATTTTTGAGATTTCAATGGAAAATATCGCAAAAACTACGCATTTGCACAAACGGATATCAGATTCGTGCAAAACTACTAAAGACTGACCAGAAAAATGTTTTAATCGAAAAACACCGGTGTGTACTAAAACGAATATTACCCGAAGCAACTTCAACCTTTAAAATAAGGCCTAACTAGTGGTTGACAAAAGTACAGGGTGACCACAGTCCCTTTGCATGAAAAACAAAGGCAACATAGATATGCTGTAATTTCACTGCAGAGACTTTGTGGCCACTCTGTATAATATTAAGACGTTATAAATTCTTTTTTCAAAAACGTTATGCATAACCATATTTACTGAATGGACCAAAAATAAGTATACATTTTTGAATTGTAGAAAGATTTTTATTGAAAAAAATTTGTATACAAAAATGTTTTCAAGTATTTATAGCAAAGTTTCTCTCAAACTGCTCGGTGTTAAACGTTCAAATTTCTGCATAACTGCAGTCTTACTGGTACTGATCATCAAACTGTCATAACTCCACTGATACGCTTCAAATTGCAGGAACGATTTAATCCTTTGAGTGCTGAAGGTTGTCCTTGAGTCCGCTTCGTGAGTCCAGGCGCTTAGCTAGACTTCTAAATTTGGAGGGGCAGGAAAATTATCGCTAGTGTTGGATGCGATACTGACCTTGTAGTATGAATATTATAAATGTAACTAACTCCTGTATTATTACATCTAGTTTTAAAAGAATCTTATCTTTTTATTTTTAGGCTACCGTCGGCAATTTTTCTGGGTGGGGTGGGAGCCAACTAGAATTTTGGAGGGAACTGTCCGATGATATGCCTCGGGACCAAATTCCATCCCATACACATTCAGTTCTTGCGTAATCTTTGCATGGAGATTCTCGACAGTATAATAAATGCACTTATATAGGATGAAAAGTCTCAGCCAACTGAACGTGACTTTATCGATCCAAAAGATTCGGTCAAACAATGAAGGATGTTGACGACAAAATTAAGGAAGTGTTCGGCAAATTCAATATCAGTCGAAGTCACCATTGGTCGAGGCTTGCAGCGAGTGAAGGCGATAGGGCTTCAATTCCAGATCCTTAATGTCCGTCGAAAGTTGGTTCTAGCCAGACTCTGTTCCAGGAAAGCTCTTCTTGATTTTTTCCAGATTTGTCAGAAAAGCGGTAAGAATGCATTCAGTTCTCATCAGTTCCATCGAATCGAGGTCGTCCGTCCTGGGTGCATTGTGGACACTTCCGGTTCCACTGAACTTTGGTTGGAGGTTCAAAATGTTCTTGTGTATTGGAGGAGTCTGGCCATCATGCTTGGCGAGCAACTTCAGCTGCGTTCTCATAAATAGTACACTACTTTACAACTTTGAATTCTTTCAGACATACAGTCGTGAGCTTTGAGCTATCGTGAAGAATAATTAATCCGCTTAAACTCGGTCTACATAGGCATGTGTTCGTGATTAACTTGTATAAATCACCTGAATATCGTGTTTTGTATAACAAGTGCAGCCAAGCCAAACTACAACTATATACCTTGTTAACCTTGTTTGGGTTCCGTGCGTCGCTCTCTTTACACGAAGGTCAAGCTGGTAGCCCCGCCTCTAGTCCTGGCTTGGTGGAGAAGCGAGTTGCTCTCCACCGTACATAGCCAGGTACACCCGGCTCATCTAGTACCGTCCTGAGCCAGGCATCTAGTCTTCTCTTGAAGACTTCAACTTTGACCCCTGTAATGTTTGAGGTCCTTTGGAAGCTGGATGAAAATTCTTGGCCCCCTGACAACCAAGCTATTTTCCTTCAGAGTTGATGAGGTCCCTTGTCGGGTCTTTAATTTGGGAACATTACACATTCTGCCTTTCCTATTTTCCAATGTTTGGATGGTGATTGGGTTTAGTTTGAGATTTGATACCAGTTTTTAGATCATTTTTCATATGTAGATTATAGTATACCTCTTTTCTTTCCAGGCAGTACAGATTTAGTTTACGTAATCTTTCCCAGTAGTTGAGTTTTTTGCAGCCAGCAAACTTGGCTGTGAAATGTGTGCGCGTTTCTTCGTTTATTAATTTCTTCCTTTTTATATGGGGACGTTAAAACTGAGCAGTATTCAAGTTTTGGTATGATCAGTGTTCTCAGCAGGGGAATCATTACTCTCTTGTCCCTCCTTTTGAACGTTGTTACTACCTTTCCCGCGACTCTCTCTGCTTTGTTTATTGCTATCTGATTTTTTCTCATTCATCTGTCATTATTACCCCCAAATCGACCGCTTTCGTGCTTCTCTGAATTTCTTGTCTATCTGGGGCATAATATGCAGTCTGGTCCTTACTTTTACCATATTTCAAGGGCCGCAATTTCTTGGTGTTAAATGTCATAGTTTTCTGACCATTTGTATATTTTGTCGTGTCCCTCTGCAAGGCCGCCTCCACTTCGTTTGCATTGATGATTTTTCTGCTGATCTTTGTATCGTCCGCAAAGGATGTTACTATACTGTTGCTGTTTACTCTATTGTCTGTCTGTCTGTCTGTTAGCATGATAATGAACAGGAGTGGGGCCAGCACTGTACCTTGTGGTACTGAGCTGCGTACTTCCGATTCTGATGATACCCCTTGAATTTTGACCACCTGTAATCGTTTCCTGAGGAAGTTGTAGATCCATTTTCCCACTTTGCCTGTTATTCCCGTATGTTTCATTTTGTGTGCTATTATACCATGAGCGCATTTGTCGAAAGCTTTAGCAAAATCCGTGTATATGAAATCATAGTTTTCATTGTCTTCAAGTGCATCTAGGACATTGTTATAATGCTCTGTAATTTATTTATTTGATAGTGCGCCTCGGTCGTGTAGTGGGTAGCGTCGCTGACTACGAATCCATCGGCTTCGAGATCGAGACCCGGCGATGGTAGGCGGCGCGCAGCAAAACCCAGCTGTTCATCCTTCCACACAAGAAAAAATAAAAATTGGTTGGTAGATAAATGGGTACCCTAGGTAACCTAGTAGTTAAGACGCTGGGCTGCTGTTGGGGCGTGGTTCGAATTCCACGTTAAACTGTAGGTCTAAGGTGGAGTGAAGTTTGACCTTCGTCAGAATGAATGAACAATTCGGGCGAAGGCTAAACCAGTGTGTGTAATATATATATATATATATATATACACATCGTATAACATCTTCGAGGGCAACATCCAAGTATGTACTCGTATAATATAGATTTTGTAAACATTTTCCGTTTCAATGCCTTCAATTGGACAAAGGACTTAAAATAGATCAACCAACCAACATATTTTCCTGTTTACAGGCATTAAAGCATCTGCTTCTATTTTTTATTATTCTTTAGAAAGCATTTGCCTTGTTTCGCGAATATGGAGAAGTTTAAATTTTAGTAACAGGGTTAAATTTGTCAATATGAACGAAGCTTATATTTTACACAATTATTTTAAACAGTATTGTTTTGGCGTGACAATTACGATGATGCAAGAACTTTAACTCATAAGGAATTTTAAGGCGTGATGTCTAATATCTTAAACATAAAAATATTAATAAGCCCTCCACTTCTAGGGCATTTAACCTTAAAGAGGGCACGCGCACTTTCTTAACTTGATATTATTAAAAAAAAGCATTTGGCGTGTATCTAGGGCTTATGAAAGCTAATTGAGAGAATTTAGTTCATGCTTTTCCGAACAGGTGCGTTTTTGTGTACAGAATATATGTTGTCTTCTGTTTATGCTCTCGAGAAGAAAGGTAAAAACAAAATCCTTTAAATTAAAAGAATTCGAAAGTTTCTTCAAATATGAAGTGGTCAGTAGCAAAATTTTGAGTTTAGATTGTTGTAATCTTACTAACTTAATTTAGTTATGAACCTAGCAACCTAATAAACATTACCTGATCAACATTAATTTTACGTATGACCGATTAATCGCATTACAATGTGTACAATGTACATATTGCTTATGTACATATCCTGTTTCTTCGGTGAAAATGTGCCACAGAAAACAAAAGACGTAACGAGAAAATTTAAATTTTATTTGTATACATTTATCAAGGATATTCATTTTACAGTTGAAGCTTAAATATGAACAAGCGCAGATTCTACAGGGTGTTCCACAAGTAGCTTTTCCCCTGAACCTCTATATGCATGTGTAGATTGAGGTAATAGGACTTATGGGGCACCCTGTAGAAAGTGTTTATATTGATCTTAATGGTGTTTCACCAGTATCGGTTAATTTTGCAGGTAGAGGGAAACCTTTACAACTGAACACTATTGCAATTTGTAAAAGTGCTTAATCTCGACAATCCACATACAGTATGTGAGTATCATATATGTATTGTGTATACATGTGTGAATTAACTTTCTTTCCGCCTTTTCAAAGTTCTTTCAACTAGTTTCATTAGTTTTTGTTTAGATTACATAGACATCCTCATTACTTGTATTTATTGCGTTAAAACGGTGTCCTTATTTTTTATCACTCAAGGATGAGTGATTAACAGTGACAGAGACGCGTCTCTCCCTTTGAGATGAAAAAGGAAAATGAGGAATTTGGATGAGTGAAAGGCCTTGAACGTCACTTAACTCAGTTGTTATTAGCACTTCCGGCATAGCGCATGCCGCAGATAGAGTAATAGAGCCAAATAAACTACGATGAGGGATCGTATTTCATGTATACGTAAGCAGCAGGCAAAGGAAATGCTAAGGCTATATTAACAACAGTGGATATATATTTTTTTGTCCAAAGCCCACCACAGTCAAGCTTTTGATTTTTTCGTTCAGTGTTTGGTTTGGCTCGAGGTTTTAACCCCTTCACACCCTCGCTCAAAGTATGCCATAATTTTATACTGGTTACTATGATGTACCAGGTACATCAAAGAACTTTAAGCGGTTTAGCATAAAAAGATTTGTTAATTTTTCCTCAAAATTGGAAATTAAAAATTTGCCTCCCTAGGAGTATAGACGCACAGACAAACGACTGAAACTCGAATAAAATCACCTTTACATACAGATCATACTTCTCGTATACGTTTTTTACACTGCTTACAGCTGAAAAACATGAAGCCACTGAGGCCTGTCGAGGTTATCCAAGTCATGACTTAAAATAGAAATTGCATTTCCTGTCTTCAGTATCAAAACGAAAATATACTGTAAAATTTAATTAATAGTTCTGTAATGGCTAATAATATCTGCGTTTCAGTTTTATCTGCGTATCGGAGAGAACAATTACAGAATCTTTTCTAAAATTACAGTTCCGTTTTTGTGAAGATGAAAGTTTTTCATAAAAACTAAAATTACGAGCAACCTGCATCCTCCTTCTGCATTTGTATTTTTCAATACAGCACATGTTTATCCGATATATTATATTTTGCTAAATATGTTTTGTCATTAAAAAGGCAATTTAAAAAAATTTCCTCGCAAATTAAATAATTTTTGCACGTGCCATAATATATCTGTTTATACTGTATAGTTATTGCTCGTCTGCAATGACTTTTTTTTTCAAACTGCTTGATATCATAACCCCTTAACCTCCATTTTTATTGAGGTTAAATGTACCCTCCAACTAATTGTTCATCTCTAATAAGAACACAGCAAATAATTTTATCATTTTTGCTCTTCATCAATAGAGATTTAATAGAATTTAATTTTTTCCTGCAGTAATTCATAAGAGTACAATTTAATACTATTTTCTATCCGTTTCCCATAAAAATCAAAGAAAAAGATACAATAGCGTTTAAGAATAGGTAACTAAAGTAAATATTTTGAACTTTAGTATGTATATATTTTCAAACAAATTTCTCTGGTTGTAAGGAACAGTAGTAGCCAACCTTGTTTTTTTTTTTTTGTCAAGACTATTGTCGATATTTATAGCAAATTGTGGGCAAAAATGGCACGCAATCAAATTCCAAAGTTAAAAAAGGAATATATATTTGTATACAGGCGTTAAGATTGCTAGAATCTTACCCGATTTAATACAATGTTTATAGCTGCTTTCCCTCTATCAGTTTATCAATATCTGCACTAGCCGCCTCCCTTTTGATCAATCTTGGCGCCCCTTCCAAATGCTTTATTGTTTTATAATTTTTTTAATTTCTAAAAGCAAAAAGTACATACTTTTTTAAATTATAAAAATATCAACACCACTCTTGTAAATACCTGGCAACTTTCCTTTCATTTTTATTTTTAGAAACTGTGTATAAAAATATTTCCCTTCGTATACTCAATTAAATTATGCTTTCCAGCTTTACATATTTAAGGTTGTAAGCATTTGTAGACAAGGCAACGACCCCCAAACACATCTCAAAGTAATATCTGCAGCAGAACATTCCAGAAATTACGCTATGCCTATCTTACTCCCCAGACCTTAAACTTGATTGAATCGATACCGCGTCGTTGTGGTGATAGATAAGCGAGGGTCCCCAAAGAGTAAGGAAAGTTTCTTATTTAAGTACTTCGAAAACTATAATTTGTTCAGTAAAAAAATGTAATAAAACTTTGGAATAAATTTAATTTTTTTTACTAGCTCCATACTATAGTACTGTATATATTATATATATACACAGTGGTGTACCGATTAATTGGCATCTGCATCTGCACTGGCAGAATCGGTCATTTTTTGGCATCGGCATCGGCATAATTTAGCCGATTCTCTCACCGGTTCTTTGAAATTTTCATTACAAAATAAAATTCATATTTATAAAAAATTGAACAGACAAAAAACACTTTGATAATTTGTACGCATTTCAGTGTAATTATATAAATATTTTGCATTCACGATAAAGGCAAAGCTTAATAAGTTGTTGCCCATAAATTTAAATTTTCTTTAACTACTGTAGTTCATCTCTAAATATTATAAACTACCATATTGTAATCTCCTACTCAATATAGAATTTTATTAATATAAAGTTGTAATTTATATATTAAACCATCTTATGTTGACTTTTTATAATTTTATAAACCCAAATTTTATGTCAATCTTTTTTTTTTTTTTAAATTGGCCACCAGGAACTTGAAACTTTAATTAATGAATTTTTGTTTATATTGTTGGAGAAAAAATACCTTGAACATAAGGAAAACCAATTGCTTTAAATATTGGTATTCAGTTTATGAACTAAAAATTATTTTAGCCTTTTAGGAGTAATAAAACTTATTTATCATCACTTTAGCTACGGTATATGAGTAACAAATATTCTGTATATTGTGAAGTTAGCTAAGGAAAAGCATTTAAACAAATCTGAAATGTAAAAATATGAAAATTAAGAGTTCACAATAGATTGGTTAAAATATAAGCAAAGAATCGGTATCGGCAGCTTTTTTACAGAATCGGCATCGACTAAATTTGGGAATCGGTACATTACTGTGTGTGTGTGTGTGTGTGTGTGTGTGTGTATGTGTATGTATATATATATATGTATGTATGTATATATGTATGTATGTATATGATTAACTTCACAAACATGAGAAATTAAATGATGCACACCCACACAAAGATATTCAAAGCCCTTTCATATATTGAACAAAGCCTCATCACCTGATGTTCAATAAAAGAAATATTTTTTTCCCAGTGGGTGCTATATACCAGTGGTGCTCGTAAGTATTCGTACAGGAAATTTAAGTTATATTCGTCCTTATCTTTTGGACCATACAATAGTTATGAAAATGCAAAAGTTTTCGTACATTTACAAAATTTTTAATACTTTGCGTGTTTAACTTAGGCTTGAAGAATTTAAATTTTTATTAGTTGGCTGTTTATTGATTTGGAGATTGTCGGCAATTCTGAATTCTATAATTTTCTATGTAAATCTTCATGGAAGACTAATGACTGGACAAGCCATTAGTAATCAATGGGCCGTCGTGGTAAAGAGCTGTCTACAGATCTTAAGAGATCTGTTAATGCTGCATACGAGTCTGGAAAGTGTTATAGGAAGACGGGAGAAAAACTTTGATTTCCACTTACGACGGTTGCTGCAGTAATGAAGAAATGGAAAGGCTTTGGAACAAACAAAACTCTACCAAGGTGGGCGGCCTTGCAAGATTTCAGAACGTACAGCTAGACGGATTGAAAGAATGACTGTTCCCACGAGTGACTGCAGGTGATATTTGCCAAACATTAAGACTCTAAGATCTATGTCCATCCTTTTGTTGTACGTCGTACATTGAGAAAGAATGGCTTGCATGAAAGAGTTGCGCGAAGAAAACCTCTGCTACCAAAAGTGCACAAAGAAGCTCGTTTAGAGTGCCCCAAGGACCATCAAAATGATAGATTTGCATTATGGAAGAAAGTTCTCTGGACAGACGAGACCAAAATTGAATTATTCGGAAACTACGAGCAACGGTATGTAAGAGTACCATGAAATTGCTTCAACAAAAGAAGCTTCTCGAGTGGCCCAGTCAAAGCCCAGATCTCGATTTAATCGAAAATTTAGCTTAATTTGTAAAAAGTTGTTCGCAAGAAAACTTCGAATCAAAGAATTGTAACCATTTTCTTTAGAAGAATGGGCTAAAATTTCTATTTAGAGCTGTCGAAATCTGTCAAAAAATACCCAAAACGAATCAATGAAGTTCAAGCAAAAGGTGGACACACAAAGTATTAAATTTTGTAAGTAAATGTACGAAATTTTTTGCATTTTAACTTTTTTTCCCTCAAATTCTGTTTTATATTGTTAAAATTTAACTAATTTTTATTTAAATTTTTTTTGAAGCGAACGGTAAACTTTTCAGAATTATCTTATGTATGGTACAAAAGATAAGGACGAATATAACTGAAATATTTCTCTGTACGAATACTTATGAGCGCCACTATATATACAGTATAATGAAAATGTCCTTTAAAGTTCTACAAAATACGCTGTGATAATTTCGTCGTAGTGAAATATGTTGAGACATTTTCCCCATGTTAATATCGGTAATCTCGTCACAGGAAACTTACATACAAAATCTGTCCCCAATTCCCTCCCTCAACCTCCTTTTTGAGTATCTTTTGACGACTTTAAACAGTTGCGTAATTTAGTCTATATATAAATGTTAATTCGGTATTGAAATGTGAAAAAATAAAGTTGGTCAAGTATCGTTCGAACTCTAAATCATTTCTCATCGTGGATTTACGCTCAAAAAAAGAAGAAAAAAAATGTACTTAGTCTATATACAAAATCGTTGTCAGGTTTTAGGTCTAAGATAGGAAGATATCAAACGTCTGGGTAGTCGTGTTCATATATTTTAGTGACCTGTGGTTCGGAATCTACGTAAAGCTGTAGGTCTCCTGCGTCATATGACCTTAAATATTACTAGGAAGTTAACTCCCCCCCCCCCCCCCCCCCCCTAGATTTCTCTTCCATGTGTCTTCGGGTGTCTTTCGAAAAGAATTTTTTTTGAAGTAAAGGTATTAAACTAAGATTAGTTTATCATTATTTATGAAAAATAAAAGGTCTTGGCTATTAAAATATCGTATGTGATGTAGAATATTATTAGGTTTATCTTTACTGATTACATATCCGTAGCTTGCTGATTGGCATATGCACTCATACTTTCTAACACGAGATCCTTGGCGGATGTAAGTTCGTGTAAAAAAAAGTGCGTGTGTGTAATTAAACGCAGCGTAGCACGAATTTTAATCGTAATGCAAACCTTCTAACCCATAGGTTGGCCAACCAGAGGGCCATGGTGGATTTTCTAATGGGCTATAACTAGTGTTTATAATGCTTCAAAATAAGTCGCATATATTACAAAAAATATCCTTGTATCCTTAAATATAGATGGATAGATGCATCCACCAACATTTATGACCATTTAAAACTGGGCCACCATAGTAAAAAGGTTGGGAACCACTGTCTAACGAATTTCCTGTGGCATATCAGACAGAACGGAAACTGATGTGAAATTGTAAAATATATATTTATATAGTTTTTATATTGCATTAAACCTCTGTAAAATTATTGTTCGTTATGTCATTTTTTTTGGCATTAGTGCATTATTATTTCAAATGTGAAGTTCATGCGTTTGTCAATCTTTTATATCTAAAATTTTGTTTTTACGTGATGGTCAAAATGATACGATAGCTGTATACCCGATAGCGTACAAGTTCAGAGCAAAAACTTCTCCATTATAAGTTATGTATAACGTACCTTAAAATCGCAATATAGATTAATAATAATGCCCTTCCTACATAAAAAAAAAAACCTTTTCATCAGTTTTGCACCTAAACCCGCGTATGTTCCAGGTGAGTTAACAATAACGTTCAGTTCAGTATACAGTAGGCCCTATTTTGTTTTAAAATCTCTTGTTTTGGTATGCAAACACCATAGGCTAACAGTGTTAATGCTTAGAATTAAAAACTTAACTCTAAATCTAAAAGAACGTTATTAAATTTCCCTCTTCAAGAATGTACAATTGTACATAGTCAGTACATCTACAGTAGGGCGGATCGAAAATGAGGTTTTTAAACGTTTTTTCGAAATTCAAATATGGCTAGTGCGGAAAATATGTGGGTGCTATAGATAATGACTGTGCATAAATATTAGTCCTGCGAATTATATCTCAGGTGCCACAAAGCCGTCGAAAAAAGTGAAATATAATGATTTTCTTATATTCTGCATTAGTACAATAACTGAAACTTACTTGTTATTATTATATATTAAGTGTTCCAATTACCAAAATAGTTACTGAATTACGCAGCTCTTAGTTTATTTAGATCAATGTTCTTTTGATTAATGATCTAAATAATCCAGAACTCACCACGAGGAGGTGGCTGCGTGTCGAGCTCCACCCATGCCCTCCCAACCACCCATCCTTGCGCATGTTTTTTTCTATTAACGTTTTATTTAAACTTTATATTCAGCTTTACTTTCGAATGATGGCATTTTTTTACGTGACTGAAGTGTTGATCTTATGAAGCCATCTCGCGCGTTCAATCCAAATACTTTTATGATGCTTCAGTCACTAATTTTACCATTCTTTCTACTACTTGTGTATGACAAGGGAATTTCTCGAATGGAGGGGTACTCTTGTTTTCTATGAATTCTTCAATCTCATTTTCTGTCAGGTGTCTTGTCACAGGTGGTTCAGTGACTGCATTTTTGCCAATTAATTAAATCGGTATAATCAGTAGCTTCAAATTGAATAACAGGTACTGTGAAACGCCTCACAACTTTTTCCTTGTTTGTTTGCCTTGCTTTCTTTATTCGCCTCCACGCTAATTCTCTTATGGCGCTGCGGTCATCATGAATCATTGATGCTAGAATATTTTCTGGATTTGCAAAAAATGCATTTCTTTGTATGACAGGGTTTACAATATCCTTTACTTCGTCATTCAGTGTTCTTGTTAGTTCAATAGTTTTGAAAACATGTTTTGAGCCATTGACAAAAGACGTACTTTGCTTAATAGAAAACCACATTGGGATGTAGACCTTCATTATAAAAGAAGCAATGTTCATGAGGTTCTCAGATGGACTTACAGTTGAAACGTATAGACGAAGCAAACGATTTGCTGTAGTCAGCCATCGTGAATGTGCCATTTTGCCTGGACTACGATGAGCAAGATCTGGAGAGCAATATCCCTTTTTATGGCCTGATGAATATCAATTAGATATTTTTGGTCGGTGCTAAGATCTTCACAGTCTACAGTTGGTTCCTCAGCATCAATCCTTTCAAACTCGACAATAGGAAGACTCTCACAGTTCTCTAATTCCCTGCCAATAGGACCGGTGAATCCGCGGGGGCCAGATGTTTTCCATCCAGCTTTGCAACTAAATGGCGTAATGGCAATTCATTGGCATGGAGCTGGCACACTAAATGTTGAACTGGCTTCTTCAGCTTCAATTCTATAAGCCTTAACGCCTCCCTTTTCTCCAGTGTTGACTGCTGCACCATCGCATCCAATGGCAACAAGGTTTTCCAGGTTCATGTCATTATTTCCAATATACTCAAACATTCCTTTACATATTTCTTCAGCTGATCCAGAATTCACAGAATAATGGCCCAAATAATCTGAACCAGGTTCTCTCACTAAAGTGATATGTTCTTCTGTTACTTCTTCTGATATACTTTGGACTCTTTTTTTTTTTTTTTCTTGGAAGAGAGTAGAATCTTTTCGACCATCAAAATAGATTCCTCTGATTGGGACCTGATTTTGATCTTTCATAATTTCTGATCTCTTCTTTTGTCTTTCTCTTCTGATTTTACTCCTATCCACTACTTCAGATGTATTGTCAATAGAAACTTCTCCAATATCTTGCAATACTGCACTAACAATGAATGCTGCAGCTCGATCTGAAACTGCAGTCCTGTCACAAGCAGTAGCCACTGAAGGTAGATTTGTAGTTTTCCTTTTCTTGAATAATTGTTCTTCAGGTTGTTCGAGCTTTCTCTTCGAGCTAACTGGCTCTGGAAATGTATCGTCCGATATTTCGCCAGATTCACTTTCACTATTTGATGTCGATGATGATGATAATTCAACATTTGTATCCTGCAATTTCTCCTGTGAAGATTCTTTGGTGAGCCTCACAGCTTCTTTTTGCTTTCTTAGCAACGTAGATGCTTTTTTCTTTGAGTGTAATATCTACTCTATCATAACAGTTTTCTTTCACTCCTTTGATCTAAGAGGAACGTCACTTCTTCCTTTGGAACCGTTTTTTCTTTGGGACAAGAACATTGTGTTAGTACTTTGCACTTGCACGCTGCAATGTCAAAAAGTTTCGTGTGTGCTTCTTTTTTGAACATATCAATCTTTGCTTTGTGAGCTTCAGAATTTTTTCTGCTTTGGTATGGCTTCATAATGACACGATACTTTTCGTGGTAGCTTCTGAACATTGTTTCAATTCGCCTGTGTGACAGAATTGGGACGGAAGCATTTTCCCAAATTGTTTTCAATTTATCAACAACTTGTCCTAATATTTGAGATACTGAAGGATCTTTATTAGTATTCTGTTTCAAATCGTTTCTTACAAACAAGTAATATTTAAAAACTCCTTCGTATGTAGGAAGATTCCTGTGCCACAAATCTTCCCCCCATACTAAACATGGGGCACTCAGTTCAGTTGAGGCCCTGGTTGATTTTTGCACAAACTCGAGACATTTTTGAAAGCATACAAATCTGAAAAAGAAAGAGCTAATATCAATTATACGTTAATTTCAGTTAAAGTACATGGCAAACTTAGGGCAACACAATACAGAAATGCAAAATATATAAGAAATATAGTTTAGACTGAGTACGCCAACAACAGAACACCCACCTGCTACGAGAGCGACAGCTACACTGAACCGAGGTACTCACGTGACAGCTGAGTGAGCTGACTATAGAAAACTGTTTTTAGAGAATAGAAACTTTTTTTAAAGGTTGACTGAGCTATTTTTATACAAGTGTGAATAAATTCTTGTCTATTGTGCATCGTGGACTCTTCTGTAATTATTGGTTAAAATCTGCTTTTTTTTTTTTCAATTTTTTTCAATATTGAAGGTCATTGTGGCACCTGAAGATATTAATGTTATGATTTTAAATTTGTACCAGCTTATTTCCTTACTACTCCACACATTTTCCACACTAGCCAATTTGAAAATTCGAAAAATGAGTTTTTCACTCCGCCCTAATCTACAGTGCTATTCCAAAACCTAGCTTCAAAGCCTAGATTTTCATGGATTAAAGTAGTTTTATATTTAGACGTGTTGATTATCACCAACCGATTCCTTTCCTTCAACAGTATAATTTCGTTCATGTTACTGCTCGAGGTTCTCGACAGCAAATGAGTCTACATGAATTCTGGATACATATTATGATTTAGAATAAACTATTATCGAAGAGTTTCAGGTAAGATCAGATTTAGAAAACAACTTTGATCTATTTAGGGCGTGAAATACAATTAGGGATTGTCTAATGTTATTTGTCCAAACACGAGGACTTATGAAACCTCTCAGGATAACCTAGTGGGGTAAAGCGCAGGGCTGTTTATCTAACGTCGATTCTGGGTTCGAATCTTGGCTCCGACTTCAGATTTCAGCGATTAGGATGTCCCCTCTGAGTCTTCCTTGATGAGGCAGTGGTTTGAATCCCACGAGAAGCTGTAGGTCCTTTCCTTCGACTGCTGAAAGGAATACCTAACCAGGCGACGCTTGAACAAAATGTCATAATTCATTAACTCGAGGAAAACCAGTCGGCCGATAAATTTGCAAAAATACCACAGCCATCATAATTTTGATCTGCGCATTCAGAGATAATGGTTCAAATGTGTGAAGCTGCATTCAAAATCTAAGTGCCTCGCGAGTTTAAAGTAAATAAGTGTATAGGAACACTTTAGTTAAATACTTTTCTAAGCCCATACGCTTTTCTTTACAATTAAAGTATGCTCATTGAGAAAACACTGACTTATGAACTTTTATTTCATTGCATATATTTAACGAAAACCTTTGTACAGAGTTAATCTTTATATCCCACAATTTAAGCAGTGTTATTTTATATTCTACAAATTTTAGTAAAAGCAAATAATTTTGCTCGTAAATGGCAGTTCTATGACATAGGAAGGCATTAACTGTCCCATTTTGCAAAGTGTGTGCGCGCGCTGCGATTGGAGATGGCCACTGTTCTTCTAAAGCTGCTATTAGTGGTGTTCCTCAAGGCTCTGTCCTGACACCCACTCTTTTCCTTTTATTAATGTTCTATTAAGTCTCAGTTCCTGTCCTATCCACTCCTATGCCGATGATTCCATCCTTCACTTCTCCACCCGCTTCATAAAGCCTCTCTCTCATCAGTCACTCCATGCTTCGCGTAGGACGGCTATGGTGCACATGACCTCTAATCTTCCTAGTATCTTTGATTGGAGTAAAGAAAACGTTGTCTTTCAATGCCTCGTAAACTCAGTTCCTTCATGTCTACTCGTTACAATCTTCCACATGACTGTTCTCTTATCTTCAACACTACACAACTCAATCCTTCCTCTTCTCTTAACATCCTTGGCGTTTCCTTTTCTCGTGATCTTTCCTGGAAAGATCAAGTATACTCTTTCAAAAACAGCTTTTAAGAGATAAGTTGTGCTGTACTGGCTCCGCAGTTTCTTTACCCCGACTCAGTTGCTGTCTCTGTACAGGGTCTTGTCCGGCTCTGTATGGAGTAAGTTTCTCGTGTGTTGTGAGTGGCTCAACCCACACAGCTCTACTTAACTAGGTGGGATCAAGGGCTTTTCGTGTCTTAAATCCCCCTCCCCCCCCGCAATGTTGCCTCGCTCGCTCTTTACTAGCGCTATTATAACGGACACTGCTCTTCTCAGAGTATTTTTTTAACCAAGTGAGTGGGCGACATGAGTGTCACCCAGTGAAGAAAATTTGTCACCCAATAAAGGAAATTTTAGGGTACTGGGCGACAAGGAATTTTCAAAATTTCTAAAAATAGAATTGTCTTGAGCCATATAAATACATAATACATGCACACATGCCACAATTAGAACTGTTTATCTTAAATGTAAATATGAAATTTAGTGAATATTTATATATAAATAATGCTAGTGTTATTTCAGACCACACGGGGATGGTGGCCTGATTAGAGAACATCCGGATCCATAGTATCCTTAATCCAGGGGTGTACTGGGACCGGTGCGGTCCGGTTCGCCCGAACCGGTTAAATTTTGATTGGATCACCGAACCGTTTGTTTGTTTTTAACATATTTAAGTCGATAGAAATTTATTTATTTTTAATTTTTTTTTTAATTTTTCAGGATTTTATAGAAAAATATAGGTAGTATCACAAGCAGTGGTCGTTTCAATATTTATTTATTTTTTGGTGAAAAATTAGTTTATTTTTAGGTAATTATATCATTAGTGAGTATAAATGTTAAATTTATGCCACAATGTTACAAAATGCTGTTTGGAAAAGCTAAAATGCATTGACTTCCGGGGCTCCGTCCCGGACCCCGTTGGGGGAGCTATCGCTCACCCCAGACACCCTAGCTTAATGACTCGCGCCATTGGCGCTCGCCGATTTACACTCCTATCTGTATCAGAACCGGTTGTTAAGAAATTGGCAGCATACCCCCTGCCTTAATCCCCCCCACCCACTTCCCGATCTGCCCTTGTCGCCCAGTGGGAAAAGCTTAAAAAATGCTCTGCCTCCTCCTCTAAGGGGGAGCACGCAGTACCAGACTTTCCGCACATTCTCGTTCGTTTTTTGTCCCAACAACCTAATGCAAGGGTTAATCTGTATTGTCTTTCAACTCTGGAACAACCTTCCTTAATTCATTTTCCCCCGTCTATAACCTCCAATCCTTCAAACGCAGAGTATCCAGGCATCTCGAAAACCTTGGATGGACCTTGATTTTGGCTTTCTTCTCCATGGGGAAGGGAACCATTTTAGCCGGCGTACGCCCATGGCCGCTCCTTCCTGCATTAAAAAAAACACAAAAAAACTTAAGAATGCTTTCAAATAAGTTTTTCGTTCTATTAGTCTTACGGTCCAGTAACTCTTGAACATTCCTGTAATATGTAAAATAGTTTTAATGAATTGCAGTTTGTGAAATTCCATTTCGTTGACTGAATAAATTTCACGTTCGAGTTATTTAAATGTTTTTAAATATGGATAACTTAAACACAAAAATTAAGAAAATGTAATAAATTTTATTTTTTATTTCTATCACTTTCACTATTTCTTATTCCTTTAGAGCTGATTCAAATATTGTATATTTGAAATTCACGGATTGAAACGTTGCGGCCCCAAAGTACGTTTAACAAACAAAACACCTCTATTGCGGATCATTCACAATCCATAGCCACTTAACCTAGCATACAAATACAATCTTACGTATACACTGAACTTAATACAAAAATAATGCCAACATAGCCACTTAACCTAGCGTACTGGCATACTGTTTAATTATTTATCTGACAATTTTATGTATATTGTTATTACACGAGACTTATTATAAACGTAGCCACTTATTATGCATATATAATCTTTGCTACATTACAAAAATAAGGTATTGTAAACCAGCAGTTGTCTGAACCAAGACTGCCATATAGGTGAGAGGTACACAGTATCTGAAGACAGGACATTGTACAATAACACATTAGAGCTGTTTTGGATCCTAGTAATGAAATTATATATACTAGTACAGTTCCCGTCGCTTCGTTGACGGTTAGACAGGCTAAACTACAGAAAAGAACGCAGCCGTGAAAATTTTGAGCTTCACATTGTCAACATTTCTGAATCTGGTATCTCCCAAAACCTCCTCACCCCCATTCATGCAACTTGGGGGCTAACCCCCTTCCCCATTACCCCACCCATCCCCCATTACCCCCCCCCACCCTTCCCCCATTACTGCCCGGGATAAATTTCACAGACAGACAGACAGACAGACAGGCTGAACTACAGAAAAGAACAGTCATGAAAATCTTGAGCCTCACATTTCCGCCCGTAATACAATTTCTGAATTTTTTTCTCACAATTTCTGAAAGTGTGAGACACAGACAGACAGACAGACAGACAGACGGACAGCTCTTATTATAGTATAGATTCTTTTGGATTAACATTTGGTGGGTAGGTAGGCTACGCGTAGTAAACATAACTGGCACTGCACCATTTTGGTTCCCTACCATAGCATACGGAAAGTAGTAGTATAAGCAACAGTTTATTCATAGCAGTTTTTGTATAGTTTCACCACAGATGGGATGTATACAATGCAGTACAGTACGTTCTAAAAAAAGTTAACTAATTCTGAACACATACCAAAGTTTAGAATTAATTCCAATCTTTTTTCATGATGGCCAGCATCTCAAAACAAACGCATTTTTTTCAAGCGATGTATTTTTGCTTAAGTTAAGATTGAGTTGTAAATAGTATGTGTTACAGGCAAAGCATATTATAATCGAGGTATTGTATACAATTCCTAGACATTGTGTAAAATGCCTACAAGTTTTAGGCAAAGTATGAAATATAAAGATTTTTTAGACTTTTCCTAGGTATTTTATAATTCCTAGGTAGTATACAGAATGCCAACGCTGTATTAGGCAAGCTTTTATTTACATATCTTCACGGAAAATAACTTTAATCTACTGTACACAGGGATATTAGATAATGGTATAAACAAACACTATAGAAGCCCAAAATATTTTTAATATTGGAATTCATATTAAAATACTATAATATTAAAAAAAAACATTAAAAATATTAAAATACTGCATTCATAATATATTATTAAAATTTAAATTCGGATTCATATTTATTACTTGTAACATGATACTCTAATGGCATTTAGATTGACACAAAACCTTGTTTTTAACGCAAACATTTTTTAGTAGTTTGCCATTTAGTTTTTGCAAGAGCATTTCGCAAATCCTTGTCCCGTTCCAATTAATTGTTGAGTGGCAATAGATCGAAGTGATATTTCCTTATCTTTCGGAACGTTGTCTGAACTCAGTAGACTGCTTCTGCACGCCGAGAACTGCGATTTGGAGTACAATTGCTTTAAAACACTATCTTTCTCCTAAGCGATAGAATCCGTCACTTGTTACCTTTAAAACAACGACTAATATATTACGAGCATCTCCTCGGCCTCTATCAACTTCAGGAACACGTATTCGAACTGTCGATCTTCGTTCCACCGGTGCAGGTAATTTGATTTGACATATTGCCGGTATGACGTCAGCCATTATATAGAATACCTAGGAAAAGTATAAAAATATTTAATTTCGTACTGTTCCTAAAGCTTGTAGACATTTATAGTCTAATTTTATATTTTACCTGTAACATACAGTATATACAATATATATAGAACTTGCAGAAACATTACTTCCTTTCTTCAGACGTATGAAAAGACTATATAGGGCTATGGGTTGATTGCCTGATAACCCTCATCCGTTGGAAATTTCCAGCAGACTTCAGTGGAGAGTTAACGACAAAAGCCGTGTTTTTTTTTCGTTAGTTATGTATATGTAGGTCTTCAAAGGACCTCTTTATATTTAATTGTTTTCGGGATTTGGACTACCTAATTGCAAAGAAAACCTTATTATTTCGCTGGGCATCGCTTCTGTTTCGATGTAGGGCCGTCGTACGATGGAGTTGCACAATGTTGTTTATTTATTGGGTTCAAAATCCCAGCTGAGCCGTGAACGGCCAAGCTCTGAAGGGCCAGTTCAACCTACAGCCCAAGTTAAGCTAAAATTAAAAACTTACGGACTTGGAGGTCCTATTAGGTCCTACCTCAGGGTTGCTGACTCGATGTGGGCCTACCTTAGGCCTCAGTTGCATGAATTTAAGATAAAAACAAAAGGGGCACTATTTATGGTCTTCTTTCTAAACCTTGCAACAACAATAACAACCTGCACTATTGCACGATGCAACAATCTTGTATCTAAACAACCAAACTGAATTGCAAGAGAGCTCTCTATAAGACCACACCCTGTAAGTACGGCATTCCACAAACGAACAGAAAAGACGCGCAGCGCCCCAAAAAATGCCACAAGAGTGTCCAAACAACGATGCCACAAGAGCCCAAAAATGCTAGCTCTAAATTAAGTGAATTTTTCACTAACCTTACAATTATGAGATGGATATACAGGGGTTGGACAAAATAATATGAACACCTTGATAAATGGCGGTTTTTATTCTTAATATGGAGTTGGTCCTCCTTTAGCGGCAATAACAGCTGCAATGCGTCGGGGAATTGATTCATACAGCTTTTGGACAGTGGCTAGAGGAATCCTGAGCCATTCTTCGAGCAAACCCTGCTCCAGTTCCTCCAAAGACGCCGGCGGTGGGAATCGGCTTCTGACCTGCTGCTCCAACTGACACCACAGATGCTCGATAATATTAAGATCCGGGGATTGTGGAGGCCAATCCAAGCGTTCTACTTCACTAACATGCTCTTCAAACCAGTTTTTAACGACCCCAGCGGTGTTGATTGGTGCATTATCATCCTGGAAGACGCGCCGCCATTGGGAAACAGCGTTTGGACCATGGGATGGACCTGGTCAGCCAATATTGACAGATAGACCTGTGGGTTAATCCTACCATGCAGTACTACAGCTGGGCCAAGAGTATTCCACGATATTGCTGCCCAAACCATCACAGATCCGCCTCCATGCTTAACGGTTGGGGTCAGGCAATCGGGGTCATAAGCATCTTTAGGCTGTCTCCAGACGTAAACTCGACCGGAACATGGAAATAGTGTAAAGGAGGATTCGTCGGAGTAGACTACATTCTTCCACCAATTCTTATGGTCATTACACCATTTTCTGCGCCGCTCAATGTTGATGTGCGAAAGGAAGGGTTTGGCAATTGCAGCCCTCCCATGGAGCTCGCGACGTACAGTTCTGGTCGATACCGGGCTTGCAAGATGCTGGTTAAGCTCTGCAGTCACTTTTGGAGCTGTGGTCTTATGGTTCTTTGTCACAATGCGCTTTAGCACCCGGCGGTCTCGATCACACAGCTTCTTCTTGCGTCCACTATTGCATTTGTCGGTGCTTGTCTTTCCATGGTTTTGGTATGCAGACATGACCATAGAGACGAGACAGTTCCTCTGGATACATTAAACATCTGAGCGGTTTTCGTCACCGATGCACCAGCCATCCGCGCTCCGACAATTTGCCCTCTGGAAGTCTGACAGGTCTTTCATAACTGCTAATTCATAATTCACTCAGATCTGTAAAAACGTGAGGGTTATAACATGACGTATACACACTGTTACGCATTTAAATAGGTTTGCGTCATTTGACCGTTTACTTTGTGTCTGAGCAGTCCGTAAAGATAACCGGTGAAATCGGCGGATGTTCATATTATTTTGTCTAACCCCTGTATATACACCTTAACTTAATATATACAAGTAATGCTGCATCAATCAGCTTAGTCATCATATAGCCTTGGGACAACAATGGTTCTTCCTCTTCTACATTTTCTAACACACACAATGAGTGTAGGAAAAGAAGGCAAGAACAGGTGACACCTAGGATAAAGTGGTGGGGACTGAAGAAAGAAGACCAGAAAAGGAAATTTGAGAAGGTTTTGGAAGAAGTAAGGTCGTTGGAGAGTGTACAAGAATGGTGGGAGGAGAACAGCCGGGTGATATTGAGAGTTGGTGAGGAAGTACTGGGCAAAACATCAGGTAGAAGACCCCCTGAAGATAGAGACGTGGTGGTGGAATGAAGAGGTTCAGGAGGTGATTAAAAGGAAGAAAGATGCTAAAAAGAAGTGGGACACATCTGGTAGACAAGAGGATAGAGAAAGCCATAGGCAGGCGAAGAAGGGAGTGGCAAGAGCCAAGGCGCAGGCGATGGATGAAGTATATAAAGAGTCGGAGACACCGGCGGGAGAGAGAAAGATCCTTAGAATAGCGAAGGCTAGGGATAAGGCGAGTAAAGATTTTACTCAAATTAAACAGGTAAAGGATGGGCAGGGAGTGGTCTTAAAGGATCAGGATAAAATCATGGATAGATGGAAGAGTTATTTTGAACATCTGTTAAATGAGGAAAACCCAAGGGTTATTTTTGAAGATGGTGTCCCAAATCAAGGGTTAACTTCAGGAGTGAGTAGGGAGGAGGTGAAGGTGGCGTTGAAAGGAATGAAGAAGGGGAAGGCATTGGGACCGGATGGGATACCAGTGGAGGCGTGGAATTGTTTGGGAGATGAGGGCATAGATCTATTGTGGGATCTGATGCAGAAGAGATATGAACAAGAGGAAATGCTGGAGGAGTGGGGGGATAGTACACTCGTACCTATCTACAAAGAGAAGGGGGACATCCAGGATTGTGGAAATTATAGGGGAATAAAGCTTATGTCACACACGATGAAGGTTTGGGAAAGGATTATAGAGAAAAGGTTAAGAGAGAAGAGAGAACCGTGGGGGAAGAGCAGTTGGGTTTTATGCCAGGTAGGGGAACAACTGATGCGATTTTTGCACTGAGGCAGTTGATGGAGAAACACCGGGAGCGACAAAAGGGACTGCACATGGTTTTCATCGACCTAGAGAAAGCATATGATAGAGTGCCACGCCAGGAGGTTTGGAGGTGTATGAGAGAGAAAGGTGTGCCGGAGAAGTACGTTAGGTTGGTGCAAAGTATGTATGAAGGAGCAAGGACCCAGGTTAGGAGTAGTGTAGGTGTAACGGAATGGTTCCCCGTGAGGGTTGGTCTACATCAGGGATCTTCTTTGAGCCCGTACCTTTTTGTTTTGATTATGGATGTGTTGGCCCAGGGGATAAAAGATCAATCCCCTTGGTGTATGCTCTTTGCAGACGATATTGTTCTGTGCAGCAACAGGAGAGAAGTAGTAGAAAGAAAATTGGAGGAATGGAGGAGGGCTTTTGAAGACAGGGTTGAAAATCAGCAGAAAGAAAACGGAGTACCTGAGGTTCTACGAAAATCAAGACTCAGAAATTAGTTTAGAGGGAGCGAGGTTAAAGAGAGTAAGTAAGTTTACGTACTTGGGATCGACAGCGGCTGAGGAAAGGTGAGCTGGACACAGAAATAACACACACAGTGCAATCTGGTTGGAAAAATTGGAAGAAAGTTTCAGGGGTGTTGTGTGACCGAAGAATAGGCACAAGGGTTAAGGGAAAAGTGTATAAGACTGTGGTAAGACCGGCTATGATGTATGGGGCTGAGTCTTGGGCTATAAAGAAAGATCATGAGGAAAGACTATATGTAACGGAGATGAGAATGCTGAGATGGATGTGCGGAGTGACAAGGTTGGATAGAGTAAGGAATGAAAGGATAAGGGGCACAACAAAGGTTGGAGAAATCTCGAGGAAGATACAAGAAAGTAGACTGAAATGGTATGGACATGTGATGAGAGGGGACGAAGATTATGTGGGTAAGAGAACGATGAATATGGAGGTGTATGGCAGGAGAAAGAGAGGCAGACCGAAGCGAAGGTGGATGGAGAAGGTGAGGGACGATTTGAGGGAGAAGGGCTTGTCGGAGGAAGAAGCCCAGGACCGGGCTGTGTGGAGGAGGCTGGTCAGAAACGCCGACCCCGCATAGAGGCGGGAACGGGCGAAGAGAAAGAAGAAGACACAATGAGTTGACTCAATATAACTAATATAGGCAGTCACTATTTAACACCTGAAGGAACAGGCCTATCCTTCTTATAGTTAAGTTTTATATCAAGAGGATTTCACTCAGAAATTATGGGAAGATAAAGGACATCTTCCTTGCTTAAAGCCTCGATGTAACATAAGCAAGCCGCTCATATAATAAATCTTCATATTTTAGTATTTGCTGATTTGGCAAAGGTCGTTGACTCTCTCGATGTAATTCTCATGAGTTGGCAGTAGAAAAGTTTGAAACGAGATTATAAATTTGGTTTTCTTGTCATGCAGGCCCGATGTCTACATATGAGTTCTATGTACGTATGGCAATCATTTCATTCCCAATAGGCTATGTCGCCAATCCCGAGGCAATTTTGTAGATATTTAATTCAATTAATCAATAATTTATATTTAATTAAGAGGTAAAGGTACCACATACGATACAATGTTGTAAGCGTGTATGGTTTTTCCCATAAGACGTTTCTTTTAGAAGCTGAAGGTAGGCTGATAGTCAAAAACGTTTCTCCATTATTTTATTGTCTTTACATTTGTTCAGAAGTTAAATAGTAGCAGACTAGCAGTATAGGATAGCATAACTGCACACAATGTTAAAATATTATTTTCAGATTGCGCGATGGTTATTGAACATCAAACTATTCAAATCCTAGGAAAGGCCTGACAGATAAGTTATGAAAATCAAATAAAGACATGGATTTTAAGAGATTACTTTACAGAGGAAAATGGGATGTGTTAAATGTATCATGGCTTACTTATTCTGCTCTATCTTATAAAAACCATTTACAGTTTAACCCATTCATCGCCAAAGACTAGAAATCTCGTCTTTTGAGACAAATCAGTTGACCACCAAAGACGAGAAATCTCGTTTAGAACCCTCTGAGCTACGTTCGCAGACTTAAATTTACTAATTGTATTTATTATTATTATTATTATTATTATTATTAACAGCATCATCGGTAGGGTTGCCAGGTCTCCGGTTTTGGGCCGGAGTCTCCGGAAATTGAGCTTTGTCTCCGATCTCCAGTCAAGTTTATATATCGCTATTGTATTTAGCTACATAAACAAATAATGATGAGCTTCGTAGGTAAAATCTCCTGATTTGGAGACCATCTGATCTGGCAACCCTAATTCATCGGGGTCCGAACCACCGACTTCAATGTCTTCACTTCGTTTATAAAGAAACGGTGCTGCTCTTTAGTGTTTAAGAAGGTGTTTAAGGTGTTTTTCCTTGAAATATTATTTTCCTTTTATGATGATTTAATCTTAAATCACATTTTTGGTATTAAACGAATATTTTTTTAACATTGGAAGTTTTCGTTGTTTGGATAATGAGTGAAAAAGTAACGTTTATCAAATTAATAAACTATTCTGAGCTCTACATTCTGATGAAAACACGTGGTTATTGCTAGGACCTTCCGAAATAAAATTCGAATGTTATTCATGGGTCTAACCCCTGGCCCCCCCATCTGATTAATAATTAATAATTAATAATAAATAATAATAATTAATAAGTTCAATCTTGGCTGGCTCACCGGTCTCCCGGGTTTTCGTTTGCACAAGGACACGTTCAGAAAACCAAAACGCTCTTATAAATGAAAAAAGGTTTTCACAAATCTAGAATTCTCATTTTCAGGATTAAGTGACAACCTGAATCCCACGCAAAGCTGTAGGTCCTCCGTAATATGACCTTAGATTCTGCGAAGGGGGGTAAGGAGCCCCCAGAAACAAGAGCTTTGCCTCTGTTGTCCTCCTTATCTTTCTGCTCGAACTGTACATAGTCTGTCTTTATTTCTTTTCTTTCAAAATCTTACACGTGTTTTTTCTTTCAGGAAAAGAAACGTTAGTTTTCAAATAATTTCCAAATGGAAATTACTGAACGAACGAAGCGTAACTTTCCTGTCTCGAAACGACAGTTAAGATCCACCACAACGGCGTAAGTATACCGTAGAAATAAAATTAACGAAGGATTAACTTCTTTGTAATTGACTTAACGGCTAATTTTAAGTTCATAATTTGCATAACTATATTCGATAGCCAAAATTATTTTTTTATAATTCAGTGAATTACAAAACTATACACTAACAGACTCCTACATCCACTCTAGGTTAGCACGAGGAAATGGAAATTTGTATTTTTGAGGGAGCTATTCTTTAATACTAATCTATTTTTAGTATATATAGATAGTGAAAAAAAAGTGACCCCTTAGAGGTAAACTGTCATATTAAAAAACGTGGACACCACTGATCAATACACCTGTTTACATATCGTTGAGACACCTCCCAGCCGAGCAGAAATCTTTCGTGTAGTTCATATGTCTCTTATTGGTACCAGGGCTGTAAACTTTGGACTTCAGGGTTTCCCAAACACCATAATCTAGTGGTGAAAGATCGGTGCTACTAGCCGGTCACATATTGGGTTCGATAAAATCCAGTGTTTCGTTCTCAAGGAATGTAACAGACTAACAGTTTGGCGTGCTCTGTGAGCAGGGGCTCCATCTTGTTGGAAAGTATCTTTCACCACTAATTCGTCGAATATAAGTTATATACTGTAGAGTGAAAGATATACACAAGTCGCCTTACCACCAGAAAATAAACAAGGAATTTACTTCGATAAAGCGACTTATGGTTCACCCATGTATGTATGTATGTAAGTATACGTTTCTTTGAACTTCGACTTAATGATTTTTTTTAGAATTTAAATTATGCAAATAAGAAAATCAGGTTTCAAATAAGTCTAATTTCATTTGCTTTCAGATGTTACTATGTTTTGCTGTTAACTGTGTCTGGTACAGTTTCTTACTTTGATTGATAGTATCTCTCGATAGTATTGAATCGTTAATTTCATATTTTTAATTTGCGAAGTAACTATAATGAAATATGTGTACTCTTATCCATCTTGTATGAGTGTGTTTTAGTGCTTCTTTCAGGTGGCAAGAATGAAGTAGGTTCAGCTGAACACTGAAAAACTGAATTTAGGACTTACCACTTGCCATTTCTTACTTTCAAATTAGTTATTTTTTCACCCGTATTTTGTGTGTGACCGTGTTAAGATATTTGTAGAATGATAAACCGAAATGAGTGATTGAATTAATGAAGTTATTTTGATTCCCACATTTTACTGCACGGGGGACATTTTTGAGAATGAATAACAGTCCTCTTCGTTCTGGCTGCCTTCCACAAACTCAAAAATCGCATCTATCATATCATATTCAGAAAGTGACACACTAACGACTTACTACAAGGAGATGCAAGAAAAGACAAAATATCCAAAATGTTTTAATAGTTTAATCGGAGCGTAGATTGCGTCATACTAATATGAATGAACGATTCATATCTCTGAGGACTTCTCTAAATTAAAAAAAAAGTTTACGTTTATAAAAATTATGTACAAAGATTATGATGATCATTTTAACTAAATTTAAACCGAGATCTCTGCGTAGCCCGGTTTTTTGGCTCGACTCGTCACTGGGTGCTCGCGCGGTTAACGTTGTAAGGCATTTTTTTTTTTTCTCTGTGGCCGTCTGGACGTACTTTGAAATAATAGTATAGGCCTTTGTTGTTTTGGACCTTTTACCCATCAGATCGACAAGACCATAACATCGACACTTAAAAAACTAACGACCTAACCTTCACCAACCTTCCTTCATATTTAGATTTCTAGTCTTTGGCGGTATGGAAAAACTATACATGCCTACAATAGGGTACCTTTATTTCTTATTTAAATACAAATTATTAATTTATTGAATTAAATAACTACAAAATTGCCTTGGGGTTGGCGACATAGCCTATTGGGAATGGAAATAATTGCCATACAATAGAACCCAATATGTAAGCATTCGGTCCACATAACAAAAACGTATTATTTCGTATCAAAATTTTCCATAGCTGACGCGTGAAAATTACTTCGAGAGAAGAAATAATGAAAACAAAAATTAAACGTCTGGGAACTTTGTAAAGTCGGTGAATTTTTAAGACATTTTTATTAGCTCATCTGAGAGCTGTAGTTTCGAGCGTTGCTTTAGACAAGGAAGAAGCGCTTAATCTTCCTATATGTTCTGAGTGAATTCCTAAAAATATAAAACTAACACAAAAGGATAGGCCAATTCCTTCAGGTATTTAAGTATAGTGTTGCCCATATTAAACCGAATAAACTCGTTGCGTAACCCCATCACCTACATCGAGAGTCGCGCGCCCTACAACCAGAAACGATGCCCAGCGAAATAATAAGGTATGGTAATTTCCTTTTTTACCATTAGGCAGCGCTAAATAACGAAGGCATATAAATTAAACATTAACCCCCCACCCCCCCAAAAAACCCACTACTTAAGGTCTTTTGAAGACCTTCACAAACACAATTTTTTTACGAAAAGACGTAGGTTTTTTGTCGTCTACTCTACACCAATACTTGCTAGAAATTTCCAACAGATAAGGGTGACGGCAATCATCCATAACCCTCTATAGTTTTTTCAAAGGCGGTGAATGTTAAACTAGATTGTTCTTATAAGATAGGGAAAAATAAGTGAACATGATGGATTTAACACTTGCCTCAGCTCCCTCTGTAAAGTAATGGCTTTAAATCCATGTCTAGATTTGATTTTCATAAATCGTCTGCCATGTCTTTCCTATGGTTTGTAAAATTTGGTATTCAGTAACTACTGCGCTGTCTGAAAATAGTATTTTAACATGTGTACAATTATGCTATACTGTTAATGTTTAACTTTTGAATAAATGTAAACACGGTAATAATAAAATGAAGAAACGTTTTTGATTGTCAGTCAACCTCAGCTACTAAAAGAAACGTCTGAAGAAAGGAAGTAATGTTTCTGCAAGTTTTACATATGTTGTACAGGGTGTTTCAAAAGTCACTCTCTATTTCGGTGACATTAGATGTTTTTTTAAAAATGCTATGCTGGCATAAAGATATGTACTTCTGGTGCAAATTTGTGTATTTAAAAAAAGTTAATTGGTTTATTTCGAATTTTGTGTAATTTATAAATTTATCTTGACATGCTTGAATTCCTCGAACCTCAACTTCTTACAGATGGCATTCTTGACAGTTTTTCAGCAGGATGGAGCACCGTGCCATTATGCAATAATTGTACGTGATTATCTTGACAGACACTTCCCCGGTAGCTGGATTGGTCGTGGAGGAACACAACCATGGGCAGCACGTTCACCCGATTTAACACCATTAGATTTTTTCGCCTGGGGTTTCATTAAGCCTAAGGTGTACACTGGTAGAAGAATTAGTGATGTAGCCGAACTTCGAAATCGTATTACCGATGCAGTTCAGAAAATAACACCAAATGCTGGAAAGTGTGTTCCGGGAAACAACTTATCGCTTTGAGCTCTGTAGACACTGATGGTCGCCATGTGGAGACAGATAAATAAATAGCACTAATTCTTTGTGGCACTTACTTTGAAATAAATATATTTTTCATGTCTTAAACCAGCTTTTCGTAATTCCCATTATTTTTCAAAATAGATAGTGACTTTTGAGACACCATGTATATGCACTATTAACGAATGCATCTTACAGTAACTTAACAAGCAAAAATACATCGCTTGAAAGGTTTGTTTCTAGATGTTGGGCATCATAAAAACGAAAGATTGAAATTCTAAATGTACTTTGAGGCCGCAACGTTTCAAGCACATAGCGTTTACGTACTGGTCAGCACATCGTTTTCATCTTTGGGGGTCTCTCTCTCTCTCTCTCTCTCTCTCTCTCTCTCTCTCTCTCTCTCTCTCTCTCCTCTCTCTCTCTCTCTCTCTCTCTCTCCACTGAAGTCTGACTCGCGCAGTTGCCATATAGATATTAAGCTGTAGATCTACAGGTAATTTGCGTTTTTTCAGATTGTAAATTTTGCTCATTTAAGAAAAAAAGATTTTTCGAAGTGTGCCGAGAACCTAATTTCTTTTTGTATCATTTTGGCAAAAATACTATGGATAAAAGTCATACCAAATAAATTTAAAGCGTATTCCGGTTGTTGGAACAAATAGGTATTTATAATCAATGTTCAATAAAAATTAGTTCAAATAATTGTAAAGTTTGTGGGTTGCAGATATTCTAATTTGGTTAGTGGAAGGCAGATATGTGGAAGCTAGTCAATAAATATATGGCAGAATTTTTAGTACATCTAATGTCTTTTTTAATCATAATGACCATAACACTAATTAAAATAAGGGAAATTTTAATTAAAAAAAAAAGTGGAATTAACTTTAGTAGGAGTGTGCAATATTCAAGTTTGCTGAATTCATAACATTCCTTAGTAATAATAGGGTGGTTTAACTCCTTTCACATCCCGTAAGGTCATAACGGAGGGGACCTACAGCTTTACGTGGGATCCGAACCATGGGTAAGCTACATAGTCGACGTGGAGGACTGTCTCCCATCGACGGGAAGCTGTGCTACGACACTAACTACGACGTAGCCCTAACACTCATTAACTCAAGTTGATCTGAGGCTTAAGATGATCTCACGAGTGTAAGGACTTCTACTCGACTTTTTCATTTCCAAGCAGGTGTTAAAATACATGAACGCGCTCGTAAACTTCGTTACTTTCCTCCGTGAGCTTATATTCTTAGAGCGTGTGAGATTAAAGGTGGGAAAAAAAAAAGTATAGATTTTTATATTATTTAAAACATTCGTGAACAGATATATTCTTGAATATAAATATATCCGTTTTATTACTACCGTACTTAGATGCAAAACTAAAATAATTTTAGTCAAAAGCCCTCATCATAATGATTACACAAATAACTTTACTTTATGAAAAATGTAGAAAAATATTCATACAAAATTTTGGTACGAGACTATTTCCTTAAATATTTTTCTCGGTGAATTAGAAGATTCTCTTAACACAAAGATAATTTCATTGTATTTATGGTCAGCACCTTTTTAGGTATTTTCAAGAATCAGTAATACACTTAATAAATTTACTGGAATTGAAGTACAAATACTTACTCAAATTCATACACATTTTCCTAAAACAAAACCTTATTTGGCACAGGTATAAAACTTGAAAGATTTTACTAAAATCACTTGTGAAATTCGGTCTGATTTACTTCCACGCGACTATAAAAAATACACAAATTCGTAACAGTGAATTTTGCAACCAAACCATGGCGCGCACATTTTTAATTCTTTAGCAAAAGTGTTCTCTGAAGCACAATCATTAATTTTACTTGTATGAAAGTGTTTCACCACGTAAAGCATCCTCACAAACAAAAAGATTCATAAACACGTGAGGATATCCTGCTTAACTATAATTAGGGACGCCGCGTAAATGCGTAATCCTCTCAATCCGAAAATAACAGTGATACTAAAAATTCTGATAAAGAAACGGAGCATCACGTTTAAGTAAAGCCACATCTGTGGAAGGTTAAAAAAAACTACACATTTAGAATACGAAGTACCATGAAGATAAATACTGTACACGACACAATATCTAACAAAATTACTTTCATTAGCATTTCATAAAATAGGATTAAGTTAACCCTTTAACGCCGACTGTTGCCTTATGAACGTGACAATCAATTTTCAGCCTCATGATCTGAATATTGGAGGTTATTTTGGCTTGAACAGAATAAAAATTTCAGAATTCAGGCATGAAAGGGTTAATAGTTTGAAACTGAGAAGAGCCGATCATTAGCTACGACCTACATTTAACTACGTGGGTGGGGTATTTAAGACCACCTCGACATAATACCATTTTGGGCAATTACTAAAACTTAAAACTTCTTACTACGCAAAATAGGAGGGGCACGTTTTTATTATTTAAATTTTTAGCAAAAGCTCAAACAAACATTCTTAATTCCTGTATGCAAAATAAATCTTATGGAGGTTGGTTACTTGATATGGAATGCAACTTACTGGGAAAATATTTCCCTTCTCCAACTTAATCTATCAAATTTTTTGCTTGCATTTGCCACCAATACGGCCACGATTGAAATTAAGAACTAACAATAAATGAAAGTAAAATTTTGTATTTCACATCCAGACTGGAAAAAATGACTCGCGAGGTTGCCTTTGTGACAGAGATGACAAGGACTTTGAAGAAAAAAAGCGGAACAATTCTCAAAACGGTTGCGACACAAAAAAAAAACCACGTAAACCGCGAAATCTAAAATATATAATAAAATCTTTTCTGGTTCATCATCAGAAATGGCAAATGTTCTTTAGTTCTCCTCGAGGATAAAGTTCCAAGCAAACAGTTGGATATGTAACATCGCGTTACGGCGGATTAAGGTTAAAATAGAGTACTGCGTACGAAGACGAATTAGGGGTGGTGTTCTGGCTTCAGTCCACGTCGTCATAACTCGTCTTCAGTCTTTTCCTTTTGCGTTCTTCCGAGGACGATTCTCGAGCATCTCGAAAGGCTTCGGACTTTATAATCGAATTCGAAATTCCCAAAGGTAAGGAAGTCCCCGGAGTCGCTCTAAAACTGCTGCGAATTCATATTATGAATTAGAACAGTGGTTCCCGACCTTTTTTTGTACGTTTACCCAAAACCCAATTCTAATCCAGCTTCATTACCAAAATCATTACATATTTTATAACTTCTCGGCCGCGTGTCATTACTCCAATTTACGGTATTTACCCCTAGGTTGAAAACCACTGCATTAGAAGAAAATAATTTAAACATACATGTTAAAAGATCTAATAAAAATTAAATTAATTTTAATTTGTAATAAAATTATGGTTATTCAGTAAAAAAAAAGAGATGGGCATTATCATACACGAATGTGCATCGTTGATACAATTTTAATAGCATGTAGTTAAAAAAATTCATCTTCGAGGCATTTACCCTTATAAATTAAGTGAACGTTGTCAAGCAAAATCTTCAGTACGCTATTTTGTACGTACTCAAAAGAAAAATTGTTGAGAGCGAGCCAATGCAATATGCAACTCTAAGGACTTAAGGTTAACTTAGGAGTTAAAAGTTTGATCTAACAGTAGACTAAAAGTTTGATCTAACAGTAGACATATGTTTTACATATAAAATATATTATATATCAGGTCATCCCATAAGTAATGTCGTTTTTTAGATAGGAATTTGAAGGACAAAAAAAAAACTCAACCGAAACTTTTTAATTTAGTATATATTTTCCATCGGAATCAATGACACTGCCAACGTCCTACAAGCTTTTTAATGCCATGTTTATAAAATTCAGGCGGTTTTGAGGCAAAAAACGTACAAAGACTGGTGTGCGGGTCATCTAAAGAAGTATACTGTTTCTCGTCAAGATAGTTTTGCAGACTCCTGAAAAGATGATAATCTGAAGGCGCAAGGTCTGGAGGATGTGGAAGTTTTTCCCACCCAAGCTCCTCAATTTTTGCAGAAGTGATCCGTGATCCGACGTGCGTTGTCGTGGTGGAACACGATTCCTTTCCGATTAACCAAAGAAGGTCTCTTTTAATGCAGTGTTCAATCGATCCACTTGTTGACAGTAGACTTGAGCGGTGATTGTTTGGTTGTATGGTAAGGTTTCAAAGTGTATTACACCATCTTTATCCCACCAAACACTAAGCAACACCTTCCGAGGGTGAAGATTTGGTTTTGGCTGTGGTGTCGCTGGTTCTCCGGCACAAACCCACTGTCGACGGCGCTTAACATTCTGGTACAGTATCCACTTTTCATCACCAGTCACTAAACGGTGCAAAAACGGATCTTGGCGTTCACGGGAATGAAGAGCTGTGCTAATGTTTACCCGCACCCTCAGATTGTCGACCGACAATTCATGTGGCACCCATTTTCCTAACTTAGGCACTTTCCCGAGTTGTTGCAAATGTCGATGGATGGTGGACGGGGATGAATTGAGTTTCTGGACCAATTCTTCGACAGTTGTTGAACAGTCTTCTTCAAGTGCGGCTAACAGCAGGTCATCATCAAACTCAGCAGGGCGTCCAGAGCGTGCTGCATCTATCAAACAGCAGTCACCATTCCTAAACCTTTGAAACCATCTTTGACATTTCCTCACATGCAGAATATCGTTGCCATAAACGTCCTGAATGTTTCGCGTTGCTTCAGTAGCACTATTCCCTTTTTTGAACTCGTAAAGCATTATATGCCTGATATACTCTTCTGATACCGCCATGTTTATGAGGGGTTAACATAAAGCAAAACACACGTCTTCACTGGTCAAGGTCTGCAAAGTATGTAGCGAAACACTATAGATCTCCTCTTAGATATAACCGGAAAATTTATGCTTAAACCGAGTAGGATTAGTTTAAACTTAATCTATCGTAAAACACGACATTACTTATGGGATGACCTGATATATATATAATTTACTTGATGCCTTATGGTTTATCATCTAATGCTGTACTAGCTACATGCTCCTTTGTGTAAGCCCAATAACTTCGTTCGCTTTTCTCATAAAAAATTATTTCGTATTTAAGTAAACTGAGATTGTAAAGATCAGTAGAGTTCGCGCTTGAAGCTGGAGATTTGTTGAACGTAAATATATATTTAGTTAAGCTTCAGGAAAGGAGATAAAATTTAATTAAACTACGAAAAGTGTCGGTAAAACTTAATAAACGAATGTTTTAAATACGATAAACTGATTGTATGGTAATTAAATAGTAGTCGAAAACGGTGTTGGTTCATTTGCCAGATACATACCCAGTACTAACTGGAGCATCTCCCTTGGTATCTGGTATCGCGCAACTTTTGAAAAATAAGGAATCTGTTATCCAGTATTATTTATAACGAGCCATTTTGAAAAACGTGTTACTCAACTCTCTTAATCATTATTCACTTTAGACATTTGTCAATAACACATTTGCTCAATAACCAACAAGACATTTAAAGACATTCCCCGTGAAATCTTGTTTTGTGAACCAATTGGGTGCGGGTACACCCGCTCTTACCGTTCCTTGTTGGATGTCATGGAAGAGAGGACCTGGTCTAAAGCACTGACGAGGGCACGAGCATTCTGTTGCGTGAAACACATGGGTGGCGTCAATGTAAGTACATTAAGGTGAGGACCTTGGGCCTTCATGATGATATGGTGGGTCTCTTTCAATCTAAAAGAAAGAATTGGTTTGGGAAAGCGTAGTAGTAATATACAGGGTGTACATAAAGTCAGGATCTATTTTTGTGAAGCACTTGGAAATTATATGGAATTCAATCATAAAATGATAAAGTGGTAACATTTATTAAATAATTAAGAGTAGGATTCGACGTGACGCCCATCAGTATCCCTGCACAGCTCAAATCGTTCCGCAGCATTTCTAAACACATTCTGGAGCATTTGCGGGGTTATGTTATCTGCAGCAGTTCGTATACGTAAGTTTTCAAGACTCGTAATCTTCGTCTGATAGACGTGCGATTTGATAAAGCCCCATGCAAAGAAATCTAAAGGGGTTAAATCTGGTGATCTCGCTGGCCAAGGTCTGTTGCTTCCGCGTCCGATCCAGCGATTTGGAAAACGTCCATTTAGATAATCCTGAACAATTTTGGCATAGTGACAAGGAGCATCATCATGTTGATAGACGACGGGGATAGGATTGTTAGTACCGTCGTCTATCAACATGAGGGTGCTCCTTGTCACTATGCCAAAATTTTCAGGATTATCTAAATGGATGTTTTCCAAATCGCTGGATCGGACGCGGAAGCAACAGACCTTGGCCAGCGAGATCACCAGATTTAACCCCTTTAGATTTCTTTGCATGGGGCTTTATTATCAAATCGCACGTCTATCTGACGAAGATTACGAGTCTTGAAAACTTACGTACACGTATACGAACTGCTGCAGATAACATAACCCCGCAAATGCTCCAGAATGTGTTTAGAAATGCTGCGGAACGATTTGAGCTGTGCAGGGATACTGATGGGCGTCACGTCGAATCCTACTCTTAATTATTTAATAAATATTACCACTATCATTTTATGATTGAATTCCATATAATTTCCAAGTGCTTCACAAAAATAGATCTTGACTTTATGTACACCCTGTATATACACTTCCAAACAATTTTATCAACTCGATGAGGAAGTCGCATTAACCTTTAAAACCGTAGCGTTTCCTTTACTGGTTTTATTTCATTCCAATTAACCCCAGAAGACGATTTTATTCAGTCATTAAAGGGATTAAAATATGCCTTTAATAAAATTCCCACTGAAGTACTTTAGAACGTTTGTCTCCCTACCCATAAATAATATTTTCAGTCGTCTTTGGATCCGGTTTCTTGGACGTTTTGTCTCGCACAATTTCTACACCGATACAGAGTCCCGTTCCACGCACATCTCCGACGCACTCGTGCTGAGTTTTGAGTTGCTTCAGCCCCTCCAGGAGAGTTTTGCCCACCGCTTTCCCACTCGCCATCAACTTCTCATTTTCGATAATCTCCAGAACGGTCTGCCCCACCGAACACGCAACAGGATTTCCCCCAAACTGCGAATAGTAGCTCTGATTAACATCTAACACGCGAGGAGGACTATTCATATATATACTGTAGTTTAAACAGTCAGTAGGATAACAACTCGTACCTAACATTTTACTAGCAGAAACGAGCGAAGTATCGTTTGGACGTAAACAGAAACTCGTCTTATCTTTACTTTGTTTCTTCGTTACCACAATGTCGGATGGTTTTACTAAATCTCGAGTATGTTTGAACTATAACACTGAAGGAAAGAAAAGAAGCTACTTTAAATTAGGACTTACTGTCGAATAATATTCGCCGAGGGCGTCCGCGATTTCACTCGTGGTTATCACAGCGGCCATCGGATATCCATTTCCTAACGGCTTCCCTATCGTTACGATATCTGGAATCACATCGAAACACTGGAAGGAAAATAATGGAACCATCAGTAGACTTCACCGCAAAATGAGGCTTTAACCTTAGTCATTTTTTTTTTATGCAGGAAGGAAGGGGTCAAGGGCGAGTGCCCGCAAAAGTAACTCCTCCATAGAAGAAAGAGTCAAAAACAAGGTCTCCCAGGGTCAATGATGTCATTTTTTGTTCTTAAATTTTGAAAAGATTGCGTAGTGTGTAAGATGCACGTAGGCCTATGTGTAGTGAGGAATAGAGGGAGAAGTGTGTGTTTGAGAAGATGCTGGACTGGAGAGCATGTTGTCTCCCTCATTCTTTACTATCGCTATTATAACGGACACTGCTCTTCTGAACTCTCAAACCGCGTGCCGCCTCCTCTAAGGAGAGCACGCAGTACCAGACTTTCTACACACTCATTCCTTTTCTGTCCAACTGTCTAACGCGAGGGTTAATCAGTATTTTCAATCTTTCGTCTACTTAACCAGTCAACTCGGGAACAACTTCCTCAATCTATCTTTCCCCCCCGTCTATGACCTCCAATCTTTCAAACGCAGTGTCCAGGCATCTCGAAAACCATGGACCTGAGGGGAGGGGGGCATTTTTTCGAATGTTCGTCCTTGGCCCCTCCTTCCTGCAAAAAAATAAAAAATACTGTGGGATATACCTAGCACTTCTAATTGATGTTAGTTAGCCGAGCCAAAGCGATACAAGCCTATACAGGTTGAATTAAAATCTACAATATACGCTGTCTTCCTGTTTCGTAAGCCATTGAAAGGTCAATATACTTACAAATAAACATTGAAAGCTAACAAAACCAGTTGTACAAATACTAGTAACAAAAAAAAAAGTCCTAACCTGAAATCCCCACATATGTTCACCCAACCTTCCCAACCCAGTTTCAACTTCATCGGCAATGCAAACACCTCCCATTTCTCTAACTGCTCTGGAATAAAGAAAAAATGTTATACTCCCATAATAGTTTGCGAAGCTAACAATAAGTGAAATACGGATACTAAGCAAACCACAGTACATCGTAACTAGAAGGCCTTCGAAAAGAATTCACCACCCAAACACACGCATTACAATTATTACGGTAATGTAATAAAGCTTTCAAAATATACGACAAACAATCTGACCCATAAATTTACACTTCAGAATACTAATATTTATTGTTAACTAACTAAAATTCCAGAAAAGTATATCTTCAATTTTCACCAAAAAATTACACAGCCACGATGCGAGGGTGAATGTGTTCCAAGGGTTATCTTTAGCCCAGGCAATGACGGGACAGGCTGCCAACTCAACCCAACCAGGAGCCAGTGGGTGAGAGTAAACCAAAGCCTCACCACTCAGAGTCCGCAACCATAACCACCGAGGCTCAACTCCCTCCGTATGAGGAAAATGGGATTTTGGATGTTACCCCATTTTCAAATAATGTTTTCTGGAAGTGAATAAGTCAAGAAGTATAAATTGTACTCACTCGTACAACTGCCTGAAGTAATTCTTTGGAGGAACAATGATGCCGCAATTTACTACAAACATCTCAGAAATGAAACAAGCAAGATGGCGACAATTTTGAGATACTTTTGCTAGAATTTTCTTTGCATCTGTAATGTATTTTTCACCTAGAAAATAATAAAAATTAATGGAAAAATTCATCAAAACTACGGTCGTTAAAAAGTTTCAGAAGGGCTTTACGCTGTAAATAATTTCCCAAGTAAAAAATATTACTTGTATTTTGGTCACAAACGTTTAGGATAACTTTTTAGCTGAATCACTTACAATATTCAAGGCTTTTACTACATCTCATAATAGGGCCTAATTTTCCAGCCTGAAAAAATACATTTAAGGTTCCATAGACAAAACAAGAAAAAAAGAAGTAATGATAATTTTCATAAGTATAGAAACAAACTCTTCAAAATAAGACCAGTTAACACAAATTCCTCGCTTTGCCTTATATATTCCATGACCTCCTAACTGTTAGTCCTAATGAATAACAGAATATGGTATTAGTATCAACACTAATTTTAAATATCCGAGACTTACAAGCAAAGGGATCCTCCTCTTTATAGAGACCCTTGAATGTATCAGGAAGAGGTAATATGTGAACGTTGTCTTTCTTTGGTTGTCCAAGTTCCTTCAACATTTTAGGACTAATCTCTATCAAATTCCCAAGATTACCATGATACGCACTAAGAAAGGGAAAGAAGGTGGGCAAAGAAATGATGAATATAATGTTAAAAGTATCACCATATTAACAGCTTTAATCTTTTACTATACAAAGTAAAGTACACTCATTCTGATGCATCCTATTTAAATGGTTATTCTATTAATTTCTGATACAGAAGCCTTTGTATATGGGTTGTATACAGTGCCACTACCTACGTATTTAAAAGGAAAAAGATAACTTACTTATCAAATACTAAGACATCGTTATTTTCTGTGTAGGTCTTCGCTAACCTGAGAGCAAGATCATTTGCTTCTGATCTGAAAAATATAGAATATAATGTTAGCAGTTTACCCAGGAAGCATTTCCATTCATTTCTTGATTAAAAAAAGATAGAGAACTTTTGTTACATAAATTTTTTTTTTTATGCAGGAAGGAGGGAACAAGGGCGAATGCCCACAAAAGCACGCCTCTTCTTCCCCCGATAGAAGAGTCAAAATCAAGGTCCAGGGTTTTCAAGATGCCCGGACACTGCATTTGAAAGGTTGGAGATCATAGATGGGGGAAAAGATAGACTGAGGAATATTGTTCCAGAGTTGACCAGTTGAGTAGATGAAAGATTGAAAATACCAATTAACGCTTGTGTCAGAGGAGTTCAACAGAAAAAGAATGAGAATTGAAGCACTGAAGTATCGTATTCATACTTTTAAAGCAAACCATAAAACTGTGGAAAAAGAATAGGATTTAATCCAAAACATAACATGACTGTGGCAGGTCCTCTAAAACAAAATATGCTTTAAATTTATTTCACTATTCTTTTAAATTTAGTTCAGAGAATATTCCCTTTAAGGTGTGCGCGCGCACACGCATTGTGAAACCCACGCACACAGCAAAATAAAATGCGCACAGGCTCAGGCGTATCATAAGTCACGACAGTAAATGAAGTAATTTAAAAAATTTCAGTTTAATGAATTCTATAATGAACAAATTAAGAAACCGCTTGAAAGAAAATCATTTGGACATGCTCATGCGAATTAAAAGTTACCTGAATGATGACGGATGTATTAATCTTCATAGAGTTTATTTGGAATGGGCAAATGCTAAAGATCGTAGGGAGAAATCATAATCATACTTAAATGAAAGGCACTTTCATTTAATGTTATTTAATGTTTTGATTATATTTTATTTTATTGAATTTTATTATTTTTTATTTTATTCCTATTTTGTGAATGGATAAAATCATGTATTAATCTCGATAATCTATTTTAAATTGCTAAATGCTAAAAATTGTTTTGAGAAATGATAACTAAAATAGTAATTTTCAATTAATGTTATTTTTATTTTATGTCTTTATTTTGTTGAGTTTTATTTTACTATTTTTTATTTTATTCATATTTTTAGAATGGATAAAATGTTTTCTTTTTTAAGAATATATAATATTGTAAACAGATTTTTAATATCCATTTAATAGTACCGTAATGATCAAGCTATCACCTTATGCAAATAATATTTATTAAGTATTTAATGTTTATATATATTTAATTTTGAAGCTAATAGCGCTCAGAAAAGTTTGCACAATTTTTCACCATGAATCTAAATGTATGCACAACGAAAATTTCTTGCGCACACGGACTAAAAAAAATTAGAGGGAACATTGTTCAGAGACTAACCTAAATGATAAAAGTACAATATCTTTCAATTGTGATGTTCCAATGACTTTTTTTTATCTGTGAAACCAAAAACCCATATTAAAAGATTAAAATAATAATCTCAAATTTTACTGAATAACTTCTATCTCTTACAGTGGCTATATGAAGAACTGTACCACAGTATCTACCATGCTAGTACCACAAAATAAATTCTTCCATAGCCAAGATGGCCCCATATCGCATAAATGTCAGGCAGGATATTAACCTGAAAATAGATTACAAAGTTCTTACCCAGAATTTACCAAATAACAAATGGAGAGTGAGTCTGGTAAAGAACTGACAAGTTGCTTAATGTAAGCAGAACTTTTATCACTTATAAAACCGTGGCTAGTTGTTAACTTGCTGAACTGGGATTGAGCAGCAGCTACGACTTGTGGGTGACAATGGCCCACTAAAAAAAAGAGTAAATTAAAAGAACATTATTAATTAGTGAAAGCTGTCAATAATAAGCTATGATTTTAACCATTTCAAAATAATCAAATATCAAAGTCAATAACTAGAAAACAGTCAAGACAGGGGGAACTGGCTGAGTTTGAGAATCAATCAATCTCTCTCTCTCTCTTTAACCTCCTTCATAAGAGCAAAGGTCATATGATGGAGGGGATCTACAGCTTTACATAAGATCCAAACCATAGGTTGTTACATCATCTGAATATAGATGATGGTCACCCATCCAACTACTGCCTACCTCCAATGTCACTTGACTTTGCTAATTAGTGGGAAGCAGTGTTGTAACATGGCTACAACATAACCCCTATTACATTTTAGTTTTAGATGACAAACTACTTATCTACCAGAAAATCCACCAATAATCCTACTAATGGGCCTGGCATTTCTCAAATCAGCCATTTCAATTTTTCTCATTCAGCATACACTTACCGTGAGCTACATTTGAAATACAGTCAAGATACTGTATGCCCAAATGATCAATCATATATTGCTTCTCTGCCCTAATAATCTGAATCTGAGGAATTTTGAAATGTATGCTGCAGTGCCTGTAAAATATAAATAAGAATATTCAAAATTATTACATTAGCCTTTTCTAGTCTGGCATATGAGTAGTCTGGAAACAAACTTGGTAGTCCAGCACTTTTCAATTGTGACACAGCTCCCAATAATCCAGTAGTTCCCTCTGATAATCAAACACCTCATAATAAACACCATCAAAGTATATTCATTCATACTTTACTCATCATACCCTGGCAAGTCCAGTAGCGTACATAAGGGGGGGATAGGGGGCATAGGCCCCCCATTGTAAAAATTATTACTGCTCTCATTAAAGATACTTGAAAAAGAAATTTTCAAAAATTGATAATTTTGCAACATTCACCACAAAAAAAATCTTGATGTCATATGGAATTTCAGTTATTTCATGGTTACCAGAACATGTTATTAAGTCAAAACTCAAAATCAATTTTGGCTGGCTTAGGAACGTTTATACATATATGTTTTACATGTACAATTAATTTGTGCAAATTTAATTCTTTGCTCATAAATTGGAAATAAAATACAACTGAAGCTTTCCAAGATGCAATTCATTTTGATTCCAAATCAATCATCAATTTTGAGCTGACACACACACTATATATACACAGTGTGTGTGTGTGTGTGTGTGTGTGTGTGTGTGTGTGTGTGTGTGTGTGTGTGTGTGTGTGTGTGTGCCCCCCTTTAAGAATTGTTGTGTATGCCCCTGCTAGCAACACAGCTTGAGTAGGGAGAAGAATGTCCAGTGCTGGTGGTAAATATAAAATCCTCACCAATGAATACCAAAAATGACAACCCCGAGTGGTGATGCCCAACCAATGGGCAGGCAAAGACCAAAGCTCTTTCCAACCTTTTTAATTAAGCTGATTTAAGAGTTCTGAAATAGATGAGCAGCAGCACCAGTGCTGCCACTTGCAAATTATTAAGTTAACAGAGCTGGGGAGGAACCGGTAATGCATACCAGGTTGTAGTGGGGGAACACTCAGTAGTACAGAAACTTTACTAGTTTGGTATGCCTCCAGAACCAATCATGCCAGACTAGAGCGAGGATAGTGTACAACACAATTAGCAAATTTGGAAGGTTAGTAGACCTTGCTTTGTCTAATGGACTCTTATTTGGGTAAATTTAGGCACACATGAATATGTAAATCTAATTAAAGTAATACAATTTATACCTTGACCTAGGAGAAGCTATTTAAGCTTTTGAGATTTAACTATTATTATAGCCCTAATTAAACAGACTTAATTAAGTCCTCAGCCCTAAATTCAAAGGTTTTGTTATTAAATTTTGCTGAAGAAACACTACAACTAAAGAGTGTATATATATCTATAGAATGAGAAACACTTAGAAATTAAGCTAATCAGTACTTCTGTACAGACCTTGGTGCCTATCTAGTCAAATTTATTGCATTTTCTTCATTCATTCATTCATTCATTCATTCATTAAAAAAAAAAAAAAAATTAAAAAAAAAGTCAATACTAAAGTTACAAAGGGCTCTCTCTCTCTCAACTGGTTCAGTTTCTGAACTACTGAAGAGCAGATTATGATTGTAGGTTAATCTGTGGTAAATTCTTTACACAGATAAAGTCACTTGGAGGTGCCAATTCACACTTCACCCACCAAGCAAAGCATACCGTTTCTGGTGGGTGTCAGGTACTAATTTTAAGCCCTATACTTATGCTACAATGAGCACACTAAAGCAGGATATGTAAGAAAAAGAAAACTATTACAGGAGCTTTTTTTCTCATTTAATGCAAGAACTGGTTAAAGTATAGTTTTTAAATTAAGTTAATAATAATAGAATAGGCTATTTAGCATGCGAGCTGTTACTTACATTGTGAATGTGTTTCTGATTCTTGATAGTGTATGGTCAGTACATACCCTGGCAAATTGCGAAGATGCCCTGTAAATATTGGTGTTCCTTTTATGAATTTTATTTAGTTTCCAGTATGAAGATGTTATGAGCACAAGTATAGCTATAAGTAAGTTTAAAATTATTAGATTTAGCCATTGTCCTGTTACAAAGTTTTAAATCTTCACCTATAGGATTAGAAAACTTAATTTAGTTAAAGGAGAAAAGCTAATCTATTTTCTTCCATATACATAACCTAGGATTAGCTTCCAAGCACAGTACATGAGAAATATATGTGGCTAAATAACAAACTTATGGAAACCTGAAGTAACAAGTCTACCATACTCAGCATTTGTACCTAATACTTATTATCCATTAAAGTTTGTACTCATCATAATAAAATAAGCTCACATAAAATGAAATATATGGGAATAATAAACAAAATGGGAAAATGATCTACAACTTCCTCAGAGAATGTCTACAGGTCATCAAAATTCAAGGTATACCATCATCAGAATAGGAAGTACGCAGCTCAATACCACAAGGTACAGTACTGGCCCCACTCCTGTTCATTATTATGCTAACAAACATAGAAAGTGGAGTAAACAGCAACAGTATAGTAACATCCTTTGCATATGATACAAGATCAGCAGAAAAATCAGCAATGCAAATGAAGTGGAGGCCTTGCAGAAGGACACAAACAAAATATACAAATGGTCAGAAGACAACAACACAACATTTAACACAGAGAAATTTCAGCTCTTGAGATAATGGTATGGTAGAAATGACAAACTTAAACAGGCTGCATAATATGCTCCAGATAAACAGGAAATTCAGAGAAGCATAGAAGTGATCAACTTAGGGGTAATAATGACTAATGATGCCAAATTTGACACACAAAATCAGATAACGATAAAGCAAAAAGAGTACTAAGAACATTCAAAAAAAGGGACAGGGCAATACATTCTGACCCTGCAAATCCAGGTTTCTATAACACTGGTATGCATATGAAATTTTTTTGTCTGCTGTGAGGGTTTTTTCAACTCATATTATATAATTCGACCATGCTGAATTCGAAAATGACATTGGTTTTCCTCAATCAGGTCAGGTTTTTTCTCTATTAGCCACTTATTACAAGTCCAATTTTATTGATTTTTTTAGCTTAAACACTGTAGATACGAGTAATATTTAAGAACACTCGTGAAAAATGAAAACATTGTGTGAATAAATACTTTTATTCATACAATGAATATGGAAAAAAGTTTTTTTGGCTTTCCATCTGTGTTTTTCTTCGGGCACATCTCGCTTCAAACACCAGCAATAGTCCGCCAGCATATTGATATCCCAGTTTCCCTGGTACCTCTCTTCCATTATTTTAATATCTTGGTGAAATCATTCACCCTGTTCCTCACTATAATCCCCGCAATTTTCAGGAAAATAGTCCAAGTGGGACCACAAAAAGTGCATTTTTATGGACATGCACGACCCATGAGCTTTGAAAGCTTCCATCAAGTTTTTGACAATGGACTCGTATTCTGGACTTCTACGCTTGCCAAGAAAATCAGTGACAACTGATTTGAATGCCTGCCAGGCATTCTTCTCAGTTGGAGTCATTGCGTTTTCAAACTGAGTATCCTTGATCGAAGTTCGAATTTGAGGACCATCAAAAACCCCAGCATTTAGTTTAGCATCAGATATATGAGGAAATTTACTCTCGAGATATCGGAATGCTGAACCCTCCTTATTCATTGATTTGATGAAATTTTTCATAAGCCCAGCTTAATATGAAGTGGTGGGAGCAAAATTTTTGTTGGTGGTACAAGGGGCACTGAAATGACATTATGCGACCCAGGTTCAAAATTCTCTCTGGATGCCCATTCACGCTGTGCATAGTGCTTCTCATCCGCTCGGCTATCCCATTTGCAGAGGAAACATGGGTATTTCGTGTATCCCCCTTGCATTCCCAATACAAATGCCACAATCTGAAAAAAAATGAAAATATTTAAAGAATTTAGAGAATTTGTTCTATCAGATAAAAAAATCTATGCATTGGACTGTATCACTTCTGTGGGGAAGTTAAGTGTTCTTATACGCTCTCAAATAACCTTTGGAAAAACAACATAGTCAATAGCAATAGTTTACTTATGATATTAGTATTAACTTCAAATCTCCACAGATCCTCCAGTTATGTTGGTCATATACGAGAGCATCCAGTAAAATTTTCATGTTATCGTAGCTCTCAGTAAGTTGTACGGAATGTGCTACAGGGACTGATGCAACCCTATTCCCAATGTTGAGAAGTACTGCTTTCAAACTTCATTTAGACGAGTCTATAAATAGCCTCCATTCTGATGCGTTATAAGGCAGGCCCAAGGATTCGATTAGCCCCTCAACATTGCAGCAGTACACTAAGGAAGAGGTATTTTCGTGCACTGCAAAAAACTTGCGGAATTCTTCCTCTCATTTCCTATACCAGGAGAATGTTGTTCCCAGAGCCAGCAAGTTGTCCTCTCGAAGTCGTGAGCCCAAGATCTCGGCAGCTAATTTGGAAAGTCCTAAATCCCTGGTAAGATCATTAAGTTTGGCCTGGTTGAGAGGCCTCAGCTCATTTGAAGCGGTATTTTGAGGTGTATATACGACTGGGACTGGTCATTGGCATTGGTCATTGATTCATCATCAGAATCATTGAAGTCCAGGGTTTGAGGTGGGTCGGGTATTGGAATTCCAGGACCATGGGGTACAGGTCTCATAGCAGAAAGAATGTCAGGGTATCCAACAATGTGTTTATTCTTCTTGTTAACCCCTGAAAATAGAAACACAGAAACATGGATATAAAACTTGCATATGAAATAGAAGAAGCATTCAGACAGTGGTGGCTCGTGAGGGAAGGCTGCGGTCTGTAAGATATGAAATAGGTCGATGGAGTCTGTATATTTTCTTTCTTTTTCATTCATATTGTCCCTTCGGGGACAATATGAATGAAAAAGAAAGAAAATATACAATCATTGTATATGTAAATGTAACTTGTATAACAATATGTGTGTGTAAATGTATTTTCTATAACAATATGTATATGTAAATGTATGATTACCATTATGGTGAATATTATGCTATATATGGTGAATATTACATTATGGTGAATATTATGTCAAGTTTCATACGAGGATTTCAAAATATTTAAGAAAAATAAATTTATAAGCCCACCTTGGAGGTTTGTCATGCAGAAATAGCAATCTGTCACGTGATCCTTTCCTTCTCTCCAAATCATGGGAATTCCAAAAGGCAAAGATTTCGCTCTGCCTTTGCTCCATCTTCTCAAATTTTCAATGCACGTCTTGCAGCACATATGAGGGGCGAAATTTTTGGCCCGGTCCCCTAGCTTAATTCCAAAGTATGCTCTATACATTGTCTCCACAAATTTAGTGATTTGGGACTGGTTATTTGGCATGGTAACTGTCCCACATATGTAGCAGAATCTATTGGGATCATTTTTACACGCTCTATTCATTATGAAATATTTTATCTATATGCCTGAAAAGTAAAAAAAGATATAATACAAGTGAAACAAGTGATGATAGATGTTACTGTTCCAATTCCACTTTGACAAAATCACGAAAAATTCTATTTTACTTATGAGGCCATAGCCGGATAACCTGAGCTGATTGAGAAAAACGGATTGCAGATTCAAAATCAGCAGGAAAAACTCTATAAGAATCACTTACAAAACCCTTGACAGCAAAATTGATGCATACCAGTGTAATCTGGGCCCTTGCTATTCCAGGATTGGTTGCTGGACTGGGAAAAATTGTAAAAAAAATTAAAAATATACTAAATATCAAGGTACATTGAACAAAAGTGGTAAAAACATTTGTAATTTTTCATTTTAAACATTTTTATAAAGTTTTATAACAGTACAGTACATATTACATACAGTTTACTGTATGTAATATTAAATATGTACTGTACTGGAGGTAAGAAAGAAAGGTAGGTAGGTTGAGAGGTAGGAAACAGAGGGTGGTCACTGATGGAGTGGATTCTTCTTGGGCTAATGTAGTGAGCAGTATTCCTCAGGGTTTTGTATTGGGCCCCTTGCTTTTTCTTATATATATTATCAATTTAGATGTCAGCCTAGTCAGTACAGTTTCAAAGTTTGCGGATGACATGAAGTTGGGTGGTAGGGTGATAAATGATGAAAACAGAGGTAAAATCCAGGAAGATCTGAATAAAATTGTTGATTGGTCAGTCACATGGCAGATGAGATTTAACATTGATAAGTGCAAAATTTTACATATAGGTTTGTGTAACAGTAATTTTGCATATAGTATGTCAGGGAAGGAGTTGGCAAACATAGATCAGGAAAAGGATTTAGGAGTTATAGTCACTGGTGATTTGAAAGTAGGGTAAATCCAGGATAAATAGACAGGCAGAAGTGCTGATATAACACTAATACATCTTCAATATTCACAAAACTTGGTCTGAGGGTGTTTTTTAATGGAAAAAACAAATTCCCAATTTTTTTGAAAATTGGTCAAATAGGTCAAAATTTAGGGTCAGGTCAAATTTTGGCCAAATTGTGACCTAAGAATTTTTTAAATCCCTATATCTCAGCTTCTAATTGTCATAGCTTAATAAACTTTATATGGATGGAAGCGGAATGAGCTCTAGTTTCCAAAAATGGTACTTTCATTTGGATAATTTAATAAAAAAAAAAAGAAAAAATTGAAAAACAAAAACAAAATCAGGATTTGACCTTGAAGGGATCAATTTTTTTAAAATTTTATTGAAGAAAAAATGTTGCCTGAGCAAAGATCTACCATAATCCATGACTCCAGATTCCTGGGATCTTGGGAGCATTGCTCCAGTAAATTTGACCATGAGAAAAAGTAAATTTGGGTTTGGGTTTTGTTCATCCGCTAGACGTTATGCAATTTTTTTGCGTATACGTTCTTGTACAAACCAATTTTTTTAAATTACAAATTTAGTTATTTTAAGTTTAGTTGGTAATTCCATATTTAACAATTATTTTTATTTTTTGTTAAGCTTCAATGTTTTGATAATTAAAATTTTATTAAAACGTATATTTTTTTAATATAAAATTATCAGGATTGGACTATGTTTCATTGATCTTGGCCAGGTTTGATAAATTGGCCAGATAATTACTTGTGCGGTTTTAAGTAATCCACCATGACTCTAGAATTGAAAAGTTTAGTTAAGTTTAAACTTACTTTTACTTACTTTAACTTACCTACTTTTACTTACTCTTCCTTACTTTTACTAAGTTTAAAGCACTTACTTTTACTTACTTTCATTGTACTATATTTACTTACTTTTACTCACTTTTACCATACTATATTTACTAACTTTTACTTATTTTGTATTTTTTTCAGGTAGTCAATAATCAATAATGGATCCTAATATTGATGAAGTTGGAGAGAAAAGTGAGGGTGTTAAAAGGGGTTACTTTTGTGGTCAATGCAAGAACAAATATTCAAAGAAGCAAAACTGGGAGGAACATTTTAATTCCAAAAAAATATTTGTTACAATACAAGAGGTCACAGAGTTTGGGCCCACAGCTTAGATATTGCAGTAAAGAAATACCAGGATGAAGTGCAGCAAAGAGATACGGCAAAGCAGTCATTTAGTTTATTCACAAAATGTGCTAGTGCTAGACCTCAGAAAAATGAACCAACTTCATCAACTGCTAATCTAGAAAATTAAACTTTTTCACTAGATGTTTCACAGACTGAAGAAAGTGCTTCTCCTCCACCTAAGAAACAAAAGGTAAGTGAGGAATCTGCGCATCAGACTAACAAAACTGCTTTAGAGGAATTTGAAAATTCCCAAATCCAGAAGACATTGAATGCAATTTTGCGCCTAACAAAAGAAACTCACCAAGCTGTTGTGGTTAATAAAGAGAAGAGTCAAAATATGCCTTCAAGTTCAAGTGTTGCATCCAAATCTAATAAAGCAAAAAGCAACAAATTTGACATTTCCATAGCCCATTTAAGCAAGTGTAAATCAATACAAGAAATCCTGAACAATGATTTGATCAAATCTACATTCAAATTGGTGGAAAAGAAGGATCTAGGGCATGCTGATGATTCATTTTCAGTACCAAGTGATATAATGGAAAACATTGCAAATAGTGACATTAATATGCCTGATGTAGATATAGCTGTTGAGGATGAAGATGATGATAATCAAGAAGATATTGATGATGCTTCTGATGATAAAATGTTTACATTATATTGCATAGCTTGCACAGACCCCAAAGCATGTGCTTCAGACAAACATTCTAACATAAAAGGTTACTTCAATGTTAAAGATTTAACCTATGTATGCAAACAAGGAGAAAATCAAGAGAGATGGTTTAGAAATCTGAAAACCCACCTGAAGAGACATTTAATTAAACTTCAGCATCATCAAAGAGCTGCTGTTTATGAAGTGATGAAAACATCTTCTCGGAACACTACTAAACGCATAGAAGACTTATGTGGCAACATCTTATACTACATAATGAAAACAAACACTGCATGGGCTCTATATCCAGTACTTCTAGCTGTATTACATAGGTCAGGTTGTGAGGTTGGAAATTTGAATCATAGCACACATGCGTGCGAGACAATTTGTGAGCTATTAGATAATCAACTTAAAGAACAAACTGTAAAGTGGTTCTTAGAACAAACTTCAGTAACAATAACAGCTGACATTGGAACAATTTTGGGATAAAGCATGCTAGTTGTATTAGTTATGAGTGAAGAAGATAAGACTGTAAAACTTGCTGGGATAAATTTAGTACGCAGCAAATCAGGAGTTTATTTGGCCAATGAAATTTTTGATGTGTTGAAGTCTCCTAATCACTTGAAACTATCTGAAGAAGCAATTAAATCCAACGTATCTGGAATGGTTGGAGATGGGGCTTTTTGTAAGGACAACGAGCCATTTAAAAACGAAATGAAAAAGTTGTTTGGAGAAAATTTCAAATTTCGATGGGACTTAATGCATCTTGTGAACAGAGCCCACGTTGATGCATTGAAGAAAATTTGTAAACTAAGTGAGCTTTTAGACTTTATTCAGAATCACTCTTCAAATCTGAGATCAGGCCTTGACTATACCAATATGGTTCTTGACAATATCATTGGTTTTAAAAGACCAAAACTCAAATCTGATACTCGCATGGTTAATTACGAATTTGATCAATTTGACAGATTTGTGGAAAATTGTGTGTTTTTTGATCATCCACAAGAGAAAGAAATTAGTGCCAAGTTCTATGTATTGATTTCCTATGTAACAAAGATTATGTTGCAAGTAGCTCAAAAAACCACAGTTAGTGCAGAATTTGTAGAAAATATGTTTTATAAAGGAGGGAAAACTGTTATGTTAAGAGTGATGGAAACAATTTCCAAATTAGCTAATGGAGGAAATGCAAATGATGTAGTTTCTGAATTTAAGCACGATACCACAGGGCAGCAAAAGGAACTAACAGCTGAGGATTACATCCTAAATGAAGTTTACAAATACATCAAGAAACGTTCTGATTACTACCAGGTTGCTGAAGTTGCTAGACCATCCAGAACCAAATCTGAAAGTAGTTTTACAAAAGACTCGGTGATAAATTGGCTGACAGAATATATAGAACAGCTGTGGAAAGGAATCACAGAGAGATTAAAGCATTTTGATAAAGATGGATCAACTGCCTGGAGTGAAGCACCAGCTGAAGGGACATTCTCCATTCTTGGTTACATTGTTGAACACAAAGGATCCATTAAGTAGAGTTGCACCGATGTATCGGTATCGTTATCGGTCGTATCGGCCACTTTTCACAAAGTATCGGTATCAGCCGATACTGTTCTGAAAACCGATACCGCTACCGATACTTTGAATTACTGTTTTTTGAAGAAATTATCTTATTTTATATATTATTAAATTTTTTATTATTATACAGTAATATCTTATTTAGTTGTTTAATATATATTTTATCAAAATTAGCAATGTTTACATTTACTAACAAAAAAAAAAAATCATAAAATGTGACTATAGGCCCCTATACAAGATTATAAATATTCAATACAGTAATACAGTATCATATAAATATACAATTTCAAATTACAGTAATAGTTTTCAGTAAAAATGAAAGTTTTGTAAAGTTGTTCATAGTTGGCACCACGCGGCATGCATAATCATAATAAACCATTCAGTTGCTTGAATGCTTGAATCTCGTGTGTAAAGTTATTGATAATACACTACCATTATATGCATTCGTTTAGAACTTTATATAATAAGATATATATATATATATATATTTCTTTTTCTTAATTTAATTTAAACATAATTAAATTACAGGCTCTAGCTATATATTATAATATATTATATTATGAAATTAAATGGAACTAAAGTTGGGATTGGGAAAGGCATTTTAAGTTAATTGAGATATTATATCATTTACTTGAACTTTTATTAATAATCAATTTTAAAACTATTAATTAATTAAAAAGTATCGGTATCGGCACTGGCACTTTTTTGTAGCATCAGTATCGGTATCAGCCAAAATATTGGTATCAGTGCAACTCTACCATTAAGCCATCTCATTTGACTAAGCTGTGCAGAATTGTGAAGGAGGGTCCAGCTCCGGCACTAGATCTGCTGTAATGATCACACAGAAAGCCATTGATCAGTGGCCAAGCATACATGGTGGTAAATTCACAACAAATGCCTACATGCAAGGTCTAACATCGTCCACTGTTGCTGCTGCAATGAATAAATAAACTTAAGGTGAGTTATAAACTGTACATTATTGTATTATTATGTTTAGCTAAAACAATTTGTAATTGGTATGTCGTCAATTCAAGAGTTTACTATCATTAACCTATCTAGTGGTGTAAGGGGAAAAAAAGTAAATTCAGAGCTGTGCTCCAGTAAATTTTTTCAAATCTGGAGTCATGCCATAATCAGCAACAAAAAGTTAGCTTACAGGCCATTATATAGCTTAAAACTTAATTTTATTAATGCTGGCTTTCTTCATTTTTTCAGAATTTCATCATAAAAAATGTATTTAATGAAACTAAACATATTAAATAGTAGGATAACAATATAATAAGGATATACTTAGCATTTGTAATTATTAATTGTAATTTACGTATCTACTCTCTATGCTCTGCTATCTGCAGCTTTGGGTTTTGATGGTATGTACGTTAGGGTGTCCCAGCCTCACATATGAAAATAAAAGTTTGCAAGAGTCAAATTGCACACCCCTTTAATTAATTACACTTGAAGAAAGGAAAAAATGGGCAAAATTCAATTGGCCTATTAGGAGGGGACGGGTCCCCTCATTAACCTTGTTTATTCGACCCTATATGAACAAACGTAAATGCTCAGCATTAATCATTCTAGAATGGAAGAATGAAATGTAAATTCTTTCTAATGACTAAATTAAAGGAAATGGAAATTCTTCCTAATGGCACATTTCATTTCGGGGGACAGAGGATCTTTTTGTCTGCTGAGGGGAACTGCTGGCAGTGGTATTCGATGACTTGGTACATGAGCTGCCGTTCCTCCTTGTTTTTTGTCAGGCCCTCGTTGAAATCTTCCGCCAGTTTCACCGCCCGTTCTGCCGCGTCATTCACAGACTTCAACGATGGTGCACATCCTTCGAGATCTTTGGGGTTTTTTGGACCCAGCAGCTTCAGGCAATGAAAAAGGTTTTGAGTCCTTTTCGTGACCAAGGTGCTCAAATCCGACCGTCTCACGGTCAAGACACTCTTTCCCTCCAGCCGACGCAGATCTTTTGGGTTTTCGGTCTTCTTGTGCAGGTTTTGGAGCATGGCCGTCTTCTCTGCATCGGTGGTTTTGGAGGAGAACATAGCAAGTCTTGCTAAATCTTCGCTTAGGTACCAGAGGTGGCCCCTGAATTTCGTCAATGCGGCGGTACCTACATCATGATCCACCGCCTTGTACGCTCTAGGTCCTCCAACAGCTCCAGGTCATTGACGGGCGCGTCCGCCGTCAATGGAGCCTCGAACCACCTCTGGAGGTAGATGGTGATGGCAAAGACGTTTATCCTGCGTAGTGACCAGACCTCGTGAGCAGTCAGGTGGAATTGGCTTCGGAAGATGAACATCTTAAGACAGTAAATGCCTTTGGCCATCCACCTGGCCCAGTGGTATGCTCCAGGACGATTGTACCAGAGATCTCATTTGCCATGACCATCGAGGAAGACCAGAGCGAGGATCAGGAACTCCCAGTAATCGTCTCTTGGGTGGCCAACTTCAAGCTGGTCTTCAATGAAGTGGACAATCTGCTCTTTTTTCAATGCCACCCATTCCGAAAGGATGTCACTTGGGCCATCGCCGTTGAACGGAGAAGCCTGCTTCTGGTTGATGAACTCCCATTGGGATTTGAAGCGAGCGAACAGCGCAATTTCAGGGCCAGAAGACCTGAAGAACAGGTCAAAGACTGAGGTGATTACCAATTCCATCATGTGGTGTCTGCAAGCCAGGAAAAGAACGCGGCAGTCCATTTGGTCCTGGATAATCGTACAAGTGCCGCTGTGAATACCGGTATTCGCCGCTGTTGTGTCGAAGCAGAGACCGGCAATCCATGGTTGAACTTGCGGCCAATCATCCAGCACCTTCAGAACAGCTCCAGCCATCCGCTGTCCCGTGCTGTCAGGGATTTTTGGGATCGCCAACAACTTCTCAAGATTCTTCCCGCTGACCAGCACTGGTATGCGATTCGATTTCCCTCCATCCAAATCAGGGAGGAGTTTGCCATCAAAGTGGATGACAAGCGGCGTATCAGGATTGAACTCGGTCTTGATTCCGGCTGCCAAGTTCTTCCTGGACTTCTGCCGTGAATGGTGAAGACTTGATTTGGACAAGGTGACCGAGGATAACTCAACTCCCGCAGCAGCGAGTGATGGAGCCACAATGTGCATCGCTTGGTGTACTGAGGTTCCAGTTCGATCCAGGGCTGCAGCAAAATTGGGATATTGGATGATCCTCCTTGCCGACACTTGGCCGTCCTTGGGAGCGGATCGAGGAGCCGAAGGACCAGGAGAGGAATATTGGACATCATTATTGGATGCTTCGGCCATGGACTCCAAAGAAGAAGAAGACCCACTTTTCACCGTTCCTTTTGCTTGCAGTGAGTCCATCTCTTCGCGGCTTTTCTTCCTCTTCTCTTCAGCTGCTCGGTGTTTCTCCCGCTCCGCTGCCCTGCGAGCAAACTCCAGGTCCTCTCCTCCGATGTACATCTTCCGCATGGTTCGCTGGTCATTCAGAAAGTCTCGATCTTCGGGGACTTTGATGAGTTTCATGGCGTTGGCATGAGCTGTTTCGAACAGTGTATTCAGGTTGGCTTGGAATCCCTTTTCCCGCTCCAGTTGCTTCTCTCCCCCACGGTTTCAGTTTCTGGCAACCTTCTCGTAGTCCGTGGAGAGGGCCTTGATCCTCTCGACGCACTTGGGCTTGTGGGAGGTCGGAATAGATGCCCAAGCCCACACCGCCATAACCTCATCAGCTACCACATTGGCAGCTTCCGCCGTGGACATTTTTTTCTTCCGAGTGAAGAACAACAGACGTCAAAGAACATCTCCCACTGTCGGGAGTTGACACAGCATTTCCAGGGGTTCATTTCGCAACACCCCCACCAACCACACAGTCTCCTGCTTTCTTGTATCCATAACCTGAAAAGAAATATGCTACAATTAGTATAAGGTAGAGAGTAGCCGTTCAGCAATAGTAACACATGGTTTGTGGGGACCCTTAAAATTAAAGAACACGAATGAAATTCATCTTGCTGGCATGTTTTCACGAGTGGAAGAAATTAGGGGGATGTGCATGACCAATTTCAGGAACAAAAAAAATTGGGACACTCTAATGTACGTACACACACACACTATGTACTGCTCTGACCTGCGAGTACGCACCAAGAAGGTCTTAAGTTTGCAAAAGAGCTAAATCCAATTTTTGGATTAGCTTCATTTTTTATATATTCTCCGAATAATTCACGTAAATTACATAGCATCAATCTCTTCTGCATCTTCACTTTTTCTCCATTTTCATTAATAGTAAATTTATATTCCTTCATTCCCCCCAGACACATTCGGCTATAATCATCACTCTCATAAAATTCTCTTACAATCCTCTTCACTTCACTGGTTATGACCTTTCCTTTTGACATACTCTGAACATGCGGTAATATACCATATTCTTGTTGCAAACTGACTTTTTCTCACCATATACATAGAAGTTTCAAAGAATTCTACAGTTTTTTCAATTGAAAATGGATATAAAGATATAATTTGTAATTTAATCTTGCGATCAGTTGTAGAAATAAATTTGTCTTTAAGCCCTTGCATGACATTTTCATACCTAAAATTATAAAAAAAAAAGAAATGAGTAAAAATCTAAGTTAAGTTACTAAATTAAGTATTAAATTTTATTCTCAAAAAAATCTATTGTTTCATTATGTATTGTACATATAAATAACAATAGCTACATGTTTTTAATGTATAATAAACTTTTTGCCTTTTTAAATCATCATCCCAACTACCCAGCAAAACACCAGTTGGGTTTTTGCCAACCCTGGCTATGTGGGGCACTGCTCAGCAGAAAAATCTCTCTAAATGGGGGGTATAAAGACAGAGTATCCCCTAACCCAAGATGCTGCCTCCCTACATCCCATCACTCTGTGTGGGTGATGAGATTTACCCAAATAAAAAATAAACTATATATATACTATATACGTGTGTATATGTGGGAAGGGTTCACAAACCTCCTCTCCACACCATTACCAGTTCCAGCAAAATGTCATTACCAAATACCTCTTTCAGTCATTAATTTATCTAGTTTATTCTTAAGTCTCCAAAGTATGGGAACTCAACTTCTTCATCTTAGCTATTCCAGAATTTTACTATTCTATTTGAAAAACTATGTTGTACTAACTATGATTTACATCTTTGCTGAAAAAGCTTAAGGCTATGGCCTCTTGTCCTACCATTGTGATCCTTTGTAAAAAGAATGGAAGTCTATATTATCTAACTCATTTATTATTTTATATACTTCTATCATACCACCTCGTAACCTTCTTCGCTTTAGGGAAAACATGTTTAGGTGCTCCAATCTCTCTTTGTAACTAAGGTGTTAAGTGTCTTGCTCTGAATAAGGACTAAAACTGAATGCCATACTCAAGAAGAGGCCTCACGTATGAAGTGTAGAACCTACTTATAATTTCTGGCAATTTATATTCTATATGTTTCTGCATTAGATTCAATCTAACATTAGCCTTATTTTTAATTTCAATACAATGAGTTGTAGGTTCAAGATCATGATTCACAATGACACTCAAATCTCTCTCCTTTGTTTCTTTATCCAACTTCCATCCATGTTATACTCAAATTCTGGATTGTCATGACCAACATGCATAACTTGACACTTTCTACATTAAATTTCATCTCCCATCTATCTGCCCAAGCAACTACTTTATCAATGTCCTTTTGCATTTTCATGGCACCTGTTGATGATCTTACATTTTGTCCCAATTTTATATCATCTGCAAATATTGATGTTTTACTATTTAGACCCCTTTCCAAGTCATTAATATAAATAATAAAAAGTAGAGGTCCAAGTACTGACCCCTGTGGGACTCCACTCAGAACAGGGCTCCATGTAGACCTAGTCCCATTTAACTGGACTCTCTGTTCTCTTTCTCTAAGCCATTCTTCAATCCAATTTGTTACTGTCCCTTTTATTCCATTAGCTCTAACTTTAACAAGCAACCACTTATGAGGCACTGTATCAAAAGCTTTGACAAAATCCAAGTACACAATATCTACAGATTCTTTTTTATCCAGATGCTTTAACATACTATCGTAAAACTCAATTAAGTTTGTCAAACATGACCTGCCATTTTGAAAGCAATGTTGGCTATTACTAATTAATCCTCCTCCTCCTAAGAATATTGTAATTTTGTCTCTGATGACACTTTCAAGTAATTTGCAAATAATAGAAGTTAAGTGGGACTATATTTGCTTTTTTCCAGTCTTCTGGAACTTCGCTGTTAATCAATGAAAGGTTGAAAAGTATTTTAAGTGCTTGAGCTATGCTATATTTTTCTTCCTTTACTATTTTAGGATAAATTTCATCAGGTCCTGGTGACTTATCTATGTTTAGCCTGTCAATTGCTCTCAAAATATCCACTTCCTCAAATTATATATGATTTCTCTCTCTCTCGTGTTACTAATGTAAAATCTGGAATTTTATTTAGTTTCCTTTGTAAATACTGAGCAGAAATATCTATTCAGCTCCTCAACAAATTCAAAATCTTCTTCAATAATTTTGTCATCAGCATGAAGGGGTCCAATTTTTTTATTACATTTATTTTTCAGGTTGAAATGACTAAAGAACTTTTTGGGATTTCCTTTACAATTTTTGGCTAAGTTCCTCTCTAAATTGCGTTTACTATCTCATAAGTTTCTTGTCTCTTATTTTTATAGATTTCAAGGTCCATTTCATTTTGAGTTCTCTTAAATTTGCTGAAGGCCTCTCTCTTATCTCTTATTCCTTTCTTAATAGACAGATTTATCCAGGGTTCTCTGTTATTTCTGATTCTTATTTTATGCTGAGGAATATATTTACTTTGAACATCTATTTTATTTTATTTTTTAACTTTTCCCATACATAGTGTGCAGATTTACTTTGGTTGAAGCTCAAAAATCTCCACCCAGTTTATATAGTTTAACTCCTTAAACTAGTTCAGTCATATTTCCATTTTTAAAGTCAGGAATTTCAGCTGGATTTTTAGTATACTTAAGTCAAATTTCACCTTGAATCTTATTATAAAATGATCACTTGAACCCAGTGTTTCAAAGACTGATATGTTATATATAGAATCAACAGTATTTGTTAATAAATCTAAAATTGCATTCTCTCTGATTGGTTCTTTAATTAACTGATTTAGACCATTTTCTACAGTACAATCAAGGAAGTTCTCATTATTTTCAGGTGCTTGTAATGTTACCCAATTTATATATCTATAGTTAAAATCTCCAACAATAATTACATCATTTGAACCTACCTTATATATTTCCTTAATTTCATTTTCTACATATCAATTTGCCTCTCTTGTTTTAGGGATTCCTCTAATTGAACATCCTTCTGGTGGCCTATATATATACCACCTATTTTAATTTTTTTACCATTTTTAATTTTTTTACCATTTTTATTTCAGATTTCTATCCATACTGACTCAACTATTTCACTTTCTTTTATTGAATTTATCTCTATTGGAGACAAATTTGACTTTGCATAAATAAAAACTCCACCACCTTCAAAATGTTTACGCTCATAATAAGAGAGTTCATAGCCATTTAATTCATAGGTAATAATATTATCTCACTCAATTGATTATTTGGTACACTGCTAAATTTTGTCCATGTCTCAGTTATGATCATGATATCTGGTTTTTCAATTTCAACATATGTTTTAAATTCATCTATCTCATCTCTGATGCTTCTTGCTTTACATAAAATAACGAGAGAACCTGCAACATTTTCTTTAATTTTGGATCTATTATCAGTTGACTTTGTTCTTTGCCATCTTTACTTTTGTTTCTTTAATTTTTACTCCATTTATTTGTTTCTGACAATTGTCATTATTATTTTGAGATATTTTATTCAGTGAAGCACCATTTGTTAGTCAATGGGACATACCCAGGTTTTTTACATTTTCATTTTGGATTTCCATTAATAAAATTGTACAGAGTACATCCTTACCTCTTGTATTAAGATGAACCCCATCTTTATTATACAATTTTCTTTTCCAATAAAATTTGTTCCATAGATCAATGTATGTTACACCTACTTGTTTACAGAGTTCTTTGAGTCTATTATTTATGCTAAAAGCCCTAGAGCATAACTCCAGATTTGAAAAAATTTACTGGAGCACAGCTCTGAATTTACTTTTTTTCCCCTTACACCACTAGATAGGTTAATGATAGTAAACTCTTGAATTGACAACATACCAATTACAAATAGTTTTAGCTAAACATCATAATACAATAATGTACAGTTTATAACTCACCTTAAGTTTATTTATTCATTGCAGCAGCAACAGTGGACGATGTTAGACCTTGCATGTAGGCATTTGTTGTGAATTTAACGCCATGTATGCTTGGCCACTGATCAATGGCTTTCTGTGTGATCATTACAGCAGATCTAGTGCCTGGAGCTGGACCCTCCTTCACAATTCTGCACAGCTTAGTCAAATGAGATGGCTTAATGGATCCTTTGTGTTCAACAATGTAACCAAGAATGGAGAATGTCCCTTCAGCTGGTGCTTCACTCCAGGCAGTTGATCCATCTTTATCAAAATGCTTTAATCTCTCTGTGATTCCTTTCCACAGCTGTTCTATATATTCTGTCAGCCAATTTATCACTGAGTCTTTTGTAAAACTACTTTCAGATCTGGTTCTGGATGGTCTAGCAACTTCAGCAACCTGGTAGTAATCAGAACGTTTCTTGATGCATTTGTAAACTTCATTTAGGATGTAATCCTCAGCTGTTAGTTCCTTTTGCTGCCCTGTGGTATCGTGCTTAAATTCAGAAACTACATCATTTGCATTTCCTCCATTAGCTAATTTGGAAATTGTTTCCATCACTCTTAACATAACAGTTTTCCCTCCCCTTTATAAAATATATTTTCTACAAATTCTGCACTAACTGTGGTTTTTTGAGCTACTTGCAACATAATCTTTGTTACATAGGAAATCAATACATAGAACTTGGCACTAATTTCTTTCTCTTGTGGATGATCAAAAAAAACAATTTTCCACAAATCTGTCAAATTGATCAAATTCGTAATTAACAATGCGAGTATCAGATTTGAGTTTTGGTCTCTTAAAACCAATGACATTGTCAAGAACCATATTGGTATAGTCAAGGCCTGATCTCAGATTTGAAGAGTGATTCTGAATAAAGTCTAAAAGCTCACTTAGTTTACAAATTTTCTTCAATGCATCAACGTGGGCTCTGTTCACAAGATGCACTAAGTCCCATCGAAATTTGAAATTTTCTCCAAACAACTTTTTCATTTCGTTTTTAAATGGCTCGTTGTCCTTACAAAAAGCCCCATCTCCAACCATTCCAGATACCTTGGATTTAATTGCTTCTTCAGATAGTTTCAAGTGATTAGGAGACTTCAACACATCAAAAATTTCATTGGCCAAATAAACTCCTGATTTGCTGCGTACTAAATTTATCTCAGCAAGTTTTACAGTCTTATCTTCTTCACTCATAACTAATACAACTAGCATGCTTAATCCCAAAATTGTTCCAATGTCAGCTGTTATTGTTACTGAAGTTTGTTCTAAGAACCACTTTACAGTTTGTTCTTTAAGTTGATTATCTAATAGCTCACAAATTGTCTCGCACGCATGTGTGCTATGATTCAAATTTCCAACCTCACAACCTGACCTATGTAATACAGCTAGAAGTACTGGATATAGAGCCCATGCAGTGTTTGTTTTCATTATGTAGTATAAGATGTTGCCACATAAGTCTTCTATGCGTTTAGTAGTGTTCCGAGAAGATGTTTTCATCACTTCATAAACAGCAGCTCTTTGATGATGCTGAAGTTTAATTAAATGTCTCTTCAGGTGGGTTTTCAGATTTCTAAACTATCTCTCTTGATTTTCTCCTTGTTTGCATACATAGGTTAAATCTTTAACATTGAAGTAACCTTTTATGTTAGAATGTTTGTCTGAAGCACATGCTTTGAGGTCTGTGCAAGCTATGCAATATAATGTAAACATTTTATCATCAGAAGCATCATCAATATCTTCTTGATTATCATCATCTTCATCCTCAACAGCTATATCTACATCAGGCATATTAGTGTCACTATTTGCAATGTTTTCCATTATATCACTTGGTACTGAAAATGAATCATCAGCATGCCCTAGATCCTTCTTTTCCACCAATTTGAATGTAGATTTGATCAAATCATTGTTCAGGATTTCTTGTATTGATTTACACTTGCTTAAATGGGCTATGGAAATGTCAAATTTGTTGCTTTTTGCTTTATTAGATTTGGATGCAACACTTGAACTTGAAGGCATATTTTGACTCTCTCTTTATTAACCACAACAGCTTGGTGAGTTTCTTTTGTTAGGCGCAAAATTGCATTCAATGTCTTCTGGATTTGGGAATTTTCAAATTCCTCTAAAACAGTTTTGTTAGTCTGATGCGCAGATTCCTCACTTACCTTTTGTTTCTTAGGTGGAGGAGAAGCACTTTCTTCAGTCTGTGAAACATCTAGTGAAAAAGTTTCATTTTCTAGATTAGCAGTTGATGAAGTTGGTTCATTTTTCTGAGGTCTAGCACTAGCACATTTTGTGAACAAACTAAATGACTGCTTTGCCGTATCTCTTTGCTGCACTTCATCCTGGTATTTCTTTACTGCAATATCTAAGCTGTGGGCCCAAACTCTGGGACCTCCTGTATTGTAACAAATATTTTTTTTGGAATTAAAATGTTCCTCCCAGTTTTGCTTCTTTGAATATTTGTTCTTGCATTGACCACAAAAGTAACCCCTTTTAACACCCTCACTTTTCTCTCCAACTTCATCAATATTAGGATCCATTATTGATTATTGACTACCTGAAAAAATACAAAATAAGTAAAAGTTAGTAAATATAGTATGGTAAAAGTGAGTAAAAGTAAGTAAATATAGTACAATGAAAGTAAGTAAAAGTAAGTGCTTTAAACTTAGTAAAAGTAAGGAAGAGTAAGTAAAAGTAGGTAAGTTAAAGTAAGTAAAAGTAAGTTTAAACTTAACTAAACTTTTCAATTCTAGAGTCATGGTGGATTACTTAAAACCGCACAAGTAATTATCTGGCCAATTTATCAAACCTGGACGAGATCAATGGAACATAGTCCAATCCTGATAATTTTATATTAAAAAAATATACGTTTTAATAAAATTTTAATTATCAAAACATTGAAGCTTAACAAAAAATAAAAATAATTGTTAAATATGGAATTACCAACTAAACTTAAAATAACTAAATTTGTAATTTAAAAAAATTGGTTTGTACAAGAACGTATACGCAAAAAAATTGCATAACATCTAGTGGATGAACAAAACCCAAACCCAAATTTACTTTTTCTCATGGTCAAATTTACTGGAGCAATGCTCCCAAGATCCCAGGAATCTGGAGTCATGCCCTAGAGAACTATTTATTACTTTCACTCATCCTTGGAATAATACCCATAATAAATGAATGACTTATGCCTACCTTTTTTTAATTTTACCAAGATTTCATTATAGCTTTTTAAGATTTCATCTGATGGCTTAAGCATTACATCATTACCTCCAGCGTGAATAACTACGGTACATTTTTTGGAGAAACTAAATTGGTACCCAAAGTTTTTCCACTGATTTTTTACTTTACCCTATCAATGGTTGCACCAGGATAGCAATAGACTATGCTTCCTTTTGGTAACATAATTCCTAGGCCTCTGACTTGGGAATCTCCAATTACAGAAACTTCTCCTACATTACTTGGGTTTAACTTGAAACTTTTACTACTACCAGGTATTGAATTGAGTTTCCCTATATTGATTATTTTCTTCACCATTTATAGAAAATGAATGAAATCTATTTGTTAATTCTATTAAAACATTTTCATTTGATTTTAAAATCCTAGGTTTCCAGGTTCTCTCTAGCTTTTCCCACTCATTCAGCCTATTTTGCGTTAACTTAGGCCCAACTAAAGCATTGGGTTCAGGCTGTTTCTGAGTTTCAGCCTCATTTACAGTATTAGGCCCAGGCCTAGGCCAAACTTGAACTGCAATATCTCTAAGTTGGTCTGGCCTCTCCCTCACTAATAGACCCTCTGGGTTTATTAAAATTTTTTATTACAGTACTACACTTGTCACAAAACCACATTAAGTTTAGAAGCAGCATTTATACCTTTATATATATCATTTGTAAGGCCTTTGCAGCTTACATAATACCAGTCATCACATCTATCACACGCAATAGCTCTATCTTTACTCTTAACTTCCTTTTTACAAACTCTACTTTACAGGTCCAGCCCATGTCATTTAAAACATATTAACCGAGATAATTTGTAGATTGTAAGATATTTTCTTACAAGAGCACATTACAGGCTTTTGAGGAATTTTGGAATTTTAGGTTAGGTTAGGTTATATATTAAAACTATGTTTTTCCAATTGTTTTTGTTGTTGTTTTGAACAAAATTAACCTTCGTTCAAACTGCATCAAAAAACATCAGAAAAACAGTTTTGATTTACAAACCCTGTAATGTACGGTACACTTGTAAAAATTTACTGATTGTAAATACTGTATATATATTTTTAGGTTAAGTTTGTAGGCTACTTTGATAGTAGTAAATAGTTGTACATTAGTTATGTGACTTCAGATTCAAATTTTGCAGGATTCTATTATTAGGTCACGACATGGATAACCTTCATAGGCCCTAGTGGGTTCATGTTTTCCAAATGTAATGTATGTATGTAAAAAAAAACCTAGCCTTACTTACTGTCCTATTATTATTGTTCTCGGTGTTCTGTAATCAGTGGTCTTAGTGATGTGAATAAGAATTGACTTGAGATTGATGTTTTGCAAGATTTTTTTAGTTATAAAATATAGCTCATGACTTGAATAACCTCGATAGGCCCCAGTGGCTTGTTTTCCAAATGATATTTAATGTAAAGCATGTGTAAATATGGACTTAAGGAAAGAGAATGCCCATTTGCTCACCCACCACTCTGCAAAAAATTTATACATGATGGGAATGGCATTTCTGGATATAGATCCAATGCAAGATGCCCCTATCTTCATCCTCAAATTTGCCAGAGCTCATGGTGGGAAAAAAGTTGTTTTAAAGAGAACTGCAATTTTGCCCACCTGAAGGGAACAATCTAAATGCAACCACATCAAAATCAATGAAGAGAATACCAGGATAGTGAGCCTGCTATCCATCAGCACTATTTGGCCCAAGGGATGCAAGAAAACCCCAAGATCAAATATATACCATACCAGGCCTGCATCCAGATCTTATGCTGATGTAGCAGGTCCAGGTAAGCCCACTGGTGACAATAGTACAGCAAGCAACCATGAAATACCATTGGGGCTTTATCACCTCATGAAACAAATACAAGACATTCAAAGCTCACTTGGGCTCCTCATACAAAAGCAAATGAGAACCCCAGCAGGAACCCTACAAATGCCCTACATGTGGAGCATGAAACAAATGGTTCCACAAATGTATCAATAATTTACAAAACATCCAGGGCCTTTACCTAAACTCAAACCATACCAAAGTACCTTACCTAAAGAGCCCAGTCAAAAACACTACTAGCACAGTTATAGCCCTCACAGAAACACACCTGAACCCCATGATCATGAGTAGTGAAATTGCAATCAAAGGGTACACCACCCATAGATGTGACAGAGAAGACCATCTAAATGGTGGTGTTGTGATGTACATCCCTGAAAACATTCAAAGTGAACTGCTCACAGCATACTCAAATGGAGCCTGTGAACTCCTAATCATTATGCTCAGTATAAATAAAAAAAGACATAATACTAGTGAATATCTATAGCCCAGCAGATATCTCCCATCTAGAGCTCACTGAAGTTCTGGAAAAAAATCAGGCAATGCCTAGCTATTGTAGACTAGACAAGAGATTTAATCATTACAGGAGACTTTAATCTCCCAAATTGCACCTGGAACCAATATGGTGGTATGAAATCAGGGACAAAAAGGTCCAAATCAAAACACCTGAATGAGTTTATGGAAAAACTATTACATCATGTTCACTGCCCAACTAAAAAAAAAAATTTCCTAGATTTAGTGCTGACAAATAATGCAACTATAATTGACCACATTGTTATAACACCAACTATACACTCCAACCACAATGTCATGCACATATTCACAAACTTCTCTCCACAAATGTAAGCAAGACCCATGCCAAATGGACTTGCCATACTCTGACCTAAACCTGCACAAGTCAGACTGGACATCAATAAATACCTGTCTGGGAGAAATAAACTGGGAAGATGAATTAGAAAACCTAGAACCGGAAGAATGCTAGAGTAGAATACAATACCTGCTATCATCAGCATTATACAAGCACACACCAAAGAAAAATGATATTGCAAAGAAGCACCTGACAAAAGAACACAGATACAGGACACTTATGAGAAAGAGAACAAAGCTATCTAAACAACTGACAAAGCAATTAAGTGATAGGGCCTACAAGATGTAGTTAACATCCAGAATCAGATACTGATGTTAGAACTTAAAATAAAGGAGTCAACCATAAGAGAGAATATTGATAATGAACACAAAGCTATTGGCACTATAAAGGAAAATAGCAAATTCTTCTTTAGCTATGCTAAATGCAAAGTAGTTATCAAAATGAGCATTGGCCCATTGCTTGTTAAAGATGGACTCTCACATCTAACCCACAGGAAATGGCAAACATTCTACAATCTTAATATGCTTCAAGCTAGAGTACCCCTGTAGTAGCAAAGAAAATAAAAACTACAGCATTTTTTGATAGAGAAGAAAATGACCAAGACACCATTATTGGAAGATATACAAATAACCACAAGAGATATACAATAGGCAATAACAGAGCTACCAGGGAGTTCAGCCCCTGGTCCAGATGGAATTGGAGCCAAGATTCTTAAGGAATGCAAACATCCTTTATCTCTGCCTTTGAAAATCCTGTGGAGATCCTCACTAGACACTAGTAGAATACCACCAATCATGAAACAAGCAAATATTACCCCAATCTACAAAGGAGGCAAAAGAAAGGAAGCTAAGACCCATATCCTTGACTTCCCATATTATCAAAATATTTGAGAAAGTCCTGAAAAGGAACATTATCAGTTTTATAGAAAATGAACATCTCTTAGAAGACTGTCAACATGGCTTCAGACAGAAGAGATCCTGCCTGCAATACAATCCTATAATATTTGGGAGAAAACCATAATATTGGTTATCTATCTAGACTTTGCAAAAGCTTTTGACAAGGTTGACCATGGTATATTATTCCATAAACTAAAAGAACTTGGTATTTATGGAAAAATAAGAAAATGGATCCATGCCTTTCTCTCTGACAAAAAACAATTGTAAATGGAGCAAGATCTATAGAAAAAGTAATGATTATGGAGTGCCACAAGGTATAGTACTGGGACCAATTCTATTCATTATAATGCTAAACAATATAAACTGTAACCTAGGAATCTCTCTCCTGTCATTCACAGATGATACCAGAATACTAGGACCAATTACAGAAAAAGAAGACTGTGTAGAGCTACAAAATGATCTACAAACTATATATGCATGGGCAGATGCAAACAATATGGCCTTCAATGAAGACAAATTTGAAGTTTTGAACTAATTAAGTATGGACCAAATAAATATTTGAAAGAATAATTCAACTACACTGGACCGACAGGAAAAGATATTGTACAAACTGATCATTTAAGGGATTTAAGGGATCTAGGGATTATATTATCTCAAGATGTAACATTCAACAGGCACATTGACAAAGTAACCTCATCATGCAAACAACTAATAGGATATATACTGAGGACATTCAGAACTAGGGACAGTATAACCATACTTACCCTGTGGAAATCACTTGTTCTTCCATGCATTGACTACTGCTCTCAATTATTTCCCCACAAACAGAATGAATTGCAAAAAATTGAGAGCCTACAAAGAACCTTTACCTCGTATATTAAACAACCTGATAGGCAACAGGTAAGTAAAAACAAATTAAACTACTGGGATAGGCTCAGAGACCTTGACCTTTATTCCATAGAAAGGAGGTTTGAGAGATACATCCTAATCTACACCTGGAAAATTCTAGAAGGGCTTTTAGTTGTCCCCAATACTGAACCAATTGTGTCCACCTTGACAAGAACTGGCAGAATGTGTCAAAAACACCACCTCCCACCAAACAGTCTGAGAAGGATGCAAACCCTTCAATATAATAGTATCTCTAGGCAGGGTTCTCGCCTGTTTAACTCCTTGCCTCAGTACCTTAGAGAAAGAAGTGCAGTCCCAGGAGATACTTTTAAAAAACAATTGGACATATTTTTAGCCAACATACCCGACCAACCCACAGTGCCAGGGTATTCTCTGCCAGACCAGCCCCCACAAATTCAATAGGGAACCAAATCGTATGGCAGGAGCAAGAGAAAAGAAGGGTTGCGATCCCGTCGTGACCCCGCCTCAGGAGGCGCTGAGCGGACTTCGTGGGAGCAACGCACCCTTGAGGCGGAAGCACTTCAAGGTAAATGTTCAAGGGTCCAAATTTTGAGTTACATAACGTATTTACTGTTTAGGCTTGGACCTAGCTTATTTCACTTCTATTCATATTATTTATTTATTAACATAATACATGTAATTTCAAACTAGCTTAATGAGGATAACAAACCTATAATTCGGTTAGCCGTGAAAGAATATTACTATAAAATGTATATTAAACAGACAAATAGCGTAACTTAAACCCTCAATTGTGGCGGTAAAGCATCCGATGTTTATGGTCTTCTTTTTTATTAGTTTTCGGGTATTATTCTTATGAGACGAAAGATTCACATATGATTGAATACATACGTAAGGCTAACATCAACATCATGAAAAAGAAAACGCTATAGTGTTTGTCATTTACCATTACTTATTCGGACTATACTATAGTGTATTTAATTTTCCAAGAAGAGTTCCTTGTTCAATGCACGGTCTGTGTGCATCATGAAAAAACCTCAGGGGACCATTCTGAGTTCAATGACATGAAACGGACATGTTATGTGCCTTGAAAAGTGGACACTCAATTTTGCCAGTTGAGGTTTAAGTTTTGTTTTTGGCTAAAAATGCAATAGTTACCCCTTTTCTTTGATGTATTCAATCCGACGCGAATGCAACGAGTCTTTTGCTTATATTGACGTTCTGGATATAATAGGCTAGGTGTAGCTGTAACCCCTAGATCCAGTCCCAAAGTTGGATCCTATCTGCTTTGCAGATACCTGGTGACGGAAGCTACATTTTTGGGGCCTCTTTGCGAGTGACCCGTTGCCCACGTCGGGCTAACATCATGAAAAAGAAAAAACTATAGTGTTTGTCATTTACCATTACTTATTCGGACTATAGTGGATTTAATTTTCCCAGAATTCCTTGTTCCGTGCACGGTCTGTGTGTATCATATACTGTATATATATATATATAATATATATATATGATGACGATGATGAAAATAACCACAAACATTACTTGCAGTAGGAGAGTCATTAGGAAATAGTGACCAGGGGCGTCCATAAATGATGTCACGCTTTTAGGGGAGGGGGGGTCTGTGATTTTGTGACCTTTTGTGACAGAGGGGAGGGGGGTCTAAAATATTTGACATCACAAAAAATTTTTTGCGTTATGTTGACATTTTGAAAAGTTTAATGTAAAAACTGAAATATTAATAGGATTCTTTTGGTCGATTAGTGTAATATTATGTAGCTGAAAAACATAATTCTCATACATCTGGCTGCTTGCATTGCTAGATATTAACAAAAAAGCTACTATTTGAATGAATTTTTAAATAAATATATGTTTTTTTTTACCTTTTTAGAACTTACTATACTGCATTGTATACATCCCAGCTGTGGTGGAACTATACAAAAACTGCTATGAATAAACTCTCTGTTGCTTAAATAATATTTTTCGTATGCTATGTAGGGAACCAAAATGGTGCAGTGCCAGTTTTATGTTTACTACACGTAACCTACCTACCAGCCAAATGTTAATCCGGAAGAATATATATAATTTCATACTAGGGTCCAAAACAGCTGTAATGTGTCATTGTACAATGCCCTGTCTTCAGATACTGTGTACCTCTCACCTATATGGTAGTCTTGGTTCAGACAACTGCTGGTTTACAATACCTTCTTATTTTTGTAATGTAACAAAGATTATATATATATATATATATATATAGGGTGTCCATAAATGATTACCCTGCTTAAAGCATGCTATAACTTTTAAATAAACACTCGTATTCAAACACAGTTTTAATCATAAGTAAATAAACATACAAAATTTTGATACATAGTTAATGAACTTAATAAGCTTCAACATGTGCACCCCTAGTGGCACGTAAAATGTCGTAAAATGTCTGTTTCCGCAACTGTGTACCTGGATATGCTCACCAATTACGCCATCCCCCAGCTGCAAGACAGGCAGCCAACTGTCATCTTCCAACAAGATGGGGCACCCCCTCATTGGGCGCATGTTGTTCGTGAAACTCCCGACGCAACATTTCCAAATCGATGGATTGGCAGGGACGGGCCAATCCCATGGCCCCCAAGATCACCAGACATTACCCCGCTGGATTTCTTTCTCTGGGGTCATGTTAAAGATTTGGTTTATGCAACAGTTGTTCCAGATATCAGGACATTGCGAGAACGCATTACGGATGCAATTGCAACAGTTAACCCACAAATGTTGGAAAATGTGTGGCGTGAGTGTGAATACCGTTTAGACATTTTACGTGCCACTAGGGGTGCACATGTGGAAACTTATTAAGTTCATTAACTATGTATCAAAACTTTGTATGTTTATCTACTTATGATTAAAACTGTGTTTGAATACGAGTGTTTATTTAAAAGTTATAGCATGCTTTAATCAGGGTAATCATTTATGGACACCCTATATATATATAGTTGTGTTATAATAAGTGTTAGAATAAGTGGATATGTTATAATAAGTGTTATAAGTGTTATAAGATGTCTCATGTAATAACAATATACATAAAATTGTCAGATAATTAATCAAACAGTATGCCAGTATACTAGGTTAAGTGGCTATGTTGGCCTTATTTTTGTATTAAGTTCAGTGTATACGTAAGATTGTACTTGTATCTTAGATTAAGTGGCTATGGATTGTGAATGAACCGCAATAAAGATGTTTTGTTTGTTTGTTGTTTATTTCACTGTATTTTTTTTACAATTTTACATATAGTTTGTGACCGTGACATGGGGGAGGTGGGATCAAAATTTTGCGACCATTTATGACAAAAAGGGGGGGGTCTGAAAATTCAAAATTTTGCGTGACATCATTTATGGACAATCCCCCATTGCATCATCCGTTTTAAGACAGAATTAAATAGGGATCTGGTCAACAATGACCATCTAGTCCCTTGCTTCTCAAAGGGTGACTACAGTGGATTTAGGGAGTTGTTAGGCCCAGTAAAGTGGGATAATGAATTTGCCAATAAAAATGCTATTGAGATGTGATCAAAGCTGTGCTTAGCGGCGCTAAATTTTCATTAGTGATTTTACAAGCGCCGCCGTTTTCTGAAAACGTTAGCGAAACAGCCAGCGCCGCTATATTTTTCAGACAAATCAACAGCTAATCGCTATATTTGCTCGTGCTTTTTTGTAAAAAATACTCGTAAGATCTGTCACCAATTCGGCTGTTGTCATGAGTTCATGCCAATACTAAGTCACTATTTACACGCGACGTTTTTCACGCGGAACAAATCTCACTGTTCTTGAACAAAACTGTACCAAACCGTAATACGATAGATAGTTCATATTTCCCTTCCAAAGTAGTCAAATCTATTTTCATTCAGTTAAACACAGCTATTTCATCCAGCGCAGTTGTTGAGAGAATTTTCTCAACTGGAAAAGATATTTTGAAGCTAAAACGAGCCTGCTTGACTGACTATAACTTTAAGAAGTTGTTGCTACTGAAACTTAATAAAACAACATAGCATAATATCTAGAATAAATGTTAAGAATTAGTGATTTACTATTTGGTATTTCCTAAATAACCATAGAGCGACTGTGTTTATTTTTTTACTATTGTCGTAGCACTTCCTTGTGATTTATGACATATATTGAGCAGGAAGAATTGAACTTTGGATTAAATATTTCCCGCTATAACTAGGTCTTTTTTAGTTTTATAAATAGATATTACTCACACACACACACACACACACACACATATATATATATATATATATATATATATATATATATATATATATATATATAAACAGAAGTATCTGAATCTGAAATATTAAGAGCTCAGTACGAATCATCTTTCAGTATCCCAAAAACTGACAAACTGATGTGCGATAGAAAGTCGTTCTTTGAAGAAGAACTACAAGGGGAAAGTATAACAGACTTCGACTTTACGACAGATGATATTACACGAGCTATAGGGAAACTAAAAGCACACTCAGCGGCAGGACCGGATAAATGGAATGCCACACTGATCAAAAACTGCAAAAATGCAATCGCTGAGCCCCTATATTGGATATGGAGGCGATCACTAGACACGGGAGAAATACCGGGCATCTTGAAGAGCGCGAACATAGTCCCAATATATAAAGGAAGAGATCGATCTGAGGCAAAAAACTACAGGCCAGTGTCGCTTACATCTCATCTCACCAAAATATTTGAAAGAATAATTAAACAGAAAATCTATGACTTTTTGGAAACTCAGAAAAAATTAAATGATAACCAACATGGATTTCGGTCAGGCAGATCATGCCTATCACAACTAATGGAACACTACAACAACATTATTGATGCACTTGAAAGTAATGAAAACTATGATGTAATATACTCGTACACAGACTTTGCCAAAGCGTTCGACAAGTGCGACCATGGAATCATAAAACATAAACTGAAATGTATGGAAAAACAGGAAAAGTAGGGAAATGGATATATAATTTCCTTAGTGAGCAGCGGCAAGTCGTTACAGTACAAGGAGTATCTTCATCAGAATCAGAGGTCCTCAGCTCAGTACCACAAAGTACAGTATTAGCTCCACTACTCTTCATAATCATGCTAACTGACATAGATGAGGACGTTACCAGAGACAGCACAGTAACATCCTTTGCGGATGACACAAAGATCAGTAGAAAAATTAGAAACCCAGAAGATATAGGATCTCTACAAACCGACATGAAAAGAATCTACAAGTGGATGGAAGACAACAATATGAAGTTTAACATTGAGAAATTTCAGCTGTTACGGTACGGAAAAAGAGAAGACCTAAAATCTGGAATATTATACCGCAAATGGACAGGGAATTCAGAGAAATTCTAGAGCAAAAGATTTAGGGGTTGTAATGACTGATGATGCGAAATTTAAAACACAAAATAAGATAGAGTAAACAGAGCAAAGAGAATAACTGGGCAGATACTGAGAACCTTTAAACGAAGGGATAGGAATATAATGATTCATCTACTGAAAACACTGATCATACATACCCAAATTGGAATACTGCTCGGTCTTAACATCCCCATATAAAAAAGAAGACATTAGACAGCTAGAAAGGATTCAGAGAAGTTTCACAGCCAAGATCAATGGGTGCAAAAAACTAAATTACTGGGAAAGGTTACGCGAATTAAACCTATATTCACTGGAAAGGAGAAGAGAAAGATACACGATAATAAAAACCCACTCTAATAGACAGTTTATTTCCACAACAGTTTCGATGCCCACTGTTGTGGAAATAAACTCTGTCTATTAGAGTGGGTTTTTATTATCATATTTTGACCTTCACGTAGAAAAAAGTGAAGTGTTTTGCATTTAGAAAGATACACCATCATTTACACTTGGAAAATAATGGAGAAACTAGTCCCTAATCTTACTCTGAACCCTGTAACTCCCCAAACAACGGTGGAAAGTAGAAAAGGACGACTGTGTCGTGTTCCCAAATTAAAGGCGAGACAGGGTCCAGGGAACATCCTTAACCCTGAAAGAAAATAGTTTTGTTGTGAGAGGACCAAAACTGTTTAATCAGCTTCCCAAAGACCTGAGGAACACGATGGTGTTGCAGTGGACATCTTCAAAAGAAGATTAGACGCCTGGCTCAGAACAATCCCCGATGAGCCGGGCGTACCTGGCTATGTGAGGTGGAGACTGGAGATTACAAGAAACCAACTCACTACTTCACCAGACCAACTCGAGAGGAGGGGCGACAAGCTTGACCTCCGTGAAATGGGGAATCATCGCACGGAACCTTTGAAAGGTTGAAAGGTATATATATATATATATATAATATTTAGGAGAAATCCAATGACAAGGAGAAATGTAAATGCCATGAAAAGTCTTCTTTAATGCGCAACGTTTCGAGCAATATGCTCATCTTCAGGCTGTTTAATAACAATGTGAAATTAAATCAATATTGAATGAAAAACAAAACAGAAAATTTCTATAAACTATTCATACAGACAAATTTTAAAAGACTGAGAAAAGAGGGTTAAATTCTAAGTTATACAGATTTACATATAAAAATTAAGAAGCTATTTTTAAATACATATAGTAAATGTGAAATTAATACACTGGAAAAATTAACAATAGTACACTGGAATAATGAAACTAACTAACCTTTCACTGCAGTTTCCGAGGCTAACTAATTTGAGCAGAGGCTAGACGGGAAAAACAAGAGATGGCGAGGGCGATTGGGGAAGGGGGGATTATAAGGAATTGGGGAAGGAGGAGGGATCATAGCAAATTGAGGGGGACGGCAGATGAGTCAACATTTAGACTGGGGGACAATGTTTTAATGAAAAGCGATTCCAAAATTCTTAGTGAGTTGGGACAAGTATTACAACCAAGAATTTTAAAATTGTCTAAAGTGACATCAGTTTTACATTTTATGCTGTGTTCGCGAATACTCGAGACTTCTTTAGTTTTTAAAATTTTACCTGTTCGGCCACTTATTCCCATATGCGAATAAAATCTAGCCCTGAGAGAGCGAACAGTGCTGCCAATGTAATTCCCAAGGAGACACCTAGGGCAGGTAAATAAATATACAACACCGCTACGCAACGAGTCAGGGGTTCGATCCTTCGCTGAGAAAAAGCTACCTAAAGACGTTTTATTAATAAATATGATGCGGAAATCAGTATGATAAAAAAATTTCCTTAACAATTTTGTAAATTTAAGCTTAAATTCCTTATTCAAAGGACCCATTTCAGGTACCAAGAAATATTTTATATCCTTCGGCACTGTAATACATGGAAGTTGAGGGCTATAAACATTATTTAAGAAGGATCTAATTAGTTTGTCTACATATTGAACAGGAAAACTATTATTAGTAAAGTATGATCTTAGATTATTAAATTCATCATTAAGTAAGGTAAAACTAGAGGTCAAATTATATCCTCTGAACAGGAGAGTTTTAATACAAGACATCTTATAGTTGAAATCAGTAAAACTAAAAAAATTCATGCCCAAACCAGTGAAAGTGGGTTTCCTGTAAACTGATGTAGTAATAGAATCACCGTTTTTCGAAATTAAAAGATCTAAGAAGGGGAGGAGCCATTTTGCTCAGTTTCCATTGTATACGTTATATTGGGGTGCAAAGAATTTAGGAAGTTAAAGAATTGTTGCGCTTGTACCGCATTATCAAAGACTGCTATCGAATCATCAACGAAGCGTCGATAGAAAATTGGCTTGAGGGTTTTTAGCTCAGTTGATAATTTTCATGGTTTTTCATTGTCTCATTTTAAGGAACTTTTAGAATTGGTCTTCAAACAATGCTATTTCACTTTCAACAATAAGGTTTACCAACAAATTGATTGAGTAGGGATGGGATCACCTGTCGGACCGTTAGCAGCTGATTTTTTTATGACTCATTTAGAAAGTGTAATTTTTAGACAATCTCCCACTCATCTCAAGCCAATTTTCTATCGACGCTTCGTTGATGATTCGATAGCAGTCTTTGATAATGCGGTACAAGCGCAACAATTCTTTAACTTCCTAAATTCTTTGCACCCCAATATAACGTATACAATGGAAACTGAGCAAAATGGCTCCCTCCCCTTCTTAGATCTTTTAATTTCGAAAAACGGTGATTCTATTACTACATCAGTTTACAGGAAACCCACTTTCACTGGTTTGGGCATGAATTTTTTTAGTTTTACTAATTTCAACTATAAGATGTCTTGTATTAAAACTCTCCTGTTCAGAGGATATAATTTGACCTCTAGTTTTACCTTACTTAATGATGAATTTAATAATCTAAGATCATACTTTACTAATAATAGTTTTCCTGTTCAATATGTAGACAAACTAATTAGATCCTTCTTAAATAATGTTTATAGCCCTCAACTTCCATGTATTACAGTGCCGAAGGATATAAAATATTTCTTGGTACCCGAAATGGGTCCTTTGAATAAGGAATTTAAGCTTAAATTTACAAAATTGTTAAGGAAATTTTTTTATCATACTGATTTCCGCATCATATTTATTAATAAAACGTCTTTAGGTAGCTTTTTCTCAGCGAAGGATCGAACCCCTGACTCGTTGCGTAGCGGTGTTGTATATTTATTTACCTGCCCTAGGTGTCTCCTTGGGAATTACATTGGCAGCACTGTTCGCTCTCTCAGGGCTAGATTTTATTCGCATATGGGAATAAGTGGCCGAACAGGTAAAATTTTAAAAACTAAAGAAGTCTCGAGTATTCGCGAACACAGCATAAAATGTAAAACTGATGTCACTTTAGACAATTTTAAAATTCTTGGTTGTAATACTTGTCCCAACTCACTAAGAATTTTGGAATCGCTTTTCATTAAAACATTGTCCCCCAGTCTAAATGTTGACTCATCTGCCGTCCCCCTCAATTTGCTATGATCCCTCCTCCTTCCCAATTCCTTATAATCCCCCCTTCCCCAATCGCCCTCGCCATCTCTTGTTTTTCCCGTCTAGCCTCTGCTCAAATTAGTTAGCCTCGGAAACTGCAGTGAAAGGTTAGTTAGTTTCATTATTCCAGTGTACTATTGTTAATTTTTCCAGTGTATTAATTTCACATTTACTATATGTATTTAAAAATAGCTTCTTAATTTTTATATGTAAATCTGTATAACTTAGAATTTAACCCTCTTTCTCAGTCTTTTAAAATTTGTCTGTATGAATAGTTTATAGAAATTTTCTGTTTTTTTTTCATTCAATATTGATTTTAATTTCACATTGTTATTAAACAGCCTGAAGATGAGCGTATTGCTCGAAACGTTGCGCATTAAAGAAGACTTTTCATGGCATTTACATTTCTCCTTGTCATTGGATTTCTCCTAAATATTAAATTGAAGCTCTGTAGAAGCAACCCGCATGATTATTATATATATATATATATATATATATATATATATATTAGCGGAAAAATTAGCGATAAATCTAGCGCCGCTAGATTTCTAAAACTTTAGTGTCCGCGACAGCGCCACTAGATTTATAGACTATTAGCGTTGGCGCCAGCGGCGCTGGTTATATCAGTTAGCGCACCCAGCTCTGGATGTGGTCTAGATTTAAAGAAATTTTAGATGTAACAATGTAGGTGTATCCTTTTCAGAAGTGTTAGGAATATAAAGATTAGGAAACCTTTGTGGTGGAATAAGGAAATAGCTAAAATGATTAAAAATAAAAAAAAGGGCATTCAGGGAATTTAAAGGCAGTGATAGTACTCATATTTTGGACTTGGATAATTATAGGCAGTTAAGAAATAAGCTAAGTAGTTTGATTAGGAAGAGTAAAAGGCATACTGAAATAAATCTAGCTAGAAATAGCAATAAAGATCCAAAGAAATTCTTTAATTTTTATAAATATAATAATAAAAAGCATGATAGGATTGGCCCAATAGAACATGATGATAGGATGTTTGAAAAAGATCAGGATATTGTTGGTATATTTAATGATTAATTTTGCTATTTTTACTGAAGAAAATTTAAATAACTTTGATTTTAATCCTTTAGATCCTGTAAATTCAGACATTCTTGATCATATTCATATAAGGAAGGATGATGTTAGGCAAGTGATTCATACATTAAAGTCAAATAAGGCTGCTGGACCTGATAATATATTTGCTAGGATTCTCAGGAAGGGGAAGAAAGCTTATCTGGGGCACTAACTATTTTGTTTGGTAGGTCAATTAATTATGCAGAAGTACCAGATGAATGGAAAAAAGCTAATGTAGTACCCATTTTCAAAAAGGGTAGTAAGAAGGAGGTAGGAAATTATAGACCTGTTAGTTTGACATCATTGGTAGGAAAGATACTAGAAAGAATTATAAAGAATAATATTCAAGATCATTTGGAGAACTTTAATCTTATTTCAAGTTCACAACATGGATTCAGATCAGGAAGGTCTTGTTTGTCTAATCTCTCAATTTGTAAATGATCAGGTAGATAATGGAAATGATGTAGATGTTATTTATTTAGATTTTAGTAAAGCATTTGACAAGGTTCCACAAAGGAGACTTCTATATAAATTAAGAGCTCATGGTATATTAGGGTCAGTTTTAAATTGGGTAGAAAAATGGTTAGAAGACAGAGAACAGAGGGTAATTCTAAATGGTCATGAATCTGGGTGGCAGAAAGTGAAAAGTGGGGTACCACAGGGATCAGTTTTGGGTCCATTACTCTTTATTTTATACCTCAATGATTTAGAGAAAGGACTAGGCTGTAAAATTTCTAAATTTGCAGATGATACAAAAGTAGTTGCTCCAGTTACAAATATAGAAAAGTCTTATAAACTGCAAAAGGATCTTGATAGATTAGTTGCTTGGGCTAGTAAATAGTAAATGAAATTTAGTGTTCAAAAATGCAGTCAAGCAGTTTGGTAGAAATAATGAAAACTTTAGTTATGAAATGCAAAGGAACTGGTTGGAGGATGTTAGAAAGGAAAAGGATATTCGCATTATACAGGGTGTCCCATAAGTCCGGCATCATAGGAGAAATTCATATTTTTCTATTTCTACAAACCATAATTCATATTTTTCTCTTTCTACAGGCAATAATGTCTATGCTCGGGATGCCAATTTCCCGTCCACCATTCTGTTCAGTGACGAGGCTGTTTTTTATGGAAATGGTGAGGTAAATCGACAGAACACCCGCTACTGGTCTCAAAACAACCCTCACTGGTATACCTCTTCAAAGGAACAAGGTGCATCTCGGGTGATGGTATGGTGTGGCATTTGGAAGGACCGCATCATAGGCCCCCTCTTTTTCGATGAACATGTCACTGGAGGCACCTACCTACGTATGCTCAAGGAAGAAGCATTTCCCAGTGTCTTGAACGAAGAAGGAAATTTCCCAACCTGGTTCCAGCAAGACGGCGCTCCTACACATTACAGCACCCAAGTAAGGGAATACCTGTACCAACAATTCCCTGGTCATTGGATAGGACGTCGAGGACCTGTGGAATGGCCAGCTAGAAGCCCGGACCTCACGCCACTAGATTTTTATCTCTGGGGCCACTTGAAAGCACTGGTATACGCAGAGAAAATTAGGAGTGTTGAACATTTGCGGCAGCGCATTATTGGGGCATGTAACACCATTACTCCTGACATCATTCATCGTGTGCTTGCTGACTGGGTATCACGTTTGAATTTGTGTATTGAAAACAATGGTGGACATATTGAGCACGTTCTGTAAATAAAAGCTTTTGTTTTGCCTTTTTTTATTATTTTTCCTATGATGCCGGACTTATGGGACACCCTGTATAATTCTAATGTTAGACCTCACTTATAATACTGCATTTAAGCTTGGTCCCCTCACGTTAGACATGATATTGATATGCTTGAAGCTGTGCAACGTAGAGCAACCAAGCTTATCCCTAACCTAAGAAGATTGGAATATAGGGATAGATTAAAGGAATTAGATATGTTTAGTTTTAAGAGACATTGTATGAGGGGAGATGTTTAAAGTACAGATGTTCAAAATGTTTTCAGGTTTGGACAATTTAGATGTACATAACTTTTTCTCACAGATGCTGATGGGATAACTCGTGGGCATAATAAGAAAATTAGAAAACAGACTTGTAGACTTCATCTACGAAAATACTTTTTCAGTCATAGAGCAGTAGATTTTTGGAATGACTTGCCATATGATGTGGTAAACAGTAGCTCATTAGTTAACTTTAAGAAAAATTTAGACACTTTCATGAGTGAAATAAATAGTTTGTAGATTGTATATAGTGTATATTCTTTGCTTTAGTTATATAGGCTACTATGGTGGTAGTAAATAGTTGTATATTAAACAGCTGACTTTAGTTTGACATCTTGCAAGATTTTTTTATTATTAAAAAATGTAGCTCATGCAGGGCCGGATTAACCATTAAGCAAAATAAGCCCGTGCTTAGGGCATCAAGGGAAGGGGGGCACCACAGAAATTTTCCATTGTCGGATTTACCATGGATTTATTATACTATTATAATCGCGGCTTATAGCCTATAAGCTGTTGAAAACTGAATTATATATATTCATATATAGTATTTATTTTTTTTCATTGTTTGAATTTGTAGTGAACAACAACCCTTTTGAGAGAATAAATATATTTCGTTGTAATCACACACTTTACGCTTGCGTTATTATTTTGTTTATATCAAATCTTTGAGCGCCATATTAAAAATACATATAGATTAAATATTTTCGTGTGCTATAGTAAATGTAAAAACAAGATTCAGTCATGCTGAACTTTATAAAATAATTGTAGAAGACAATATTGAGTGTGCCTTCCCAAATGTAGAAATTGCCTTTCGTATATTTTTAACATTAATGGTCACAAATTGCTCAGCTGAGCGTTCATTTTCTCAGTTGAAGTATATTAAAATACCAACAGAACAACTATGCAACAAGGCAGGCTGGATGCCTTATCTCTACTAAGTACAGTATAGAAGCAGATGTGTTTACGTAAGATTAGTTTTGAGGATCTGATCAAAGACTTTGCAATTAAAAAAGTAGGAGAAAACTTTTCAAATATAAATGAAGTGGAAGTATACAAAAATAAACATTATTTTCCATCTTACTGTAAGTTTGTTTCATTTCAAAAATAAAATTTTATTTTATGGTTTATTTTTGTTTATATTTTGAATTACATATATATGGGGCACCAAAATCTTTTAAGTGCTTAGGGCCTCTAAAGGTCTTAATCCGGCCCTGAATTTAGATGTAACTTTTTCTCATTAGAGTCTCAGGCTGATGGAATAACTCGAGGGCATAAGAAAATTAGAAAGCAGATTTGTCGGCTTGATCAACCAAAATAATTTTTCAGTCATAGAGTAGTAGATTTTTGGAATAACTTGCCATATGAATGATGTGGTTAATAGTAGCTCCTTAGTTAGTTTGAAGAAAAATTTGGATGCTTTAATGAATGAAAGAGATAGTTTGTAGATTGTCAATAGCGTATATTCTTAGCTTAAGTTATGTAGGCTACTTTGTATAGATGGGCGTAATTGATTACCACCAATCGATTACTTTCGCCACTAATCGACTAGTCAACCGATTACTCCTAGATGATGGAACAAAAATAGCAGTCGCTGAGCGGTGCAACAGTTTTGTCTCTCTTAAAAATGGAAAATGAGTTAAATTCCAAAAATGTATCAAAAGCATCTAAGAGTAATCGGTTGACTAATCGATTAGTGACGAAAGTAATCGAAGTAATCAATTACGCCCGCCCCAACTACTTTGGTAGCTCTGTAAATAGTTGTATGTTAATTAGCTGACTTGAGAGTGACATTTTACAAATTTTTGTTATAAAATATAGCTCATGACTTGGATGACCTCGATAGGCCCCAGTGGCTTCACGTTTTCCAAATGAAATGTAATGTAATTAACTGATGCATAATAACACAAACCACCATACGAAAAGTTATATGATGTATGTCTTAACTGCGCTCGCTTAATTTTGGCGTAATGTTAACGAGATAACGTCATGAAAGCGTCATTGGTAAAAAGTAGAATTATTTGTTTTCAGTTAAAAACCTTTTTAAAGTATTTCCTTTGTTATTAATGTTTGAGAAGATTTTGGCATCGTTATTTTGAATAACGTTCCTGTGTCATTGAAGAGTAAATAAGCTAAATTATTTTTCAAGTAGGACAGACATTTTTAATTTTACTGCGTTTATTGTCAAAGGATACGCTATCTTTGTTAGAGTGACTATAATTAAGGGCGTGTGTAGAAACTGTATATAAATATTAATATATATATATATTATATATATATATATATATATATATATATATATGTACAGAAATTACGTTTCTCAGCTTCAAGCATATTATTTTCATTGTATGAATCACGTATAATCCGAAGGCTTAAGCGCAGTTGGCATTTTTGGTGCTGAATTACGAGTGTAAATACAGAGTGAGATTTTGAATTTTAGCATTTTCAAAGTGTTCGCATAATGTGGGGTTAGAGACTCTTATTTAATAATATAAATAAATATATAATATCAATAATAATGTTTATGGTTGTTTAGCCTTTATCGTAACGGCGAAGGTCACGTGACGGGGAAAACCCGACACCTTTACTCGGAATTCGAACCACGGGTCGCTTTATCATCTGAAAGCGGAGGACGGTCTCGCATCCAATTATTGAACAGAGCCAAAGCAGCTTGATCTCGCTGATCGAATGGGAAGCGGTGTTGCAACGAAGTCAAGACGTAACCTAAATATATATATAATATATATATATATATATATATATATATATATATAGGCATACCCCGCATAACACGGATTCGTTCAACGCTGATTCGCTATAACGCTTTTGATAAAACCTTGACATCATTCCCCGAACAGCGATGCTTCAGAGTTGCTCTTGCACGTTTTTGTAGCAAACATTTTTGACAAAAATGAATTTTGTAACGTTGAATGGAATAAAGTTAATTTTAAAAATAAGCGCGATTTTAAAAAAAATGTAGAAAATATCAACATATTTTTTTTTAAATTAAAAGGATTAATTTTTAATTAAAAATTAAACATACATTAAGTATACACTGGTAAAGAGGGAACAGCTTTTATCCGTTTGGCTTGAAGATTGTAATAAAAAAAGAATTCTGCTTAGCGAGATAACAATTCATTTGAAAGCGCTAACGTATGAAGAAACTTTTACTGTTGCTAGTCGCGATCTCGCGGATGGTTTGACAGATTAAAAGAACGTGATAATGAGCGCACTTTTAGCTAAAAATTAAACATATTTTCACAATTAAAACTAGTTCACTTTCACCCAAAAAGACAGTTTTTTTCAGATTTTTCTTTATCACTGACATCTGAGAACGAAACACTTTATTTCACAGTGATTATATTCCCCGATCAATGCTGATTCACATAACGCGGTACTTTCCGCGGACGAATTAACCGCGTTAATTGGGGGTATTGCTATTTATATATCGCAAATCCACAAGGATAAAGAAAAATTATTCCACGACCTTTCGTGTATTCAACAGTACACCTCGTCAGGGTGTGTATCCCCTGACGAGGTGTACTGTTGAATACACGAAAGGCCTTGGAATAATTTTTCCTTTTCCTCGTAGATTTGCATCATTCATTTATTTCACGTGCTTAATTGTGAAATTCATCCCCCCCCTTCACACACACACATATATACCTTACCTTACCTTATGAACCTTATGTTGTTTCGTGCGTTGGTCTCTCTTCACACGAAAGTCAAGCTGGTGGCCCCGCCTATATATATATTTTTTGTGTGTGTGTGTGTGTGTGTGTGTGTGTGTGTGTAAGCAGATAAGATAAAATGCATACAACGAAAATACACAGTATACAAAACTACAGAAAAAAATTCCCGTAATAAAAGTGAAAAAAATTTTTTAAATCTTGTCTTCATCCGACTTGGACTTCTCTAGGCTCTTTACTCGCAAGATATCGCTATGGCAACAGACGGTAATACTTTTTCTAGTGCGCTGAACTTGATTATCCTTTAGGCAAAATCATCTTGTATGGCATTTTTGTTTCCATGCCATTCCTCGAGGAGGATGGCACTTTTTTCTCTTTAAAAGGTTAAGGAAAAATTTAGTGATCTTTCCTGTCAATAATCGCAGCGAGGAAATGGTATCTACTTGTGTAGAAAATTGCAATCGGAGAGTAATCTCTCTAATCTTTGGAAAGCCATTAGAGTCTGCGTAATTTGGGCGATGAATTAAGTGAGATTGAGTCAGTATTGCTACTATTTTAATTTCGCATATTCTGGATCTTAATGAAATTACGTCTCTTAATAAGTGTTTGATCTTCATTAAAGAGAAGAATAAAATTAGTGTATACGAGGTTCTATCTGTGTGTGTACATTTGCGCGGAATGAAATTCGCCGAAGAAGTAACATCTGTTGAAAAATATTCAATATTTCAAATTCAGTGAGTAATTTTAATTCAACAAATAATAAAATATAATTGATAATTTAAAGTAACATTTGACCTATCCTAACTTAAAACTATGTTTTTTTTATTTATTTAAAAGTTGGCAACCCTAAAATCGTCATTAAAGAAGTTAACAAATAAACCATGTGAAGTTGGGCAAAAGCATTTGCGGACATTACGAAGAAATGGTAGAGAGTAAGTGGAAAAATCTGATAAACTACATGGTTGAAGAATCAGATAGCATGGTAAAGCCGCCTATTTCTTGCTCAGATCTTCATATTTACTCTAAGAAGCCTATGTATGCTTTGCCAACATATGATTCCCGTGAAGTTCATATCTGATTTTCTAGGTTTTTTTTAATCTATTTTGTGATCTTTTACAGACACCGGTGGGAGTGAGCGATTTTTGTGTACTTTGGTTGGATTTGGTTTTAGATTTGTAGAAGGCAGATAGATATACAGGGTGTTTCAGGTCGACCCTAGAAATATGGAAAAGAATTACTATGACAAACTTCAAATACAAACTACAAAGTCCGGAATTTGTAGTTTGTGTAGTGTGTATATATATATATATACATATATATACAGGGCGTCCCAAAAAAATGTATACACACTTTAACAGCTCATAGCTCAATTGATGTTTCTTTCTTTCCAAGTTAAACCCATTAGAATTAATAATGGCAGTCAGACTAAGCTTTGAACAAAGGAAATTCATTCTAAAATGCTACTGGAAGTGTGAAAACGCAGTTGAAGTGCAAAGACAGTTTAGGAGGGAGTTTCAAACAGATCCACCAACGCGACTTACCATCACTCGAATTAGAGATAAGTTTGAAGCCGATGGAACTGTTCAGAATGTCCACAAGAAGCGTTCCGGAAGACCACGGACATCGACAAGCCCCACAAAGCAAGAAAGAGTACTGGAAACGTATCACCAAAGTCCAAGAAAATCTGTGCGGCAAGCGAGTCGTGAGGTAGGAATTTCAGAATCGTCTGTCCAACGCATTTTGAAGCGCTGTCAATGGAAAAGTTACATTCCAAGATTAGTCCATGCTATTAATGAAGATGATGATCCGGACCGAAGAGTGGAGTATTGCGAGTGGTACTTGGCACGATGTGGATGTGGATTGGACGAAGGGGTTTCGTAGAATACCCTCCGCGTTCACCAGACCTCATCACACCACTAGACTTTTTTTTATGGGGATACTTAAAAGACAAAGTCTACGCTATAAAACCTGCAACAGTCGCTGAATTGAGAGCAGCCATTGAACGAGAATGCACACAAATACCAAACGAAATGTTTCGTGATGTTTGCGATTCCATTGCTTCGCGTTATCAGCAGTGCCTGGACCAGAACGGACGTCAGTTTGAAAACAGGCGTTGACAAAACAATTAAATAATGTCTGTAGATTCTATTACATTTTGAAAATGAAATGTATTTTAATAAACACTGCCTTTATAAGTATTTAAAGTGTGTATACATTTTTTTGGGACGCCCTGTATATATATTTTTTATTGGGGTTGTTTAACCTCCTTCGCAACATCTAAGGTCACATGACGAAGGGGACCTACCGCTTTACGTGGGACCTCGGGTCGCTACATAATCTGGGCCCGGAGGACGGTCTCCCATCCAACTACTACCCAGACCCAATGTCGCTTAACTTCGCTGATCTCAGGGAAGCGGTGTTACGACATTGGCCACGACGTAGCCTACACACACATATATATATATATATATATATATTCCCAAGTGAACGTTTTTATTTTGTCGACTACTACAAGGAATGCATTTAGTGCACCAAAACACCACCCAGTTGTTTCTATTCGACGAAGTAAGCCATAAAACTAAAACTGGTACGTTTTATGACTCCTATTTGGATTGTATACCATTCATTGTTCATTACCTGTATTGCAAAATACGTGTCGAATTAATAACACTTTTGTAACTGCAATAATTTTTGAAGAAATACTTTTAACCCAACTTGTCGATCATTTCACTTTCAAAGAATCATCTGAAAAAAAATGTCGAATACTTTCGAATAAATATGAAGAGTGATTAATTAATTACTAATTACAAAGTCTCTCTCGTGAACGTCATTTTAAGTGTGATCTATTTTGAATAGCAAATTTGTTATTTTTAAGTGGATTATCATGTAGGCACTGAAAAATAAATTTTTATAGTTTTTGTTTAGAAAGAACTTCATCATAGATAAATAGATAGATAGATAGAGAGAGAGAGAGAGAGAGAGAGAGAAAGAGAGAGAGAGAGAAGCAACTCTACATATTAACTGTATGATGTCACATGATGGACCTTTTTCAGCATGAATATTTTTGTGGATGAAAAAATTTACTTATTTATTATTATTATTATTATTATTATTATTATTATTATTATAATATATATATATATCGCAAGTATACCGAAAATAGTTGGATCGCGTGATGTTTCCCCATTTAATCGGAGTCATGTCATAAGCCATTTTGAGCGGGGCCAAACTCAACGATAGACCGACAAACGAAACTGACGGAGTATTGGAGTAAAGTTCACTGCAGAGAATGCATCTGCTGGTACGAAGCGACCTGGAAGCCCTTCATTTGGAGGAGATTGTAGACACTAATCGACCAGGGAAGTACTCAGTGGGGAGGGAGGGGCGTTAGGCGGGAGACATGGAGCGCTGGAACTCTCGTTTCTCCTGTCACTGTCCTCCTTAGCCGATCTTTTTGCTCGTCTCATCTACCCTGTGAGCAGTTCAGCATGCTCCCAAACATACACACACACACACACACACACACACACACACACACACACACACTTCTCCCTCTATTCCTCATTACACATACAAACATCTTATATACAACACAATCTTTTCAAAATTAAAAAACAAGGCATCTTTTTAAGAGCCTCGGAGACCTTGATTTTGGCTTTCTACTTTTGGCGAAATGTCTTCAGAAGTTCAAAATTTATGGCATATTTCAAACTGGTACAACTTTAACTGCGTTTTCTGGCGTTTTTTTAACTTTTGTCGCTTAGCCACTTCTTCCTTGGAGGGCCTCATATATACTCTTACTGTAAATTATGAAATATAAATGGTTTTACTCTAATTAAATTCCACGAAATCAGTTTCTATCATCCTCGGATGACAAATGGATGAAAATTAAAAATAAGAACTATAATCTAGTTTGAATTAATAATAATAATAATTAATAGACCCTCCCAGCCCCCCCCCCCCCAAAAAGAATTATTCCTATTAAATTATTTTAATCCTAATTAGTAATAAGAAAAATATCTTATTATTTTTAATGTGAATTTTACGATTCTATCGAAAAACAAAGTCAAATGACTTATAAAGATTGAAGAACTCTACGGGATTATCTCAGCTTCAGGACCAAAAAAAAACCAAGGAAAAAATGAAAATTCTTTTTAACTATTTAACTTCCAGGCCTCTTTTCTGAGACTGGAAAACATCGTCTGGCGTCGGCCAGAACAAAATAGAAACGTGAATCACTGAACGTTTATTAAATTAGGGTTAAAGTTAACCGGAAAAAATTGAAATCGATGAAAATTATCAAAAATTAAAAAAAAAAATTAAATTATTTTTCAGAATGGGCTTGAGTGGTGTGGTGTTTAGTATCGCCGATTACGAATTCACCGGCCCCGGGTTTAATTCCCGGCGAGAGCAGGAGGCGCCTCGCTTCCTCACCCGTTCATCATTCCATACAAAAAAAATTTGGTTGGTAGATAAATGAGTACCTTTGGTAACCTAGTGGTTAAGACGCTAGGCTGCTGATCGGGAGGTTGTGTGATCGAATCCGTGCAAGGATTTTGTAATCTCTGACCTACTCTGGTGGGTCGTGGTTCGGATTCCACATTAAGCTCTAGGTCTAAGGTGGGATTACATTGTTGACCTTCGTCAGAATGAACAATTCCGGAGAGGAGTGAACATATCTACTTTTTTCCTCTGTCCTCAAAATTCAACACTTCAACGTAATTTTTGACAAGATCTTCCTCATCAAAATTCGCAGCAAAACTGACATTGATTAACACAATTCTCCTTTGATATTCTTTCCATTAAAAAAAAACATGACAACCGTCTAAACATAGGTTTATACACAAACATAAACATTCAATTATCTAAGACAAATGCGTGATATTCATTTTTCTTATAAGAGACTCGCAATGGCAAGGCATGAAATACCTCATTGACCAACGATAAACATGTCTTGAATATATAGATTTTATGCGGATCGATTTTATTTAAGTAATATTTTAAAGGCAGACGACAGATAATCCCTCGTTTCTTATTCAAAACGTTGTCAATATTGTGACACCGAGAGAAATGAGAAAATAATTGAGGATATGCTAAAATCTCATTGACTAACCGTAACGTCATAAATTTCTTCCCGTCACTAACAAACATTCTGGACATTCATAAGACGATTTCAAATAATGTGTTGGGACAGGGCTGGATTAACCCTTTTTGGGTATTTTAGGAATAATTTGCTTAACTTTAATAAATAACCACTAATTGTATTGCTATAGTTAATTGTGATGATTATACCAAGTTATATTTATTTAATTATATACCAAATATAGATATTTAACGCCCCTTCCGAGAATGCGCCCCGGGGCAGCTGCCCCTTCTGCCCTCCACCCACTTAATCCGGCCATGTTTGGGCATCACTCAGTAATCTTAACAATCGTTTGATGATTTATGCAAATAATTCTAAAGTTAATATAAATTAGTTATCAGTTAAATTGAAACACTTCTAATAATATTAAAAATGTCTATTAAGATCTTATATAATGTAATATGATAAGATAATGGCCGCAGTATCGATAAGAAAAAGGGTAAAGTTTACAAATAAAATCTAAAGTTCATTGTCTAATTTTCCTCCATGAAAAATATCCTTTTGAATGTCCACTGATCTCGACCATCGGACGTGAAATTAAGCGTAGAACTCCATTCAGGTCCAGCATAAGCTACCTATCAATTACAAATGGCAACAAACCTAACACCAGCGATAAGAGACCAGTAGTAATAAATGCACATATAGTCAGAATACCCAAACCTTCCTTCCAAAGCAAATAATAAAAACAAGAATGCAGAAAAGACAATATTTACACTCATGAACTTAGCTAAAAAAGAAAAAAAAGGCCACTTTCCCTTAATACAACGCTTGCATATTCTGCTAAATGATCTTTGTGTAACTTACACCGAGCTTTTAATCCGTAAATATAACCAGGAATTCGAAACAATATTTAAACCACCAAATAACTATACAATAAATTTTAAAGACTGTGTTCCATGTTATTCAGTGGATGTTTGAGCTGAGCATCGGAATGCGTCGAAACGCAGTACCAGTACGAGCATATCGGAAATTAGCGAGGTATAATATCGGAAAACACTTGTAAAATTAAAAGAAAAATCCTAGTTAGTATTATTTGAGCCAAATTCCTAGTAATATTATTCGTACCTAAAGCACATCCACAGGGAAAATAAGAAGCGATTCCAAGGTGTTTCGTGTATTGAACAGCTTATCATTCCTTTTTATTTTCCCTGTGGGTGTGTATCATTTATTAATTTTACGTGTTTAGTTTAATTCATCGCTGTTTTTGACGCTTATGTTAATAGATTAAGTCAAAGACATGAAGAAAGATTTTTTTATAAAGCACCGCTCCGCCTATACACCCATTCAGGATACAAACAGCTCGCAGTATCATTGCCAAGTACATAGAGCAGGGGTTTTTAACCTTTGGTCTACCGCGTACCCCGTTTTACATTGTCGGTGCTACCCACGTACCCCCTGAAAGGATGAAGTCATCGAAAATACAAGAATGACATTCAGTTATCTGTATTAATGTTCATAACTCTACAAATATAATAATAATGACATATGCGTACCCCCCTGGTAAATCCCAGGCGTACTTCTGGTTGAAAACCCATGAGACAGAGGGTCAACGTACCAACGTGGCTCATCACCACTGGAAGCAACAATGGTTTGGATTATCGTAATCCAGTGACCAGTCAAATTCATAATTATTTCCTTGTTTGTGTTGTTAGTTTGCACTGCAGAAACTCCGGGTGCATGATTTATCAGGAGCAAGATGCACCGCAAGTTTGTCTTCCTCCCTAAGGCAACACAAATGCATATATTCCTAATCACAAGTACATTCATATCAACTGAAGTTTGCTTTGAACCAAAAACTTCATATATATAGGGTCGGCGAAAAAAAAAAGGGAGATCTCGAACTTTGGCTGTAAAATCCAAAGTTATGGTCAGATTTCAATATTTGTTTCACACCCTACAACTAAGTAAATTTCCTATAGGGTGAGCGGATTTCAAAGAAAACTAATGAAAATTACGGATTTATTGAACATTTCTTTATGCTACTGGAAATTCTCCATTTACACTACTACTGCATTGTATGTGCAGATAAAAAGTTACAAAGTACTCACATATGGTGCTACCTTGATGTTAAAAAAAACTGCTCGATATGTTTACCACGAACTTCTACAACCTTTTTCAGTCTAGGACGGAACTCGTCTATGGTTTTATTCATTTGTTCTTGTGGTAGTTCGTCCCATTTTTCCAGAAGAAGCTGTCGTAAATGAGCGACATTTCTTACTTTGACCCGATAAATTCTGTGTGACAAATTTTCCCAAAGGCCGTAATCGACAAGATTTAAATCAGGACTGTTTGGTGGCCAAATTTAATACCGCTACTTGGTATTCTTTTGATTTCTCCTGTTTTATCGATTTTCTTGAGAAGCTTGTCCAAACCTCCTGCAGTTGGCTTACGTTAATTAAAATCGCTTTAATTATGAATTTGAACTTATGATTAGCAAGATTTTTCTGGAATATTCGCCATAAATCCAATTTCTCAGCTGAAATGCTAAAAGATGGCATACAAACCATAAAATTACCTAGTACTAACATACTAAAATTTCATGGTTCTATGTATCGTATTTGTCGAAATATGAAGGATTTTTTTTTGCCGACCCGACAATGCAGTAGTAGTGTAAATGGAGAATTTCCAGTGGCATAAATAGTATGGTCGAATTAGAGTTGAACCCGGAATAAATTACCCCCCAAACATGTTTGGTATCGTTGGAAGCGCAAATTTATCTAGATTAAGAAAATCATATGCCTCAATTTGCCTCCTTTGGGCAAAAAAAGGTATCTGCATTTGAATTGAGGGGGTCTAAGACAAAAATGAGCCCTAAATCACAACATGTCAAAAAAGACAAAACTATACTAATCCTCCAAAGCTGGGCACAAACCGTTATCCGTTAATCGTTAATTAACGAAGTTAACTTTTTCGGTAACGATTTAACTTTTAAGTTAACTTTGAAAATCATTATCGGACTAATTAACTTCCGTTACATTTAACTTCCGTTAACTCAAGTCCGTTAACCCAAAAAATTCATAAATAAACGTTTAAAAGTTTCTATTATTTTCAGTGCTGAGCAGGTGCGCAATTAATCCGCCACTGTTAATAGTGATGAACGAATTTCCATTTCCGCAGTGCAAAATCAGGCGATATATTTGTTTCCGTCGCCACAATTTGTGTCTTACCAAATATGGTAGTTATTTATGGCATTGGTTTGAGCAAAACATGGTCGACTGTAAAATCAGGCGGAAAGATTTGCCATTTGAGTTGAATGTTTCAACTTCTTTCAAGAAATATCACGAGCATTTTAAGGCACTTTCAATAATATATATGTAACAATTACAACAAATAACTACATTCGTTTCATTTGCAGTCTGTCTCTTGCGCAACATGTTTGTGCTAGTGAATATTTAAAAATATTCGTTGTCAAGTAAGTCATGTATATTTATAATATGTCTGTGAGTACCTTATTAGTAGTCTCCTTGATACATTTCAAGAACCATAAAACTGATCAGGTAAGATTTCAATTCTCATGTCACTTTGTTCTCTATGGGCAAGGACATCCTGAGGGCTAAGAGATCATCCCTGTCTGATGAAAACTTTGATATGCTAATTTTCATGAAGGGCAACATGCATCTCATGGACAAAATGGAGAACGAGAAGAAGAGGGAAAATTAAATTATATATCGGGTGGCCCAAAAAAAAGTTCTCATTTTTCAACTAGTCATAGTTCAGTAACCCGTGGACCTATATAGACGATATTTTAACACAATTTACATCGAAGCCTTATCTCACTATGATTAAAATTTGAAAACGATATCATTTATGCTTTTCTCACAATTTAGAAAATAAAAACTCGTGTCAAAAAAACAAATATCGATTGTAGTCTATGCTCGGCCTTTTGGCGAATTTTAGGCCATGCGTAGGCAGGCTACGCCCGTTTCAGAGTTTACGAGCTTACTGACTACATATCCTTCAGTTCTTCAGTCGCAGTCATGACGTTGTCAGAAGAAGACTGTGCTCTCATTAAAGCTTGCTACATTGACAAAGGATGGAAGAGTGGAAGATTACTACGAGAGTTTCCAGGGAGAGGTTGGAAGAGACGTACACTAGAGAAACTGTTAAAGAAGCTTCGCGATACAGGAACCACCACCAGGAAACCAGGAAGTGGCAGGCCAAAAACAGCAACAACACCAGAAAACGTGGATTACATAAATGATAAAATCTGCTCTCAAGAAAATGAACCAGGGACTCATCTCATTTATCGCAACGGACAATTGCCAAAAATCTGAGTATTGGTAGGAGTTCTGTGCAACGTGTAGTAAAATCGCTGAACTTAAAACCATTCAAAAGGATTCCCACATCTAGAAAAAACGAAAATGTGAAGGATAAAAGAAAAACAAGGTGCAGACAGTTGCTTAATAAATTTTCAGTCGATGGTATTAAGAAGATAGTGTTCACGGATGAGAAGGATTTTACACTAGAAATTCCACGAAATCCTCAAAATGACGTTGTCTACGGACGTGGTCGAAAACGCGATATTCCGGTGAATAGACTGTATCATGAGACATCGCGATTTTCAAAAAAAGTGATGATATCTGCAGGCGTTTCTTGGAACGGTAAAACTGACGTTCATTTTATTGATACCGAAACGACGAAAGTGAATTCCGTAAATTACATGGAACTTTTAAATACAAAGTTGTTGCCAGACTGCCGTCGTCTCTCTCCAGAAGATGATTTTTGTTTTCAACAAGATGGGGCACCGTCACATACAAGCAAGGCCACACCGGCATTTCTGAATGATAATACGCGCAAATTCATTACCAAGAATGAGTGGCCGCCTCAAAGCCCGGACTGTAACCCAATGGATTATTCGATTTGGGAGTTGCTGAAAGAGAAAGTTTATCGTGGGCAGCGCGAAAAATTTACTGAACGTGAATTAAAGGACAAAATACTACAATCATGGCAGGAAATTGACAATAATGAGGTGCAACGAAGCATCTCTGTGTGGAAGAAGAGACTCCGATTAGTTTGTCAACAGGACGGTGGTCCAGTCGATCATTTAATTGGCTAAAATAAATAAAATATTCATGATATTTGTTTTTTTGACACGAGTTATTATTTTCTAAATTGTGAGAAAAGCATAAATGATATCGTCTTCAAATTTTAACCATAGTGAGACAAGGCTTTGGTGTAAATTGTTTTAAAATATCGTCTATATAGGTCCACGAGTTACTGAGATATGACTAGTTGAAAAATGAGAACTTTTTTGGGGGCCACCCGATATATATTGTGTTTTTCATTTTTTTTATAATAAAAGTTAACGTTAACGGTTTATCGGTAACTTCCGTTACATGTTTAACGAATTAACGGATTAACGGTTAACGAAGTTAACTTTTTGGTTAACAGATTAGCGGTTAACGAAGTTAACTTTTTGGTTAACGGTGCCCACCACTGTAATCCTCAATTTACTTGTCTGTTTCAGGACATTCTGTAATGAGTGACATGGAAGCCGCTTCTCAATCATCTTCATCGGCATCATGCACTGTCCACGTAATCAACAGTGATCACTGTGTGTGAAGTGCTAACGGCCAGAAACGAATTCAGACAAACTACAAAATGTTCAGCAGAGGTGAATACAGACCATTGTAGAATACAGTATCGTAGTTGAAGACAATGTTCTCCATAAATATCTCACAGAAACAAGGTTGGAAAGCGTACCTGTAAAAATCCATCGTGACTATCAGAAAGCTGCCTACAATAAAAAGCGCAAATCTACTGCCAGGTCTGAAGATGCAATGGGATCTACCGGTAAAGTTCGGCGAGTTGAAACGAGAGGAGGAATTACACAGTTTGACTGGAAAAGTAACTGTCTCTTCTGCAGTGGTGGGCACCGTTAACCAAAAAGTTAACTTCGTTAACCGCTAATCCGTTAACCAAAAAGTTAACTTCGTTAACCGTTAATCCGTTAATTCGTTAAACATGTAACGGAAGTTACCGATAAACCGTTAACGTTAACTTTTATTATAAAAAAAATGAAAAACACAATATATATATAATTTAATTTTCCCTCTTCTTCTCGTTCTCCATTTTGTCCATGAGATGCATGTTGCCCTTCATGAAAATTAGCATATCAAAGTTTTCATCAGACAGGGATGATCTCTTGGCCCTCAGGATGTCCTTGCCCATAGAGAACAAAGTGACATGAGAATTGAAATCTTACCTGATCAGTTTTGGTTCTTGAAATGTATCAAGGAGACTACTAATAAGGTACTCACAGACATATTATAAATATAAATGACTTACTTGACAACGATTATTTTTAAATATTCACTAGCACAAACATGTTGCGCAAGAGACAGACTGCAAATGAAACGAATGTAGTTATTTGTTGTAATTGTTACATATATATTATTGAAAGTGCCTTAAAATGCTCGTGATATTTCTTGAAAGAAGTTGAAACATTCAACTCAAATGGCAAATCTTTCCGCCTGATTTTACAGTAGACCATGTTTTGCTCAAACCAATGCCATAAATAACTATCATATTTGGTAAGACACAAATTGTGGCGACGGAAACAAATATATCGCCTGATTTTGCACTGCGGAAATGGAAATTCGTTCATCACTATTAACAGTGGCGGATTAATTGCGCACCTGCTCAGCACTGAAAATAATGGAAACTTTTAAACGTTTATTTATGAATTTTTTGGGTTAACGGACTTGAGTTAACGGAAGTTAAATGTAACGGAAGTTAATTAGTCCGATAATGATTTTCAAAGTTAACTTAAAAGTTAAATCGTTAACGAAAAAGTTAACTTCGTTAATTAACGATTAACGGATTAACGGTTTGTGCCCAGCTTTGCTCTTCTGTGAAAGTCCATGTTATTCTGACAGAAAACATGTCAAACGAGACAATGTAATTGAAGTCCGAACTTTGCAAATCAAAGAAAACCTGCTGAAGGTTTGCAGCGAACGAAATGATGATGAATGGGCACTGAAAGTAAAGGAGCATGTGCTAAGCTGCCATGACCTTGTCGAAGCTGAGGCTCGATATCACAAAGCATGTTATGACAGGTTTAGAAAGAAGCTTATTGAGAAGAGCGGTGTTCCTCAACTGAGTAGTCCCGGTTGGCCAGTCAACAGGACGAAAATTCAGGACTTCGAAAAACGTTGTCAGTGGCTCGAAGCAGAAGGTGAACTGTATTCGTTATCAAATGTACGCCAGAAACTGATCGAAATTGCTGGATCTGAAGATGTTTATGACACCAAATGGATCAAGAAGAAGTTAGAGGAAAGGTACGGCGACCACATATATGTTGGTGCGCTAGCGGGAAGATAAAATGTTGTTTGCCTGCGGAACACTGCTGATTACATCATCAACGATAAATGGTATGCAGATAGGATGAAGAGAGCTGAAGATGAGGCTGAACGAATTGTAACTACAGCAGCCAAACTGATCCTTGGGGATATTCGGTCGGCAGAGTTTGATTGTGATTACTACCCGTCGAATGAAATTCTTGAAAGCACAGAGCCCTTTGGGCTAGGCGTTGAAGTAGACAATGTTTTCGGGTCCAAATGGTTACTCAACTAATTGAGTGCATCAGGGTTTTCTATGGGTCCGGATGAAGTTCTCCGATACAAGCAGTCAGTAACTGAGAATGAAAATACCAGCGACTTTCTCAGAGATTACTTGCCTGGCTCGTTCACGCAATGGATGGCTGACAGCGTGGACCACAACCCTATGACCCATGCTGGGAAAGGTTCATTGCATACGATGGGTTGTGTGTCCGCTACAACATACGCAGGAAACGCTCCACTGCAAAATCTACAACCAATCAAGCGACAAAAGCGTAAACTCGCACACCAGATCATCCAAGGTAAAGGCATCCCAGTTGTCGAATGCATGCACTCCGAGAACTCCGGACTGTCTACAGTGTTTTCCAAACACCACCTACAGCTGCAGACGCCATATGTTCTTTCACCCGACACCGGTCTTGATATGCTTTGGCATGCTGCGTATTTCTTCGGCAAAAGTCAACTTTCCAAATTGGTCTGGTTTCATGACAAACGTCACCATTGGAGATTATCCAGGAAAAGCCACAATTTCGTTCCTTCCCATACTAGACATGGACCCATCTGATCTCACATGTATCTACTCTGTCCTTGTTTTCATGTCTGAGCAAGCAAAACAACTGCGATCAGAAAGAGCTGCATATTATCACGCATTGAGAGGTCATCTGCAGGTGTCGCAGTGGAAACAGTTGGACTTAGAATGCCTGAGACCCAATGAATGGGGATGGATCTTTGAAGGCAACACACTAATACCAATGAAAACTGACCTTGAGCCAGCCCAGCAAGTCTCCTCAAGTACATCCGCTGCAACTGTAAGACATCTTCAAAGAACACCTGCGGCACTCAGGCATGCTCGTGCAAGAAGAACGGTTTGAAATGTGTTTTTGCATGTGGTAACTGTAGGGGCCACTAATGACAAAATCGAGACTTAGTTGCAGATGTCGATGTCACGGATGATGCTGATTTGGATAGAGACATATTGGACCTTTCGAATGATGAATGAATATTTATAGCATGCTTAGATCATTTTCACTACACAGAGACAGGATAGTGCATTATATATATATATATATATATATATATATATATATATATATATATATATAACTTTCGTACTATGATATGTTCTACAAAAAAGCCAGAAGTTTTGAATAAATTGAGAATTAATATAGTTTTGTCATTTTTGACATGTTGGGATTTAGGACTCATTTTGTTAGACCCCCTCTTTTCAAATGTAGATAACTTTTTTTGCCTAAAGGAGACAAATTGAGGCATATGATTTTCTTAATCTACATAAAATTGCGCTTCCAACGATACCAAACTTGTTTGGGGGGTAATTTATTCCGGGTTGATACCCTTTTTGTCCTATTTCGACCATACCAAAAGGAATGTTCAATAAATCTGTAATTTTCATTAGTTTTCTTTGAAATCCGCCCACCGTATAGGAAATTTACTTAGTTGTGGGGTGTGAAAAAAATATTGAAATCTGACCATAACTTTGGATTTTACAGCCAAAGTTCAAGGTCTCCCTTTTTTTTTGCCAACCCGATATATATATATATATATAAATGGATATATACGTGTGTGTGTGTGTGTGTGTGTGTGTATATATATATATATATTACACGAGTGTGTGTGTGTGTGTGTGTGTATATATATAATATTGAAATAAATTTTAAAATTGTTAATTAAAGCAAAAATTTAGCTGACTAGCGCAACAAGCTTAAAGTTTCAGGTTACAAGGTTCATTTTAATATCTTCTGAGTTAAAATCCTTATCAAAACTCATATATATGTCAAGAGCGACTAAAAACGCGATATATAAGATAAGAAATTTATACGATAACTTTTATTTAAACGAGAAACTTGTGTAAATATACTTATACGAGAAAATGTACTGTGTCTACTTTAGTTTATCATTTGTGTTTAAGGTTTAAAGATGGCGTACGTAGGATTTTTTATGTGATGTTTGTAAACAAATTCTAAGGTTCTTTTTTATGATTGAAAATGTAGATAATATTCATTTTCTTAATAAAAAAATAGTTACATTTTAGAAGAAGCAAAACCTTTAAAATAACGAGAGTTTGAAAGTTTATAAACTATGTTTGTAATTTGCCTTTTCACAGTGAGCTGAGTGAATGATTAATAGTGACTATAATCTTTTTAGTGAAATGAGCAATTTTAATCGGACTTATTAAAGAATTTAGAATTACGAAGATTAGTGTTGAAAAGTGGATGTGATTCTTCTGTTATGAAGTATGTCAACATTATGTTAATTGAAATAACATTTCATAACATTATTATTCTGTTCAGGACTTTATTACTATTATCCTTATCATCATAAAAGGTACACGTTACATGAAGATAATAAACTCTTCAAAATGAATGTGATTTGGGGTTTATTATCCTTATATATAAGGTTAATTTGGCCCCTCCTCGTAATGTTAAGATGGTGTTGGGATTTCGGTGTGGATTCTTTTATGAAAATAATTATGAAATTACGTCGCCGCTCGCCCCTTCCTCCTGTTTTCAATCCTCTTCTACTACTGCCTGCGACAGTATTAGCGGAAAATATACGACAACGAAAGGTATACTGTATATACTGGATGACGTCATTTTTTCGACGTGACATGTCGAAAATTTTTCTTAAGATCATATTAAATTAGGTTCGATTAACATACATTAGGATAGGTTAGACGTAGTTAGGCTAGGGTAAAGTTATGTTAAGTTAGGTTAAATTAGGTTATTAGTATCGATGAAATTTCCGATAAAGGAAATTTTTATAGATCTATACACACTTCATAACAATGGCCTTCATTTATCACATATTTTGATAATGGAATTCTTTTTTAAAATTCTTTAAATGGTAAATTTTAAGTGTATTAATAAATTATATATTTTTATCGGAGTTACATCTATTATTTGGATCTTTTCCATTTTATGGGAACCACCATTTGTTTTAAATAAATACATGGTTTTACAGCATTTTTTATGCTGATTCCAAATATATTATTCTTTTTCAGGAGAAATAAAAAATAAGAAAGTTATAGTCAATAAATTTTTATTATTTATATGATATGCCACGATGACGTCATTTGTACGATAACGTCATCGTAAGCTCAGTTAGGGCCTAATACTGAGCTAATAGCCTATTTCTAATAGTTCAAATCAGTTGTTAATTTACCTTGAATGAAAATATTTGCTTCGACTTGACAATATGGAAAATTATAACTTAATTTGGCTAGCAAGAAATATTACATGTGAAGAAGATGCATTAAAGTTTTTACAACAGAATGATGTTATTCCTAAAACCAAACAATGTAATAAAAAACACGAAATGTCGATAACCAAAAGAAGCGACAGTAAATGCTCAATGGAATGGCGATGCTCAAAACAAACGTGCCGAGAAAAGGTGTCTGTACGCAAGAATACTTGGCTAGAGGATTCAAAACTACCTCTTGTTGGTCTCAAGAGTATAATCGTGGATTATAACAATTACTTTAGAGAGGTAATTAAGTTTTAAACAATTAACCTAACCTAACTAAACTAACCTAACTAACCTAACCTAACTAAACTAACCTAACTAAACTAACCTAACCTAACTTAAACTATGCAATATGAGAAAATAAAGAAATATTGTATAAATAATAAAATATTAATGACTATAACTTTCTTATTTTGTATTTCTCCTGCAAAAGAATAATATATTTGGAATCAGCATAAAAAAATGTTTCAGAACAATATATTTATTTAAAAAAATGGTGGTTCCCATAAAATGGAAAAGACCCTATTATTTTATAATTTATTCCAATTGTGAAGTGTAAATATTTAACGATTTGTTAATATGAAAAGTTAATTTTTTACTAAAATACTATTTTTTAGATTTATTTTTAAACCATTTTTATGTTTTTTGGTTCTTTATACTGTTCGCGAATGTAAAAAGGTTAAGACATCATTAAAAAGGTAGGATCACCTGAAGATCAGGGGCCCCAGCCTTCTTTAGTTAGCTTATAAGGCTAACTAACGAAAATATCGCGACCTAACCTAACCAATCGTCAAGGGCTTACAGTTGACCTAACGATTGGTTAGGTTAGGTCGTGATATTTTCGTTAGTTAGCCAACTGGAGAAGGCTGGGGGGCCTGATCTTCAGGTGATCCGAAAGGTATTTTATAGACATATGTTTTGTGTGTTAAGTTAGATTAGTTTACAGGGACAGATCCAGACCGATCTCACTGATGCACATGCATCGGTCAGAAAAATATGTGCTCCGTTTGCATCGGTCAAATAAGTGACCTGTCGGTAACCTAACCTCAGCGTCTCTCACATACTGAGGTAAGGTTACCAACAGGTTAATTATTTAACCGATGCAAACGGAGCACATATTTTTCTGACCGATGCTATCATCGGTCCGGTCAAATCGGTCTGGATCCGTCCCTGATTTAAGTGAGGTTAGATCAGCGGTTCCCAAACTTTACTAACTGTCGGAACCCTTACAGACTTGTTTTTATTTCGCGGAACCCCAACTCCATATATATATATATTAGATTTAGAGCTGTAAAATATTTATTGAGCAACAAAACTAACATACCTTACTGGCGTACTTTAATGTGATTTATGGGCTTGTTTAGTGCAGCAGAGTTGTTGGAAATTTGGTTTGTTATTGGTCAGTTGTAGGCGCATATCCGCTGCTGCATCCAACTTATTACGGTACTTATTTATGGTCGCTATATATCGAGAAAATCCAGCCTCACACATATAAGTTGATACAAAGGGAGGAGATTCTTCAATGCTCGTTTTGTAAAATCGGGATATTGATTTAAAAGCTTTATCCAGAAAGACAACAAAGAATCCTTATCAAAAGTTGTTTTGAGTGTGAGATCAGTTGAAATATCAATTAGTTGCTCTTTTTCATTTATTGGAAGATTTTGTTGTTTCAAAATATTCGAATCAATAAATGGGTTGCGCAGCCAAGTGAGTGGATCTTACGACTTTGGAAAATACTTTCTTAATGAATTTCGCTTAGTGATCCCAAATCCACGATGGAGCCATTTCAAGTCAGAATAAGAATATAAAATATTATTTGACAAAAAGCCAGAAGGTAAAATTATGTGTAAATATTAGGACCTTAATTAGACCTTAATATTAAGACCTGATTAGACTGATTAAAAAATTAAAAAATGTGTCACGGAACCCTTGTTAAGCCTCTGTGGAACCCCAGGGTTCCGCGGAACACAGTTTGGGAACCACTGGGTTAGATTAAAGTAAAATAGGTGGTGAAACGCGTTTTGTTGGTGTTTCTAGATGCTATAAGACCTTTTCATTATAGAAAGTACCCATAGTTGTATAAAGTAATAACAATGAATAGGATTATATATATATATATATATATATATATATATATATATATATATATATATATATATATATATACAGGGTGGACCGTAAGTTTCCATACATAGGAAAAATAAACATTTTGTTATGGACAACCATTTTTATTTATATAATATGCTCTACATGGTTGCCATTGTTTTGAAAACACATTTCAATACGTGTTCCCCACTGTTGATGAACACGCATTAGCACAGTTGACGTTATGCTTGTAATGGCGTTGGTGATACGTTCCTTTAGATGATTTATGTCTCGTATCTTTTCCTGATACACCATGGCCTTCAAGTGCCCCCAAAGATAGAAATCAAGGGGGGTGAGATCTGGGGATCTGGGAGGCCACTCCACAGGACGACGCCGACCAATCCAAGCATCCGGAAACTGCTGCTGATCCAAATACCGACGCACGTGAAGACCATAATGAGGTGGAGCTCCATCTTGCTGGAAGTAAACTGGGAAGTTACCTTCCTCGTTTAGCAGGGATGGGAAAATCTCTTCTTGCAACATGTTAAGATACCTTTCGGCATTAAGATTTCCACTGACAAAAAAAATTGGTCCAATAATTCTGTCACCCCATATCCCGGCCCACACCATCACTTTACCGGCACCTTGCATCTTCGTCGGACTCAGCCAGTTAGGGTTAGCATTACTCCAATAACGTATGTTTTGCCGATTAACCTCTCCATTGACGTAAAAATTTGCTTCATCAGTAAACAAGACCTTACATCAAACGCATATTCTTAGGGTATCTGAAACATAAAAACAAACGTTTAATTTTTCCTATGTATGGAAACTTACGGCCCACCCTGTATATATATATATATATATATATATATATATATAATATATATATATATATATATATATATATTATATATAATTTTACATTTAATATTAATATAAGTCTGTATATATTATAAGATTACATATTCTTACAGACTATATTTTTCTTTTTATCGCTTCTCTGCCTTTTTCCATTACTGAGATCGTCAATTTGAGATTTATATCCGTGAGTAATAAATATATTTAAATGAACTGTGTTGGGCAATGGGCATACCGTCGACGATGGGGTATTTTATCGACAAATACTCTGTGAGTCAGGTTGTGTTAAACTAGGTTAGGTTAATTTTAGTTAAGTTAATAAAGGTGTCTATAAAATGGCTCGTCAATGCTTTGGGTATTAGTCCATAAAATGTTATCGAGAAGTGGAGAGTATTTACAGGGTGGCCACAAAATCCCTTTGCGTGAAAAAACAAGGACGACATCCAGATATGTCGTAATTTCACTGCAAAGGGACTTTTGTGACCACTCTGTAGAAATGATAGAACTTGTTTATAATCTTAACAGTATATTCAGTTCAAACATTTATTAGTTTCCATTAAAAAGAAATGAACGCCATTACGAATAAAAGTAAATATTTTGTTATAAAGAAATGTATTGTTTAAATATAAGTAAATTTGTAAGTTTTGGGCTCGATTTTTCTAGCGTCATAATTAACATCGAGGTCATTGACACCCCCATTGTAAACATTGAGTTCGAATTCCATTCAAAAGATAGCAATGAGGAAATGGCTGTGTAGGGGATGAAATAAAAAAAACAATAATGACACATCAATTTGTTTTTAGTATTATTAGCACAATGAGACCAAGTGTACTTGAATTAATGGAGTACACTCTGAACCATATTAGACGCTTGATTGTACATCCTGTGTTCCATTTTAGTAGTATTTCATACGTACAGTACGTTTCAATACATAGTCATTATTAGTTTGATTACGTATGTTTCAGTGAAACGTATAATGAAAGTGTATGAACCGTACGTTTCAAGGGAAACTTATATTTAACCAAACCTATGATGAATTTGCCTTGAATAATTATTTATACCCTCGAAATGCAACTAGAATGGGACATGAAATGTGTAATCAGACCTCTAACATGGATTAGAATGTAAACTTATTCATTTTTTGCACTTTACATTTAAGCTGTAATTGAAAACTCACCATTAATTTGGTAGGAACTACTCATACATTATTTGTGATAAAGCATTTACCATTCGTAGAACGATATAGAGTTAGTAAAGAAATCGCTTTGCTCTTTCATTGATGATACTATCACCAAGGAAACTTCACCCTTGTCGCATCCTCAAACTGATTAATGTTTTCGTATTAAGGATATGGCGTGAATGTTTATAGGGGTATGTTGACGTAAGAAGAGCGCCGTACGACAACATTTTTGGGTATACTATATCAGAAGAAAGCATCTTATGCGTGGAGATTGTACCTCTATTAGTTATTAGCCTCTAAGCAGACGTAATCTCGTTTTCAAGAAAAATTAGAAGTATATTTTGTCCAAGTTGAAAAATCTTACGTCTGGCACGACCGTTTATTACTTTTATGCGGAAATGAAAATGTTCTGCTAGCGGTATATGGGTGGTTTATGCAAAAATGAGAAATTTAGTAGGTTGTAATTTTTTCAGAGGCTTTACTTTTATTATATATATATATATATATATATATATATATATATAAGTAGCGCGGTTGATCGACCGATAGCTAATACCAAATTTACGACAAAAAAAATTTGAGTTAATAATAATAGGCAAAAAGAGAACAGAGCTATAACATTTGACACGTTAATCTATCATGGTACTGTACTGTACATGGTATCGTGTACTGTACTTCAATTAAATTGATTTTATTCCTTTATGGAACCCGGCCCCCTACGCAACGTATATACCGGTACGGGCGCAGTACCCGATACAGATTTCTTTTTCCATTTCTGAATAAACAAGTCATCCGTGGCATATAAGACCAAACAGATAAAAATGGAGTAAATGTCTAACACAGTGCGAAGATACACTTTCATGCAGTTTATTGAAAGTGTTAGAATATATATATATATATATTCCTCCCGTATTAAATGATAACCGGAAAAATTAAATAATATCCGGTAAAAAATATCGAGTTCGGTAGTTTATTTTTTTTTGTTAAAAAAAAAATTGGTTTATTTTAATAAAAAAATATAAACTACCAAACTTGATATTTTTTTTACCGAATATTATTTATTTAACCCCTTAATGACGATTCCCGCAGCATATTTGGGGTCACTCTGTTATCAAAAAATATAGGTTTTATTGTTATTCAAAACTAAATAACTTGTCACTGAAATTATGCCCATTTTGGGGTCCTTTCCCGACAACTAAATGACACCTAAATAGACATGTAGAAACATAGCTAAAAACGAGGCATTGTCGTACAATTTATATTATTTCTGGTGGGACTTTAAAGTACGGGGTGTCCACAATGTCTGGCCACCCCAGTAAAATACTAACTGATTTTCGTTTTTCTTTCAGACCCGTTTGAAATGCGTGTTAGCAGCAACTATACGATTGCACTACGCAAATTGACTAGTATCTGGGTCCATGAGGGACCACGTAATGACAAAACCATTGAAAATATTCGTGGACCGATTCAATCGATCGTGCGGCTCCTTTTTGGAGGAGCCGCACGATCCAATCGGTCCTGGAAGTCTGCACGAATATTTTCAATGGTTTGGCCATTACGTGGTCGCTCATGGACCCGGGTATTAGCCACTATGCGTTGTTCAATCGTATAGTTGCTGCTATCATACATTTAAAATGGGTCCGAAAGAAAAACGAAAATCAGTTAGTATTTTACTGGGGGTGACGAGACATTGTGGACACCCTGTACCATCCGTCCTGAAAGGGTTAATCATTCCGGTTATTATTTAATAGAGGAAGAAAATTCCAGATCTTTTAACCGTGGTGCGTATTTACCAAGACTGTAACTCATTATAGTTTATATTATTAATCTCGGCCATAAAGTCCTTTTCGGAGTCCATTAGCACTTACAACTCTTCATTGTTTGAATCCCCTTTCGGCAATTTGTCTATTTCTTCACCGGCACCGACCGGGAACAAAAATCCATGAAATAAAGGACGGCTTGAAAACCGGCTAATATTGCTAGCTAGTTACCCAAATGCTATTCATTTTACTCCAGTTTTCCCACGTGGTTAAGGCCGGTTTTTAAAAGATGGGAACCCTGCTCGTTGGTTCTGAACCGCGCCCCGAGAATTTTCAGAACTTTTCTTTCTCAAACGAAGATAAATGATGTTAAATTGCCAAAAAATAGAAGATTTATTATCTCTGTCGTGTTTTATAACTCAAAAATACAATAATATTTTTGGGGGGAAAATCAGGAGAGGTAAACGGTAGAACAGATGAGTTCATTCCATTCTTGTTTTCGTGTTATTTTCCAGCTTTTTCACCGGTAAACGAAATGTTCGAGAAATGATTCAGAGATCGTATAGTATATATATATATATATATATATATATGAGTTAGAAAAATATATACTCGTATGACAAAGCAAATATGTCTTTAACTTATTGAATTCCACGTGTACATTTGTATAATGTTAAGGAAGACCTTAATTCTTAAACTAAGAGGTAACTGGAATATATATATATATATATATATATATATATATATATGAGCTTGAACTCAGAATGGTCCACTGAGGTTTTTTCATGATACACACACCATTATATATATATGTATATATATATATAATAGGGGGAAAACATCTGCTTAATTCAAACCAAACGCTCTTTGTTCAGAAAAAAGAAAATATTACATAAAATATACAATAGTAAATAGTTCAAGCGAAACATCGTATCCAGATGGATTTGTTAGATACTGTATTTTGTTTGATTTTGCATTCAGTGATAAGTAATCTATAGTGAAAATCATCTTATTTGAATATGTTGTGGGGAAGCATGACACCTTTTCAGGCAAAAATCTTTTGAGATTCTTCACAATGTTTACAAATAGAAAATAAGAAAATAAATACAAATAATAGAAATAATATTTGCGTTCTTGATGTGTTTAATTAACTCTTTAAGGACGACTGGTACAAATTGGTAACATTTCAAATTACACGCATTGATAACGTAACCCTAAAAAATATATTCCGGCGTCAAAGGATTAAAATACTTCATAATTTTATTTTGTCTTTATTTCAATTATGTTTTTAGCTTATTTTGCTTTTCCTTTTGGATTTCTGCATTTATTTTTTATAATTTAATAAACCATTCAAAAACATTGAAATAACCGTTATTTAAATTTTAAACAACAACAACAACAACAACAACAATAGTATCTCAAATTTCAAATCTCCCCAAATCTAAAAGTTTTTAATTGACCAATCAAATTTACGATTCTTGAGCGTTTTCCAAAACTTCAGAGTATCAGTGGTTATGGTTGAGTAAATTGTGGAACTGTTTTCATGTCTGACGAAGAGAATGTTGTATGTCGAATTTCGCTCGACATTCAGCATTCAACTTTAACGAAACGACCATTTTCTCACTGACTTCACGATTAGGGTCTTGTTGTGTATTTTATGTATCTATCTTATTTAGTTTACTTTTTATAATATTTTCTTTCCTGGGTATAGGGTATTTTCTTTCCTGGGTATAGGGTATTAACAGTTTGGTTGTTTTATATATGTAAAGCAGAATACCTACTGTATATCTAACGAATGTAAAAATGTTGTTCAATCTAGGTGGTTTGTTTATATAATAAGCTTCCTAGCTTAATCTACCCTATTTATACCCTAACCTACGCTAATTTAATCGAGCCTAAACTATCCTAATGTAACCTGTCTCAATAGAGCGTGATTTAATTCAACCAGAGCTAATTTAACCTAACTTAATCTCTCTTAACTACAGACATGCATTGATAATATATTTTATTGATCTTACTGGCAAATGCCTAATGGGTGGACCCCATTTTGGGGTATTCTTTCTCGCTTCCAACATAGATGACGAGTGTGGAAGTGGTCAGAGCATTCGTGACGAGATGCAGTGACGTCAACCCACTTCTAAATGCGATTGTACGAGAGAATTTTCAACATGCTCTCCAGTGTGCAAGAGAAGTTGACGAGAGAATAAATGCGGTAAGTATATATATATATATATCAACAAAGTAAAGATGTACGTAATTTTAGTCCAAAAAGGGAATTTTCAATTCCCTTTACACATTAATCAAAAATGGGTCTGTAACATTCTACGTCTGGCAGTTGTTTATGATAAGATTTTAAGGGATTCTAAAATGTAAACTCTTTAAGCAACTGCTTATGTTAAAATGTAAAAACACATCTGTAGTTAAGATGTGCTCCTTAATGTTAAGAGTTACAGAACATCTTTTCCCGTTTATAATAATCGAAAATATAACATGACAATCAAATAGGCCTACGTCACAAAAACCGAACAAAATATACCTTTGAGCCTTTCAAATGTTCCGTGCGATGATTCCTCATTTAACGAAGGTTAAACTTGTTGCTCTTCCTCTCCTTCATTCAGTTAATGAATATATCTCAAAGGCAAATTAAACTCTTCATTGTAGTAAAAATTCTCACACTTATTTAACGGTGAAATTGAGTATGGAACAATCCACCAAATAAATTAAGATCAATCAATACTCAATCATCTTTTCTAAAATGATTAAAACTAAAGAAATTCCAAAATTACTGAAGGGATATTACTTTCATTATTACTGTTAGTATTTACTGTTACTTGATGTTGTTTTTATCATTAATTTTCTAATTAATTTTCTAATTAATTAATTATTTATTACTTTTCATTTCATATTTATACTGGTTTTATTATGTATTTTTATTAAGCTTCTGAATGGTGGTATAAACAAATCAATTTCCAGTTGATTACTAGCGTCTTCCTAGTACCATATCGTCATACATTTTTTATATTGACCTGACGCAAAGGCCTACTATAATTACCATAATTGTAATTTAATATCCATACAGAAATAATCTACTGTACAGAATGTTGACAAAAGTAAATAGACACTACGATGATCGTCCTCGAGAAGAATAAATGTCAAAGTTTATCAGTGGAATGCCGGAACTAGAGGTGGAAAGAGTACCAAAATTATGGAGTTGGACGAGTACGAGTACGTTATACCTTTTTAGTGCTTGAGTACGAGCACGAGTACGGTTTTTTTAGTGTTCGAGTACGAGTACGCGTGTAAGAGTGTGGTTTCAAACTTCAATTGGTGCTTGGCTGCTTGCATGAGCAAAGCTTATTAGAGCATATGAACGCATTGCATTGAAAACAAGTACAAAAAAAAACCCGTACTCGCGTATTGATGTACTCTTTCCACCTCTAGCCAGAACGTGTTGTGTCACCTTTACATAATGCAAAAGGGAAAGCAACACCATTGTACAGGGTGTACCATAAGTCCGGTCTCACATAAAAATTTATTTTAAATTAAATTTATAAAAGGAGGCCTTTTCCTCACGAGTGTAACTCGCTTCCATATTAGCCATTGGGTGTTATTATTCTACCTGCAAACAAAAAAAAGGTCCCAAAACAAGACATCAATCTGAACATTTGTTTTAGTTCTAATTTATTACTTTTGTAAATTGAATTTAAAATAAATTTTCCTATGAGACCGGACTTATGGGACACCCTGTATTCGATAAATCTTTTATTATTTATTAACTTTTATTATCAAACCAAAAACTATAGAAAAACCGAAGGTGTCTATTTACTTTTGCCAATCATCTCTCTCTCTATATATATATTACAGTACACAAAGACTCTACATCAGTTACAACATTGGCAGAATGTTGTAACAACCTTTTACAGTAATAACTATTCCAAGTCGATGTATTGAAATGATCAAAATATGACACACTATGTCCTTGTCTATTAAGTTCCTTCAACTTTAAGTCTTTTAACAAAAATGTTAAAAAAATTACATTTAACCAGTAAATTTCAATCTGTAAATCTTGTACACTTACTAAATGCACTTTACAATTATACAGGGTGCTTCAAAAAAAAATTTACCACTGTAAACCAATGTAAACCTTGTATAGCCATTTCCATTGAATGGGGTTCACTCATTAATCACTCACACAATCCCTGAAGATAAACGACATTATTAGGCTAAAAAACAAGAAAAATAAACAAGCAAATATTTACAAAAACAACAACAACACAAATTATAAGTGGTAAGCAATGACATATTAGTGCCATTATAAGTGGTAAAAAAAAATTTAAATCCCCCTCCATACAACACCTGTACTGTAACAACGAAAATATACTCATTTTACGTAAACTCTGTACATATATATATATATAAATAAATTGAAATGAACTGAATAAATATTTATATGAAAAAAAGGAAAGATGTAAACTTAAATAAGTTAAAAGTTTAAAAAAAATTTATTCCCTTCTCCTTCTTCTTCTTCTTCGAAAGGGGTATCGAGATGGATCGTTATCCTCCAGAAAACTTCTCAAAGAAGAACCTTTTTTGGGAGTACCATTTACGGTTAAAGAAATTATTTCGGTGCAAGGTAAAGTTTTTGTATCTTTCGGTCGCTCATTTTCTGTATAAAGTTACTTATTATATACAATTTGATGTATGTATTTTATAACGAGCTTATATTTTATTTAGTGTAGGGTTTGTGTGTATATATATATATATATATATATATATATTAGTGATGTAGCGGATGTCATTTTTTTCACATCCGCGGATGCGGATGCGGATGAGGATGTTTGATTTCAACATCCGCGGATGCGGATGCGGATGTCTACATTTTCGTTATTTTTTAGGATATATTCGAGATTTGTTGTATTTAACGTATATAATAAGTTATTATATAGAGAGAGCTGTAGCTATAATGTAGTATAATTGATTAATTGTACAATAATTGCTATACTTTTCTCTGAACATATAAAATAATATCAAGCATCTACCTAATATACGTACATAGAAATCAATTAGTGAATTCGTCGGCAAATAAATTCGTTATATTTTGTTGAGTTTCAGCCACAATTAGAAACCATAATTGTGTTACCAGGATGCGGGACGTGAACCCAACTCAAATGCACCCCCACCGACCTCTTTCCCCAACCTCCACCCTTATAGAAAGAGATCTTTAATTAGCTTGATAACTATTTATATTAAGTTTAAAGTTTTATTAGGCATATTTTAAATGAGTAATTAAAATAAAGTAAACTAAGATGTTCATCGTTTAATGTTCAAACTTAATTATAGGAAGGTTATGCTTAAGGAACATTAATTTTTCTGCCTTTTCTGCTGCCAGTCTGTTTCTCTTTTCATCATATATTAATCCAGCACTGCTAAATAATCTCTCGCTTGGTACGTTTGTTGGAGGACAGGCTAAATGTTTCCTCGCAAGTTTACTCAAGTATGGATAGATATTCTGCGTATTTTTCCACCAACTAATAGGATTGTCACGTGCAGCCAGGCGTTTTTCTTGGTGATAGCTCTCGATCATTTTTACTACATCTTTTGACATCGCGTAGGTCTCGTCATTGCTGCTTGACTCAAGAAACTGAGAGACAGATTCTGTGATAGATTTGCTTTGTTGAAGGTGTTGGTTCTGTTCACTGAAACTTTTATTCTTTTGGTGGTGGCGAAGCGACAGATTCAAGAGATTGAAGCTCTTCAACTGCTTTGCCAAGTGATGATTTAACCGTTCTAATGTACTAGTGAAAATAACTTAGCTTTGTAACGTGGATCTAAGTAGGTTTCAAGAGAGTAACTTCATACAAGAACAGCCTCTCGTCTTGTCGCTTGCATCACTTTTGCGCACAATGAACTAGTTCTATTAATATAGTAGAATTTGATAATTTCCGCTTATTAATGACATTTTATCTCAACGGTCCACATCCGCACGACATCCGCAGTCCAAAGTGCGGATGCGGGTGCGGAGCGGATGCGAGAAAATGTGCGGATGTTCGCGGATGCGGATGCGGATGTGACCTACATCACTAATATATATATAATATATATATATAGAACGACGTAAGTATAGAGGAGACTTCTGACTGATCGGGCCCGTGGTGTAGTGGTAGCATATCTGACCGGCAATCGGAAGATCCTGGGTTCGATTCCCGGGCGGTTACCTCATTTTTCATTTGTTCGTTATTTCTCTTCCTCGTGTGCAGAACGCTCCTCTATACTTACGTCGTTTCTATACATTAATATACTGCGTGGTCATTGCAGTTATATATATATATATATATATATATATATATATATATATATATATATGAATGAGGATGTTTGTGGAAGGTGTGGAGTGATAAAGTCACTGAAGATGAAGGTGGAAGAAAGTACTGTATGTTGAGTTGGCATGGTGGTCATGCGAAGAGAATGAATAAGGCTGGAAGTGTGAAAACGGCGCGTGATAGTGAAAGTGAGGTTGAGAGAAATAGAGAAAGACCTCGTAAAAGATGAAAGGATTTAAGTTAATTAATAAATGCGTAAAAGAAAGTGTAGCTGATATGAATGTGGCGCAAGATTAACGAGAAACAGAGGAACGGTAGTTAAGTGGGTTTTAAGGTGCGTAAGTGAAGACGTTGGTCTTACCTGATGTAGTATATGACAACCTCGTCGTAAAAATTAACTCTTGATCCCTAAAGTTGGGATCGTATTTTATTCCTGGTGATAATCTCACTGTCGCTTCGCGTATATAATTGAGTTGAGTTTCTTCAATCCCATATAGGATTCCCTCATACCGCGGGACTCCTCAAACGATCGGACGAAATAGCGATGGAGGACGCGGTGGTCGTGGAGAGGATGCGGAAATCAGGTAGGAAGTATTTCATCAGGAAATCTCCTCTTAATTGGAGATCAGAACCGTAACATGATGTCCTTGCAATGCGTAAACTCTAATTATTGTATGTTCACTTTCCTTTTGAAATTTCAAGTTATTAAATGTTAATAAAGGTTAATTAATGCTAATATATGCATTGCAATATATTGCAATATATGTTCTTGTTTATAATTGTACATATCGACCTCTATATATATATATATATATATGAAAAGGAGGACCCATGTTGCAGTAGAACTCATTTATTGCAATAAACTAAACGTCTCGGAAAAACCAGTTTCCATCTTCAGTAGCTAAAACATTACAAACACTAAAACTAATAAATAAATCTGGAATAAACCAGAAACAGTGCATAAAAGTACAATTTTTATGGAACTTTGGTAAATTAATTAATTTTGAACGTTTTATTCATAAGATGCAAAACTACATTTTTATGTAAGAAATAAACATTATAACTTCTCGTTGAAGGGGCGATCCTGCTCGCTACGACTAATATTTCGGAGTTGGGGATGTGGTGGGAGTGTTCGAATCCTCTGTACGGAAGAACCAACAACCCTTACGACACAAGGAGGACTCCAGGGGGATCCGCTGGCGGGGAGGTATGTTCAATTTCATACAATACATTATAATATTTATGGTACGAAGTTTTCATCCTTGTTCATATGTTTTATCATTATAATCACTATGTTGTCCAGTTTCTAAGAATCGGGAAAAGGGAGGCAATGACGAGACCGCTGTTCGGGATTTCCATTGTTTGGGATTGTTTAACCTTTTTCGCAATAAAGGCAAAGGTCTTGTGACGGAGGGGACCAAGCAGCCAGTTGTATGAATTTGGGCTTTATAGCAAATTCTATAAAAACATAGTCACTTAACGGATGACGTTTTCATACTTACGAGGCATCTTACTAAAGCGTTGCAGCGCCATCTAACATCAGTAACTTTAATTTGTGCTTTAAAATAAATTATTGGATTTCCTGGCAGTTCGCGTCGTGATATATATATATATATATATACAGAGGGTGATCAAATTATTAGAGCCACTACATAAAAAATAGTTTTTCTTGTGTAAGTTTATTTCTAATGCTAATAATAGTAAAATTTGGCTAATTTAAACACTTATTTTATTTCAGAATATATTTATACAGGGTGTACATAAAGTCAGGATCTATTTTTGTGAAGCACTTGGAAATTATATGGAATTCAATCATAAAATGATAAAGTGGTAACATTTATTAAATAATTAAGAGTAGGATTCGACGTGACGCCCATCAGTATCCCTGCACAGCTCAGATCGTTCCGCAGCATTTCTAAACACATTCTGGAGCATTTGCTGGGTTATGTTATCTGCAGCAGTTCGTATACGTGTACGTAAGTTTTCAAGACTCATAATCTTCGTCTGATAGACGTGCGACTCGATAAAGCCCCATGCAAAGAAATCTAAAGGGGTTAAATCTGGTCATCTCGCTGGCCAAGGTCTGTTGCTTCCGCGTCCGATCCAGCGATTTGGAAAACGTCCATTTAGATAATCCTGAACAATTTTGGCATAGTGACAAGGAGCACCATCATGTTGATAGACGACGGTACTAACAATCCTATCCCCAATCAGCTGAGGTTCAAGGAATTGCTGCAACATGTCCAGATAAATAAGCCCCGTAACTGTAGCTTCAGCAAAGAAAAAAGGACCATAAACCTTAGATTTTGTTAAACCCATCCAGACATTAACTTTAGGTGAGTCTCTTTCCCAATTTTGGACGAAATCATTCAGTCTTTCATCTGCCCAAATTCGACAGTTATGGCGATTTACTTTTCCACACGTATGGAAAGTGGCTTCATCACTAAAGAGAATGTTGTCCATTAAATTATCACTCCAGATTTGTTCTACGAGATCAGCACACACGGCACTTCGTCGAGGGAAATCTTCCTCATGTAAATCATGTAAAACCTGCAAATGATAGCTTTTCTTCTGCAAATTAACTTTCAGAATTTTGTGCACAGATGACGTCGGGAGGCCGAGTCTATGTGATGCAGCACGAACAGACGTACGTGGCTCCTCAGTGATAATTCCGCGTACTGCATTCACGGTAAGATCTGATATACACGGTCGTCCTGATCTTGCTTCATCATTTACAGATCCCGTTCGTTTAAATTTGTTCACCAATTTTCGTATTGTCTTGTCTATTGGCCCCGGCTTATGAAATCTCCTTCTAAACTTCTCTCTGATGTCATTGTATTTCTTTCCCTCGATTCGCCAAATTACTATTGCCACACGCTCTTCTGTATTCATTCTAAGGGCTTCTGAAAAGAAAAATAGAAAAAAATAATTATTTCACAAAAATAGATCCTGACTTTATGTACACCCTGTATACACTCTACAGTCATATTAAACACATTTAGTACTTAGTGGGTCCTCCTTTGGCCTTAATTAAGGCAGCAACCCGTCTAGGCATACTCTCTATACAGGTTTTGCAGCTGGCCTGTATCTCAGGATCACGGTTCCAAACGGCAATTATTCGTTCTATTAACTGTATTCGAGTTGTTATTTCCTCGCCTTTCAGTCTACGCTTTACTATTTCCCATAGGTTTTCGATAGGGTTCATATCCAGAGAATTTCCTAGCCAATCCACGAGAGGAATATTCTTTGCAGCCAGAAAACATTTAACCGACTTTGCAGTGTGGCATGGGGCCGAATTTTGCATAAAATTGAATGGCTCACCATTTGGAAACCAGTCGGCGATCTGTGGAATAAGTCTTGTTTCCAAAACCTTTCGGTATTGGTCCTGCCTCATAGTACCCTCAACAATGTAAATTCGTCCAGTACCTTTACCGCTTATCACTGCTCATATCATGACAGATGTTGGACGCTTAACCGTACTTACGACACAGTCTGGATGATATTCCTCACCAACACGTCGCCTAACGTACTGTGATTTATCAGACATGACTAGGAATGTAGATTCGTCACTGAAACACACCTGCAAATGAAAAGAGAAAGAAATGATTGCAACCAAAATGAAATGTGCCTTGTCATACAAATATCAAAATAATACATTTTACTCAAAATAAACATACAAGATTACTAAAATATTATGACTTACCGATTTCCAGTCATCTACAGTGAACTTTAAGTAGTATTTAGCCCACTTTAAGCGTTTTTTTATCATTGTTGGAGTCAATTTTGGCGTTTTCCTTGGCCGGCGACTACTCAATCCAAATTCCCTGGCACGTCTTCTTAAGGTCATTGTCGAAATGTTGATGTTTTCCTTTTCCAGCTCCAATTTAAGTTTGTTAGTAGTGTTTCTCCTATTATTTACTAGTTTTTTTTCAATGCATCTGTCGGCTCTAGGTGTAGTTATCCTTTTCCGACCACATTTACCCTTTCTTTTTGGAGTCAGCTCTGGATTATCCCCTTCAACTTTAATTTTTGATGCGATCCTGTCAACACTCGCACGTGACACATTCAGTTCTCGGGCTATTTTTCTGTGAGAATAATAATCAGTTGCAGTCAGCAGCGAGAGCATTTTACCTTTCTTCTTTGGCGATAGATCACATTTCTTACCCATGTTGGGTAGCCTACAGTACATAAAAGTTATTCCTGTAAATAAACACTAATTTAATAAAAAGAATCACAATACGTTGCTGAGAAACAATATAATATGGGTGCATGAGTGCATATTCCACGTACAACGGTTTAAATATAATAACTTATCATTAACTTAATATACACTTAACGCACCTGACCACTTGACACAACCTTCCACGTTCACAGCTGAAACACTACTGAACCCACTTTTCACATACTCCCCTCCCCCTACTCCCCAAATTAACCCATATTCCCAGTTTTTGTTATTTCGGTAGAGAACACTACATGTGTTAACAATTTGGAATACTGTCTGCATACTTAAAAGGTTATTATTTGAACTAAAAACAGCATATTATAATGAAAATGTGGTTTTCAAGGGGTGGCTCTAATAATATGATCACCCTTTGTGTGTGTGTATATATATATATATATATATATATATGATGCAAACAATTATAATTCTTTGAGTTTTCCATAAAATTTTAATATTTTGGTTTCACAGCTGATAATTCGGTGAGTAAGCCCCGCCCACCACCTCCATGAGAGCGTGTGAAAGACGCTAGATAACTGTGTTTTGTAGACTTTGTTCGTATAATGGTTGGTCGTGTTTCACGATGTAAACCGTCTCCGTTTCTTGATAGGCCTCTCTGATGTGTTCCTGCGGTTCGCCCTTGAGTATTGGAACTGACACGGGAGGTTCCTTAAGGACGCCAGCCTTCTTCTGTGGTTTATTTGGTCATAAACCAACTGCAGGTACGCTCTTCTAAAAAGTTTAAATGGAAAAGTTCTGCACACTGAACTTAATGCGCGCATGTCACTACCTCATTCGTCGTTTTCTGTTTTAAAATGTTACGCTCATTGCAATTATCTAATGAGAGAGAGAGAGAGAGAGAGAGAGAGAGTACTGTACAAAAATCCGAGACACCTGAAAATATATATAAAAAATATTTGTTATTGGAGTTCATCAGTATAAAATTGAAAATAGTGATGAAGAAATGTCTGATCATGAACTTTAGCTTGCATTCAACAACATAAAATCAGAGAGAAAGTTTCGCGTACACTTTCCTAAAACTTGAATGAGATACGTTGATGCAAAATTATATCCTATTTAAAGAGATGTTCTTTCAGTGATATACACAATTTGGGTTAGGTTAGGTAGGTTAGGTTCAGTAGGGTTAGTAAATATTATTCATTCTCACTTGGCGCCTTTATCTCCAATGGGAATAAGTGGTGATATTGTATAGGAAATAATTAGTTAAACTGTAAATACATTATAGTTTATTTATAACTGATATTTAAATTATTAAAGTAGAACTTAATGAGTATATGTTTGTCCCTGAATGGAATAGGAGTGGTTTCAGTGATAGGATGCAGCATTAAAAGACAAACAGAAAGGAGTATCGCTGTTCAGGTGGCAGGTCCGATTACTCGCCACGCCGTTGATATAATCCACGTTTTGACCATTTTGGCGGGGCCGAATGCAAGCCTCTTGGAATTGAACAAAATGGTAAGAAGTTCTTTTCATACCCATTTCTAAATGTCCCCAGAATGGAAATCTTTATAGTTGTAATACCCTTTAAAAATGGTTGTAGGATGTTGACAGATGTAGTTTTTGCGAGTATTCATTCCTATGTTTATGCTTATGATGAACGAGTGTTTTGAAAGGAGACAGAGAACCCTCATTTTTCCCAATGTCGAAGCTCTCCGTAAAAGTTTTTAACCCCTCAATATTTCATCGAGTAAAGAGCCTTTAAAACTTTGTCCATATATCTTCGATACTCGATCGTGTGTTAATCATAACTCAATTCCAAACAAGAAGATTTAAGAGTTCGCTTTCAGTAATATTTGTACGTAACTTCTAAGGAAGTCACATTATATAAGGCAAATTATATTACATTAGTGTTCATAGATTAAATTTAATAAAAGAGGTAAGATAAAGCATTAACAAAACGTAACATATTATACATACCCGTAGCCACGTTGAGGCAGACGAGGCAGCCGCCTCGTCTGGCTTAACGGACATTTTGGATCAATGAGGAAATTGACAGAAATAGGATTTTACCTTCAGCCATCAATCAAGTATCAAATGATAAAAACTGGTCTCTGGTCATATCAATGTAATGCACTCAAACCACAAATAACATGAATAAAAACAGAGTAGCAACATTTAAGTGGTTATTATTGTCCAATTCACTCTTAGTTACCATACGCTCAAAGTGCATGATTTTGTGCTAGGATTAAAAAAATCTTCTGAAAGAGCATGGCCGCGGACCCCCTAGTAGGGCTATTTTCGCCTCGTCTGTTTTTAAGCCCTGACTACGGCCTTGATATAACATCGGGACCCTAATTTCACCACACGAAGTGAAGGTAGGCTTGAACTCCGAGAGTAAAGCGAACAATCACAGCTCACAGGTGGCTGGTTCAATCTCCGAACACGGAGGCGGTGGTAGTCAAACCGTGCCTTCGCAGCCCGAATCCGACTTCCAAACCAATCGAGCCACCACGGTAGCTTAAAGCACTAAGGACCATTCACGATGCGTTTTTAAGTTTACGCTTCTCCTTTTATTCAAATCATGTATTAGTATCGTTGGTAAAGAGGGTTGACAGAAATAAATAGACACCTTGGTTTTTTTCCATAGTTTTTGAGTTGTTAATAAAAGTCAATAAATAATAACAGATTTATTAAATCAATATATTTAGACTCGCGTTGCTTTTCCCTTCAAATTATGTAAAAGTGACACACGGTCTGGAATTCCATTAATGAGCTTTACCATTTGTTCTTGATGTCAATTATCGGTGTTTATTTACTTTTGTTAACTCATTGTAACACGTTTTGTTTTAACCATTTCACGTCCAGTGTTATTTTCTGACTTTATTGTGGCTAACGCCAGACGATTTTATTCAGTTTCAGGAGAGCCCCTTAGACACTAAAGGGTTAAAAATGTGCAAGGATTTTTCTGTTTTTCTTTTACATCTCGTAGGTGGGGCCAAAACAATGAGATGACGATGAACGTTTGGTAGTAATTTGGTAATGTAAACGGCTATCATCGAATGAATGACGACCGGAATGTGGACGATAGTGCGAATGGTCATTTAGCACCTTTGTTATATACAATTAAACAAATGAACAGAGAATGTTAAAATTATAATAAATTCTAATTGTATTACGTACGAGAATAATACAATCTTTAAAGTATTCCCTCCATAAAGAATACCCACACAACGAAACCCCAGAATTAATTCTTGGGGGTAACGTTAATCAATACAATAAATTACAGTACGTCAAGATTTTCCATTTAAAAATAATGAGTAGGCCTATAACGCTGTTACCAAATATGCAGAACAAACGGTAAATATTTTTTATTTTCTATTATCCATTGCCATTATTAGGCAGAGTCAGGTTGGTAGACTTGGCACTGTTTTGGTGAAACAGAATGACTCTTGTCAATAAATAGCAGTAAGGAACATGGAGTTTCAGGACGGGACTTTTTAAATTTACTGTCGATATGTTAAAATTTTATCACTTTTGTATAACTTTTTTCTTCCAATCATTAATAATTTAATAATGATAATGAAGGAATTGGTTCGTTCTAATATTAATTAAGGTGTGGTGGGCACTGGGCATGCCACATTTGTTTGCCTGTGGGGTTATTTAACCTCCTTCGTAACGGCAAAGGTCATGTGACAAAGGGGACCTACAACCTTTCGTGGGATCTGAACTACTGGTCGTTACATAATATGGACGCAGTGGACGGTCACCCATCCAAGTACAACCTAGACCCAATGTCGCTTAACTTCGCTGATCAACGGGACGCGGTATTGCGACCTCTGGCCACGCCGTATAGCCTATCGATGTTATGAAATAAATAAATTAAATCGTCTCTGATTATAGACTAAAGTGTGAGTTAATTTACAGTGAAATAAAACAGTAAAATTATGAACAGCAACATAAAAATTAAAGTATAATTTTTCAGTACTTTCATGATGGACATTGGATGGACAGATTAGTGGCTTCAATTCGAATGTAACGTGCAAGTTAAGCGATATTGGATCTGGGTAGTAGTTGGATGGGGGACTGTTCCCCGCGTCCAGATGATGTAGCGACTCGTGGTTCGGATCGCGAGTAAATCTGTAGTATAGGTCCCCTCAGTCACGTGACTTTTGCTGTTATTAAGAGAGTTAACAATCACATTATATTATCGTTATCATCATACGATCGATAAGTTCCTTTAACCTTCCTTCTTGCTTGAGTTCTTACGGTTTTTGAAGGTTCACTTAAGCTGCCTCAAGTTCTACTCGATGGAGCACGATGAAAACCGAGTTTTTACGTCATCGGTCGCAGCGCCACTTAAGAAGATTCAACAAGACATCGCTGGACACTTGCTGGAAAAATACGATTTGGATGTCATGAGGGTATAATACGTTTGTTTGTTTGTCTGTTTGTTACCAGCTCGTTGTTTGTATTTATGATTTATTTGGCTTGACCATGAGTTCATCAACCTAAAGCAATAGTGTTTCCCAACCGGGGTGCCGCGAGTGCCTTTTAGGGATGCCGTGAGTACCTTTTAGGAGTGCCAGGAAATTTCATGAAAATGACATAAAATAAGTAATTGAAAATTCAAAATTACTAAAAATATGCAAATGTCAATTGAAAAAAGAAAAAAAAAACATTCGCAATTTATTGGTTGATAGTATTTGTTGGTTACATGATGTGTTAAGAGTCATTTTCCAATCCATCTTTGTTAATAACACGAACCAGGAAAATTCTCTGAGGCTCCAAGCCCAAAACCGAGCCAATAAAATTAGAAATATCTATCTAATCACTATTTACATTTCTCCGGCTTTGACAGGCAAGTTAGCAAATGGCTGGGTTAATTGAAAAACCTTTAATTCTTTCGTCTTTATATGACACTGAAAAACACTTAAAACAAACCGCGTCTAAAATAACTAATGCGCGCAAAGAATGAAATCAAAGTTACTTTAAAAGATTTAAAATAAAGAATGTACAATATCCTTTGAATCGACGCCATGTTTCTGCTTCTATCGTCGAGCCTCTGACAACAACTGGAATTTGAAGTGTTCTTTCTGATTCGTTAATCTTATAAATCCCTCCTATTTTTTTTTTAACATCTTCATTAATCATTTCTTTACCCAAAGGTTCGGATTCCCGATTTTCAAAATGCGTACTGGATTTGGCAAGAAAGGATGAAGGAGGACCATGCAGAGAGGAATCCAATGTACAAGCAACTCGTGAATAATGAAGTATGTCTTCTGGCCGCATTTGCTAATGAAACACTTTCGCTTCTTTCCATGATATTTATTCTTGACCTTTATTCTTTATTAATGGGAGAAGAGCACCAAAATAGTAAAATTGTGGTTTAGGTGGTTTTTAGAAAGAGGAACACCACTGAATTGCCAAAGTTAAAAGGTAGAAAAAAGTAACAGCCAGGAAGCTCATTTCCCCACGATGTCGAGATGATTGTACTCCCAAGAGTCACTTTTAGCCCGAGCAATGATAGGGTAAACGGCCAACTCAACTTAACCCAGGAACGAGCAGCGAGCGAGAGCGAACCAGAGCCTTAGCGCTCAGAGTCTGCCACCGTAACCACTGAGCTAGTGGGTGTCCAGTTGCTTAAGGAAAGTAAATATAAAAAATTATATGATCAGCACATCAACGTTCCCAGTACGACATAGACCGCACTACACTTGAATTCGAAACTTAGCAAAACAAGGATAAGTGGTAAGTTCTTTTGACATATCAATCCGCTGTAGTTGGATTTCATCAAAAACCAATGACTCTTTATACCAGTGACTGGCCACCCCAACTTAATTTACTCCGGTTACTTGATTGACTCTGTTACCGTTTATATACGAAGCACGGCCCTCCTAGGAAGAAATGGCTAAGCTACAAAAGTAAAAAAGCCAGAAAACGTTGTACCAGTTTGAAAGTTCAAAAGTTATGTCACTTTCAAATTTAGTAAACGTTTAACTGCGTTTTTTGGTGTTTTTTACTTTTGTCGTTCGCTTAGCCACTTCTTCCTAGGAGGGCCTCATATACAATATATACATATATTTCTGAATAAAGTGTTGGGTACTTATTATTTTAACACTACTGTACACCACTGTTCTTCACTAGATGTTAGGGATATACGTAGATGTCTCAAAATATGAGAAAATAGCTACTACTGCCTTCTAAGTAAAAGAAACAATGACAAGTACTTTGACACTATTGACCTTTTGCACATGACACTATTGACCTTTTGCACATATACAAAATATTTGCATTATTTATCATTATCAAGGGTGAAATTAACATCTGGACCGAGATGCTTCGTGCTATTTTAGGAAGAGCGAGACACTCCTTCGCTAGCCTTCTTCAAGTAGCCATGGAAAGGGTTGTAGATGAGTTAAAGTTCCTTCGAGACCAGAAAAACCTTCTGGAGGGAAAACCAACTTCGGCGCCTTCGAGGTATAATCCACGATGGAGACAACTCAAGATGAAGATTCAGGCGAGAATATTTTTTTTTCTGTTTGTTTTCTTTTCCGCAGAAATGAATTAGAATTAGAGGGTGCGTGTAACATATATTAAATTTGAGGGGTTTCCGCCCCCCCAAAAAAGGTTTATAGCGCATTTAATAGCAATAAACCCATAACCACCACGAACCTTGAGGTTCAGGTTGTGTGTCGTAGCAAGGGGTGAACGGCGGGGTGACCTCCCCGGTCGTCACCAAGAGTGGGGTGGGGTGGACTCCGAAAGAGGGAACCTTATAGCCCTTATCACAAAATGCTGCGTGCTGCATTACGTTCTCGGTTAAATGTTTGAATCTTGTACACTCGTTAGACCGTAACCCAAAATACAATACTTTTGCTCTACAGAATACAGTACTCTCCTGCGCGCTTACGGTGCGTCGTATATAATTCAGAAATGGATCGTTAATACATTTTATTGGTCTAAACGACTTCCCGTATTGATACGTAACTGAAGAAAAAGATATATAAGGCTTCATTTCCATCTTGTTCGGTGATGACGGACCTTAAAAAAGGTCAAGATGAAGCCACACGTGTGAAAGTTGTCCGAGAGGATTCAGTGATTGACTCATCCACTCGATTTATTCACGAGGGTCTTCATCAATTCGAATTTGATTCCGATATTAACAAAAAAAAAAAATTTTTGAGATCGTTTCCAAGATCTTTGTAGCAATTCAAACGTCAGTTTTTAGTTTTAATTGATGCATTTATTTCTGTTGTATATACACTCTGTATATACAACAGAAATAAATGCATCAATTAAAACTAAAAACTGACGTTTGAATTGCTACAAAGATCTTGGAAACGATCTCAAAAAAATCGCGCACCATATTTATAAGTAAGAATGACCCGAATCTGTGGTACGCGAGTTCTGAAATACCCTGTAGAGGGATTATAATTAAACATTTATTCGTAGAGATTTACCTTATATAAGAGTGATTAAAATCGAACTCGCCTTGACCACATTAAAATCGTCTGACGTTAAGCGGAAGTCAAAGGATTAAAGAAGTCGCTGTAACATTTGTGCTTGTAACCAATATACAGGGTGTCCCTTAAGTCCGGCATCATAGGAAAAATAATAAAAAAAGGCAAAACAAAAGCTTTATTTACAGAACGTGCTCAATATGTCCACCATTGTTTTCAATACACAAATTCAGACGTGATACCCAGTCAGTAAGCACACGGTGAATGATGTCAGGAGTAATGGTGTTACATGCCCCAATAATGCGCTGCCGCAAATGTTCAACACTCCTAATTTTCTCTGCGTATACCAGCGCTTTCAAGTGGCCCCAGAGATAAAAATCTAGTGGCGTGAGATCCGGGCTTCTAACTGGCCATTCCACAGGCCCTCGACGTCCTATCCAATGACCAGGGAATTGTTGGTACAGGTATTCCCTTACTTGGGTGCTGTAATGTGCAGGAGCGCCGTCTTGCTGGAACCATGTTGGGAAACTTCCTTCTTCGTTCAAGACACTGGGAAATGCTTCTTCCTTGAGCATACGTAGGTAGGTGCCTCCAGTGACATGTTCATCAAAAAAGAGGGGGCATATGTATGATGCGATCCTTCCAAATGCCACACCATACCATCACTCGAGATGCACCTTGTTCCTTTGAAGAGGTATACCAGTGAGGGTTGTTTTGAGACCAGTAGCGGGTGTTCTGTCGATTTACCTCACCATTTCCATAAAAAACAGCCTCGTCACTGAAGAGAATGGTGGACGGGAAATTGGTATCCCGAGCATATGAATTATGGTTTGTAGAAATAGAAAAATATGAATTTCTCCTATGATGCCGGACTTATGGGACACCCTGTAGTCGAGAATGTTGAGTAACATGTACACACACACACACACACACACACACACACACACACACACACACACACTCAATCAATTCATTCGAAATTAATAGAAAGAAATCATTATTATTTTTTCTTTTAGTAAAGAACCATCAAATATTTTGAAAGTTGAACGGTTTGATCCCAAATTTTAGCGATTGAATTGTGTTCAATAACATAAATTCAATTTAATAATAATAATAGTAACAATAATAATAATAATAATAATTAGTTTGGAGGGTCAGAAATTGGCACTGCGCTCAGGCTAACTGATACGGCCCAGTTCTAACTCTTGTATTACTATTACCAACATGAATGTGGGTTCGAACCCCCGACCTCATTGTTTTCGTTTATAGAGAAATGGTGTTACCCAGTGAGCTACGGACGCTGAAATTAACTTAATTTAGGTTAGGTTAAGTAAGATTTAGTTTAGTTAACGGAATTGTCTCAGTCGATCGTCGAGGAAAAAGGTTAAATCAATTACACTAGACTTATTTCCTAAAAAATAAAATGGCGTTTTTAGTATTAAGAGTAGAATAGCAAAATGCACAATCATATATACAGGGTGTTTGAAAACTTTCTGTACAAATTGAAATGGGGGATTGGCAACACCAAGACAAACCCTTTTCGTCTATAAATGTATGTCCGCTGACGTCACCATTCGGCGCGAGAGGGCGCCGCTGCAATTGGCTAAAAGGTGAAGTGGGCTAGACTCGCGCTTGCCGCAGGCATTCTTAAATCGGACGTAGTACGCGTAACATGTATATTTAAGGAAGGCATGTTTATTTAAAGAAGGTGCTGAAAGTTGCGACCGGTAGCATCAATGCATGCCCGACAGCGTCGAAGCATTGACCGATGTACACGTCGAAAGATTCCCGGCATTTCGGGAACAGTTCCAGCGGCGACAGCGATTCTTGCTACGAGGTCTTCTTCTGAGTAAATGGGAGTCTCGTACACGAGGTTCTTCATGTGTCCCTACAGGAAGAAATCGAGGCATGTTAAATCGGGCGATCTCGGTGGCCAGGCTACGGGCCCACCCCGGCCTATCCATCGGTCCCTAAAAGTGGCGTTCAGATAATCCCGCACATCGTTGCTGGAGTGTGCTGGAGCCCCGTCGTGTTGAAACCACATTCGTCTACGAATAGCCACGGGAACATCTTCCAGCAGTTCCGGCAACGTTTCTTCAAGAAATATCTGATAAACCCGCCCGTCGAGTCGGGCAGGCAGCAGGTACGGCCCAATCAACTTGCCATGGACGATACCCGCCCAAACGTTGACGGCGAACCGTTCTTGATGAGCATGCACCCGTGTAGCATGTGGATTTGCGTGCGCCCACACGTGAGAATTGTGCATGTTAAACACACCCTCACGTGTGAAACAGGCCTCATCTGACAACAGCACATAAGCCGGAAAATTAGGCTGCACCGCTGTCTGCTGCAGAAACCAACGTGCGAATTCCACACGAAGAGGGTAATTCCGAGGTTGTAATGCCTGGACTCTCTGACGATGAAACGGATGTAACTGCTGCTCGTGCAACACTCTCCAGACCAGGTCGTGGTTCACACCGAGGATACGTGCAACACCTCGCGTGCTTGCGCTTAGATTGTCCTCAAATCGCCGTAGGATTTCTTCTTCCATGTCAGGAGTGCGCACGTTTCTCTCCCGACCAGTGTCATGCATGTTTGCATGGAATGTTCCAGTTTCTCGCGGTCGCCGATGCAAATGCGAAAACGTTTGGTGGTTTGGCACACGTCTGTTTGGGAAGCGCTGTCGGTACAACCTCACAGCAGCTCTTCCGTTTCCATTGGCAGCCCCATACACCATATGCATGTCAGCCATCTCAGCAGTCGTGAAGCGCTCCATGTTACGCGTACTACGTCCGATTTAAGAATGCCCGCGGCAAGCGCGAGTCTAGCCCACTTCACCTTTTAGTAGGTTGACCATATTTCCTTGAGACAAAAACGGGACATTGGGATGGCAAAAAAGGGACGGGGGTTATGTAATATTCTGTATTCATGAAAAAGTAAGTACATAAACATCTTGAGCTTACAATTATTCTTCAGTGACAGAACCCATACAAAAACCCATACAAAACGGTACGTATGGTCAGCCTACCTTTTAGCCAATTGCAGCGGCGCCCTCTCGCGCCGAATGGTGACGTCAGCGGACATACACTTATAGACGAAAAGGGTTTGTCTTGGTGTTGCCTATCCCCCATTACAATTTGTACAGAAAGTTTACAAACACCCTGTATATATATATATATATATATATATATATATATATATATATATATATATATATTTGCCAATTTATGGTTGGCACTATAATAATAATAATAATAATAATAATAATAATAATAATAATGTTAATTAAGTTAAGTTATGTTCATGATTATTTGAGGCTTGGGGGTCACCAGTTCTTTCATTCAAATCAATTAATGTTGTTAATTAGAAAATTAATAAAGTAAGTTTTTCTTTCTGTATTAAATGGATGATTAAAGTGACATTAACGTTTGATTAATATTGTGCAGTGAATGACAGATGATAGATTTCTCTTGATACACCGCAATCTAAGTGTTCTTTTACTACGACAGAGGTTGCTGGGGGAAGATGGGCTCCTTCTGTGTCCGAGTCATCCTACCTTGGCCCCATTTCATCGTGAGTCCTACTTCAAGCCTCTGAACTTTGTTTACTCAGCCGTTTTCACTGCTTTAGGATTCCCCGTTACTCAAGTGCCATTAGGAATCGATCAGGAATCAGGATTACCTTTGGGAATACAGGTTAGAATAAATGAATTCAGTATTACAATATATATATATATAAAAAAGAAAAGGAAAAGCAATTGAGAATCGCAGCGTCGGCAGGACATGAATTTGGTATCAAAGTCATTTATCTTGACTTATCGAGCCATCTGGAACCCTCCAAAAGATCCCTTCAGTTTTTGCCTTTTTAAAAATGAGAAAATAAAAAGGACATATGGGGAAAACCCCGCTAAGACTTCGGTGACCAGGAACGGATATTTTGAAGGGGTTTTGGATGGTTCAACGAATTCAGGCAAGTTACTCTGCTATCACACAACACGCTTTATATATATATTAGTGATGTAGCGGATGTCATTTTTTTCACATCCGCGGATGCGGATGCGGATGTTTGATTTCAACATCCGCGGATGCGGATGCGGATGTCTACATTTTCGTTATTTTTTAGGATATATTCGAGATTTGTTGTGTTTAACGTATATAATAAGTTATTATATAGAGAGATGTAGCTATAATGTAGTATAATTGATTAATTGTACAATAATTGCTGTACTTTTCTCTGAACATATAAAATAATATCAAGCATCTAACTAATATAGAAATCAATTAGTGAATTCGTCTGCAAATAAATTCGTTATATTTTGTTGAGTTTCAGCCACAATTAGAAACCATAATTGTGTTACCAGGATGCCGGACGTGAAGCCAACTCAAATGCACCCCACCGACCTCTTTCCCCAACCTCCACCCTTATAGAAAGAGATCTTTAATTAGCTTGATAACTATTTATATTAAGTTTAGTTTTATTAGGCATATTTATAAATGAGTAATTAAAATAAAGTAAACTAAGATGTTCATCGTTTAATGTTCAAACTTAATTATAGGAAGGTTATGCTTAAGGAACATTAATTTTTCTGCCTTTTCTGCTGCCAGTCTGTTTCTCTTTTCATCATATATTAATCCAGCACTGCTAAATAATCTCTCGCTTGGTACGTTTGTTGGAGGACAGGCTAAATGTTTCCTTGCAAGTTTACTCAAGTATGGATAGATATTCTGCGTATTTTTCCACCAACTAATAGGATTATCACATGCAGCCAGGCGTTTTTCTTGGTGATAGCTCTCGATCATTTTTACTACATCTTTTGACATCGCGTAGGTCTCGTCATTGCTGCTTGACTCAAGAAACTGAGAGACAGATTCTGTGATAGATTTGCTTGTTGAAGGTGTTGGTTCTGTCACTGAAACTTTTATTCTTTTGGTGGGTGGCGAAGCGACAGATTCAAGAGATTGAAGCTCTTCAACTGCTTTGCCAAGTGATGATTTAACTCGTTCTAATGTACTAGGTGAAAATAACTTAGCTTTGTAACGTGGATCTAAGTAGGTTGCAAGAGAGTAACTTCATACAAGAACAGCCTCTCGTCTTGTCGCTTGCATCACTTTTGCGCACAATGAACTAGTTCTATTAATATAGTAGAATTTGCTAATTTCCGCTTATTAATGACATTTTATCTCAACGGTCCACATCCGCACGACATCCGCAGTCCAAAGTGCGGATGCGGGTGCGGGAAAATGTGGGGATGTTCCGCGGATGCGGATGCGGATGTGACCTACACACATATATATATATATATATATATATATATATATATATATATATATATATATATATATGTGTGTCGTAATGTTGGTTAGTTTATTTATCTTTAAGTGACTCAGTACGTTGCTTCGCTGGCCATGGGTCTGTATCGAAGGAGTGACATTTCAAAGGAGTGACATAAATACCGTAACGAAGGAGTGACATAACAAAGGAGTGACAAATCGGAGATAAAATTCAAAGGAGTATAATTATTAAATTTAAAAAAAAAAAAAAAAATTTGTTAGAATTGTTAAAATTAAGATTTTATTTCAAAAACTAGAAACCTAACCTAACCTAACCTAACCTAACAGTTGCAAGCCTCTCTTCCCTCTGGATTTGTTCTTTCTTCTTCTTTGTTGGTATTTTCGTGTCACTCCTTTGAATTTTGTCTCCGATTTGTCACTCCTTTGTTATGTCACTCCTTTGAATTTTATCTCCGATTTGTCACTCCTTTGTTATGTCACTCCTTTGAATTTTATCTCCGATTTGTCACTCCTTTGTTATGTCACTCCTTCGTTATGTCACTCCTTTGAATAGGACCGCTGGCTATACAGCCGAAGTGTATCCCGCTTACTTACAGGTTCTTCTCTCTAGCTTGAGACCTATTCCAATCTGACTGCGTGTTTAGTCGTTCGAAGAGCTTGATACCCTCGTCTTAGCGTCCCTTTCCCTCGATGCGTTAAGAGAAAGAATCGCTTAAATCTTCGTGAAAGGCTAAGGACGTGGCGTTAACCTAAACACAGTTTATTTCATCGGATAATACACTTCACACAAAAATGGATTAAAAGAGCAGAGTTATAACGAAATTTGAATTGCTTCATTACACTTGTTTTAGAGGGTTTTACGGACAAGAGTTCTCTCTAAGAGCATTCATTGACTGACTCAGTGCCGCATACCCGGCACTCACCTCCACCATACCTGAGAGAACTCCTGTGGTGCCACGTTTACAAAAGATTATTGAAGTTGCAAAATTTTTGTCTAATAATGACGTTAGCATATAAATTATAAAGTCTGGTTTATAATTATTTATGTGACTGAACTTAGCCGAATGGAACATTCAGAATTTTGGAGTTTTTTTTTTTTTAAAGATTATAGATTTGGCAACACTGGAGAGAGTCGTTAGGCTGTGAAGGGGTTGCCAGATATCTACTGCAGATATTAAGTCAGTCTATAAAGTATTAAAGATTAAAAAGTCAGTACCCTTAATTTTATAAAACATAGAGTAATATCTTTAAATTAAAAAAAAATATTTCCTATGGTAAACCATTTCCATACACACTACCAGAAAAAGTTTAAGTACACCCTGAAATATTCATAAATTTCAAATTTTGTTTAAAGTTTTTTTATTTATTAACTAAGTTATCATGACACAAATTCATAAGTACAAACATGGGAACTTAAACAACAACAAATCAGGACAATTTACCAAAAGCAAAGTCTAAATTTTAGATTCATCAAAATAGCCTCCTCTAGCAGCAATTACAGCAGAACAAATTCGAGGCATGCGCTCAACGAGAGAAAGAAGATAGTCTGGTGAAAGCTGCTGCCAGCACTCTTGTAAGAGTTCCCAAAACTTCTGAGCACTGGATGGCTGCTTGGCTTTCACTCGTCGATCCAGTTCATCCCACACTAGCTCGATGGAGTTCAGATCCGGGGACTGTGCTGGCCATTCCATAACTGTGAGCTGACGTTGCCGTTCTTTCTGCTTCAGGTAATTTTGACACAGCTTGGAAGTGTGTTTAGGATCGTTGTCTTGCTGCATTATGAACTGTTGGCCAACTAGTCGCAGTCCAGATGGGATGGCATGGCGCTGTAGAATGCTGTGATAGCCACGTTGGTTCAGTATTCCAGTGACTTTGTGAAGATCTCCAACTTGCTCCCCTGCAAAACATCCCCAGACCATCACACTTTCTCCACCGTGCTTCACTGTTGGCACAACACACTGCTGTGTCATTCTTTCACCCCCTCTGCGCCGCACAAATACTCTGCGTTTGGGTCCAAAAACTTCGAACTTTGATTCGTCAGTCCAAAGGACAAATTTCCACTGCTCAACAGTCCATTTTTGGTGTTTTTTAGCCCAGGCTAGCCTTTTCTTTTTGTTCTGGAGTCTCAGCATTGGTTTCTTTGCTACAGTTCGTCCTTTTAATCCTGCCTCTCTTAGTCTCCTCTGCAAGGATTTTATATGTAAAGACCTGCGGCGCATGTTAATAACTGAACACATGTATTAACATACTGTACTCCTGAAGAAACACACTACCCCAGTAAAGACTTTTAAACTTTTTTTGGACCTTTGTGCAGAGCTAGTGGTATTAATTTTAGGTTGCATGCTAGACGTAAATTAACATATTTTGAAGGCTATTTTGAAGAAGTTTCTGTGTTACAACACACTGCATAGGGCAGATGCACTGAAGCATACAATATGAAAGCCAGGTAAGCGAATTCATCTCTAGTACCTGTTAAGTTTACATTTGAAGTTTGTCATGAGCTAAGCAGCAAAACATTGGAAATTAGTAGGTGTACTTAAACTTTTGACTGGTAGTGTGTGTGTATGTATATATGGGTAGTCCCGGTTCATCGACTGCCTGATGCACCGAGTTTCCGCTTCACCGACTTTTCTATCTGAAACATTCAAATCTGCCCGACCGCAAAAAAAAAATGTATACAGCAACGTCATTATGACGTTTGAGTCTTAAAAACCAATCAGAAAGGAAAATTCCTATAACGTTGAAGACAATGGACGCTCATTGGTCAGTCGGTTGTAACAGTTAAACAAGGCGATCCGCCATATTTGGTATCCGTTAGTGTTTTGTTTAATAAAGTTTTAAAATGATTTGTGCACAAACTTATGTTTGTAATAATAGTTTTACAGTGTTATTCTTAACGTAAGTTAGCTATATGACCTAAAGGTCCGTTAAACCGTCTTTTCCGATCCACCGACCACCCTGACTGCCCAATTAAGTTGGTCTAACGAACCACTAATATTATAGGATGTAACAAAAGTCTGATTTTACGTGAAGTAGCAGCTATATGAGTAATTGTTTAAGCTGCAGACCACGAAGCTATATCTTATACTCTGCCACGTAAACTGCACAGGATGGCTCAAAGGTCAGGACACTTCCCCGAGAAGGGAAAATAATGTTTCACGGATTATGTTGGTTTATTCATAATAAATGCTCAAACTGAGACTTATTAACTTCGATCAGTGATGTAGGCAGTGATGTAGTCGAGACCACCAAGTCCGAGACTGAGACCGAGACCGAGACCTGATCCTGTGAGACCAAGATCGAGACCGAGATCAAAGGTCCGAGATCGAGACCCTTAAAATTCGAGACCGAGACCGAGATCGAGACCAAGCTCATGCCCTTTCAATTTGTTTTACACTACTATGGAAATTAGACTATGTTAAGTATATTAATAAACTAATAACTACTTTCTCAGATGTAGTGTGTTGAATGCAAAAAGTGTAGCCTATAAATTAACAAATGAATATATATATATATATATATATATATATATATATATATATATATATATATATACTTTTTATTTATTTACTTCTTTTATATCTGTTACAGAAGGTTTAATGAATGTACCCACTACCCAGTTTGACTTGTGCATTTATTTAAAGCATGATAGGTGCTCATTACACTTAAGGAACATCAGCATGCTCAGAAGATCTGCTGAAGTTCGACTTCTGTGGGGCCTCATTATTATGCCTCCATGGCTAAATACACGCTCAATTGGAGCACTAGAGGCAGGCACTGTTAAAACAGTCATGGCAATATTGGCCAGTGATGGGAATTTATCCCTTTTCTGGTGCCAAAACTTTATTGGAGAGCAGTTGTCTAAAATATGAGATTCATCGATCTCTAAGAGGTACCGCCGCAACTGTTCCCTGCGGTTCAAAATCTTCCCAGTTTCAACATTCTGCTTGGACCGATAGCTTTGATATTTTGCTATTAGTCTCGGAACTTTGGTTTGACTCTGTTTTATTTCGTCATCGCTGCTGTATAATAATTCTCTATATATAATTCTCTATTTAGTATTTCTATTTTCAATAAAATTAATCTGACGGGGGCGGGGGGTGGGGGCAAATTTTTTTGTAGCGCTAACCTAAAAAAAAATCCAGACCCCCCCGCAAGACAAACGTGGCAACTCAAAACAGGGTGACTGATTAGTGAATACCTAGAGTCCCTTACTTTTACAAACTTTCATAAACATTCTGAATTGTGTCTGTTCAACCAAGCCACCATCATGAGCATGCCAATAACATATTTTTCATTACGGTCTCGAGAGGTCTCGAAAGGTCTCGGGGAGAAAAACCGAGACCGCGTCTGTCGAGACCGAGACCGAGATCTAAATAGCAGAGACCGAGATCGAGATCGAGATCTGCAAATTGGGTCTCGAGATGTAGGACTCGAGACCGGTCTCAATACCTTTTTTCTAGTCTCGGTCTCGGTCTCGGGTGCTTAGGTCTTGGTCTCGGTCACTTAAGTCTCGGTCTTGGTCTAGGGTTCTAGGCCATGGTGGTCTCGACTACATCACTAACCTCGATATATTTCTTAATTCTTTAAATGGCTCAATCACTTTTCTGACAGTTGAGGAACCAATGTTTTCTCCTCCCTTGTCTTTGCTAATTAAATTCGTCTGCGACACTCCGGTACGTGCTTCCTTCTCTTCTCTTGCGTACATGAACACCAACTTCGCTCGCTCATCTTTCGTTAATTTCTCATCCACGTTTCACCTCGAACAGAGAAAACAATTAGTATTAATATAAGTCAGTTTCCCCTCTGTGTTCTGACTTTTGGGCCGCCCTCTACATTTCACGAAACAAACTTTACAACGTTTATTGTGGCGTGCAAACACCCATTTCTCTTTAACACTTTTTATCGAGGTTTACCTGAAACAAATGTAAATAATGAAATATTCATAGTAAATACCAATGTTGGCAAACATTTGTTACGCCATATATATACTGTATATATATATATATATATATATATATATATATATATATATATATGCTAATCTCTTTCATGATGTATAATGAATCTTCAAGGACTACGAATCTTCATAATCACGACATATATTTGTATTCACTTTTTTGTAAATAATTAAAATAATTATCTTAATTGTGCCTTGGAAAAATAGATCTTAATCTCTATTCATTCTTCGTCTTAGGATCATTTTGTCTTTTCCAAATCCTGAACTTTTTCAGATTTTCTCCTTTAAAAGACGGAAGAAACGTTTTTTCAAAAAAATCCATGGTTAAAAACGAAGGGGGATTTCTATCCTCAAACGAATGGCTTGGCATGAAGAGTTAACATGAACACACACACACACACACACACAGACACACACATTATTATATATATACACAGTTGGGTAGAGAGTTAGAGGGTTGGAGTGGTATTGACTGGCGCGTTTGCGAACAAATGCACGAAACAGAGGCAAGAATTCTAGTCGCTATACAGTAGGTCTGTTTATGCTACTTAAAAGCAGGATGTCATTAAATTATGATTTTTCTCTTCTTTCGTAACCTTCAGGTGATCGGAGGAATGCACATGGATCGCCTTACCATCGCTGTCGCCAAGGATTTAGAAGCAGCATTCGGTGGATGGAAGTGTCCGGCGAAGATACTCTAGAATCCGAACCATTCTTCAACATAATTTGGATATGGAGAACGGTCCCCCGTCCAACTACAGCCCAGACCCAATGTCGCTTAACTTCGCTGATCTACGAGAAGCTGTCTTACGACATTGCCCACGACGTAGCCCATGCGTGTACGTAGTATAGTTACATACTGTACACGCACACACACATATACGTATATATGTGTATGAATATATTTTGTATATTACATGCATAAGCACTTTACTTCAGTTTATATATATATAATATATATATATATATATATATATACAAGTGAACACCACTTATAGACTATTTTTTGAGTGAAAATAAAGAAACTCTGAAATAAGTTGGTGAACTGCGCAGTGATGTTGTCGTTACGACTATGAGTGTTGGTTGCAAGAAAGAATTTAATCGCGACAGTGGAAGCTTTTACGTGAAGTTACGAGTTGATGGTGAAGATTACGTTGATGATCTGTGCTGCATTGGACTTGTGATATCGCCTTCCTGCTTGTTGGATTTGATTAGTCGACTACGTGATGTGATTTACGTTGAAAAATGTACTCTGATGCGAGACGTTCTCCGTCGTCTGAGACTGACTGCGGATACGTTTCAGTAGTTTCACCGAGTATGATTTAAGTATTTGTGACAAGTGACATTAATTGGTTTAAATATTGTTAAATAATATGATTCTTATCGTTTTCGCAAAGACAAATTGGTTGATATAAATTGTAATCTAACCTAACCTAACCTCTCTTCTTCAACAAATCTCCCAAATGAGGCGGGATGCTTCAGAGGGGTCGAACGCAGATCAGTCCTGAGAAGTAGTTCAAACGAAACCAAAATTCCGTGCAATGATTCCTCATTTCACGAAGGTCAAGCTTGTTGGCCCTCCTTTCGAGTTGACCTGGTGAAGTAGAGAGTTGGTTTCTTTTGCACTCTCTCTCTCTCTCTCTCTCTCTCTCTATATATATATATATATATATGATACACACAGACCGTGCATGGAACAAGGAACTCTTCTGGAATAATTAAATCCACTCTTTGCGAGTGACCCGTTGCCCACGTCGGGCTAGCATCATAAAAAAGAAAAACTATGGTATTTGTCATTTACCATTACTTATTCGGACTATAGTGGATTTAATTATCCCAGAAGAGTTCCTTGTTCCATGCACGGTCTGTGTGTATCATAAAAAACTCAGGGGACCATTCTGAGTTCATTCCCATATATAGGGTGTCCCCAAAAAAACTATATACTCTTTATAGCATCATATATTTTATAATTTAAAAAAAACAACAATATATTGTTATATCAATTGCCAATGAAAGGTAAATTAGTAATCTAAGTGATCAAAATGTTATAGCGAGTTGTTTGCATATAAACTTTAATTAACTACGCCAAGTGCTCAAAATGTTCTCCGGCGGCATGAATGCACTTTCAATACAACAAAATCGTGGTGGTCTGATGAAGCTACCTTCAAGCTGAATGGCACAGTAAATCGACACAACTGCAGTACTGGTCACTTGATAATCCACACGTTTATGTGGATAAACATGTTAATTTACCAGGATTAACAGCATGGTGTGGTTTATCATCCAGGGGTTTGGTTGGACCATTTTTCTTTAATGGGACAGTTACCGGTGTCGCATATCTCGACATGCTGCGGACAGAAATTATACCTGCAGTTCGGAAGTTGTTTGGAAACGACGACTTTTACTTTCAACAAGATGGAGCCCCCACCTCATTATCATTGTGATGTCAGAAGGTACCTCGATGAAACGTTGCCTAACCGTTGGATAGGACGAAGAGGAAGCGTTGAGTATCCTCCACGTTCACCGGACTTGACTCCACTTGATTTTTACTTGTGGGGCTACCTGAAGGATGCAGTTTATGGTACAAGACCCGCAACACTCGAACACCTTAAGGATGCAATTAGGGAAAAGTGCGGGACCATCACAGCATCCACATTAGTCCATGTCAGCGAATCAGTTAGTCGACGCATTCAAAAGTGTATTCATGCCGCCGGAGAACATTTTGAGCACTTGGCGTAGTTAATTAAATTTTATATGCAAACAACTCGCTATAACATTTTGATCACTTAGATTACTAATTTACCTTTCATTGGCAATTGCTATAACAATATGTTGTTTGGTTTTTTTTTAATTATAAAATATATGATGCTATAAAGAGTATATAGTTTTTTTTTTGGGACACCCTGTATATATTATATATATATATATATATATATATAAGAGAGAGAGAGAGAGAGAGAGAGAGAGAGAGAGAGAGATGGTACTATGGTATAAATACTTTCAGACGACTAAAACTCTTTTGGAGTATAGAAATATGGAATAATTTCCGAATGAATTGATAGCAAATGTGGCTTTCATTCAAATTTCCCAAAATAATGAAATGCAAATGATTTTCACTTTTTACACGAGATCCGCTATTAAAATTGATACCAAAAAAAAATTAATTAAAATTCCATCCCTACCCCCCGCCCTTATAATTGAGGACGTTTTGTGAGTACTTGCAGCTGCTCCCCTCTCTCTCTCTCTCTTTTTTTCCTAAAATTTGAACTATTCTGCAGTCAGTATCGTTTATAAATGCATCGCTATTATTATTTTTACTGTGGGGGGGGAGGGGGGGGTCATGTGTGTGTCATGAATACCTCAGAATTTAACGACACTATGAATCTTAAGCTATAACTCGTTGAAAGAAATTGTAAGCCCTTATCGTCTATTTAAAGTCTTTATTACAGGTAACAATTATAAAGCCTTACTTTGTATCTAAGTTCATTGATATTAAAGTTTATCCCATTATTAGCGAGTAATATGTGATATTATCATTTGTTTCTCCCTAAATTTTAGGGTTCATTACTTTATTATTAAGAATTCCTGTATATAAGTATTTGCCTGTAAACTGTAATCGCTTTTCGTACTGTAAGAATGTGTTATAACAATAAAATAAGTCATACTTATACTGTACTTCCATGTTCTGTAAATTTTTTTACATAAATTTAAATGAATTGGGTTATATATATATATATATAGATATATATAATATATATATATATATATTGCGGAGAGACCTTTCCTACGTTTCGGTATACTATTGACCCATTCTTCCTAATTTGCTTTCTTTAGGGGACATTTTGAGCGAACACAAACTTCTGTTTTATGCTCGAAATTACGTCATTATATACAGGGTGTACATAAAGTCAGGATCTATTTTTGTGAAATAATTATTTTTTTCTATTTTTCTTTTCAGAAGCCCTTAGAATGAATACAGAAGAGCGTGTGGCAATAGTAATTTGGCGAATCGAGGGAAAGAAATACAATGACATCAGAGAGAAGTTTAGAAGGAGATTTCATAAGCCGGGGCCAATAGACAAGACAATACGAAAATTGGTGAACAAATTTAAACGAACGGGATCTGTAAATGATGAAGCAAGATCAGGACGACCGTGTATATCAGATCTTACCGTGAATGCAGTACGCGGAATTATCACTGAGGAGCCACGTACGTCCGTTCGTGCTGCATCACACAGACTCGGCCTCCCGACGTCATCTGTGTACAAAATTCTGAAAGTTAATTTGCAGAAGAAAAGCTATCATTTGCAGGTTTTACATGATTTACATGAGGAAGATTTCCCTCGACGAAGTGCTGTGTGTGCTGATCTCGTAGAACAAATCTGGAGTGATAATTTAATGGACAACATTCTCTTTAGTGATGAAGCCACTTTCCATACGTGTGGAAAAGTAAATCGCCATAACTGTCGAATTTGGGCAGATGAAAGACCGAATGATTTCGTTCAAAATTGGGAAAGAGACTCACCTAAAGTTAATGTCTGGATGGGTTTAACAAAATCTAAGGTTCAGGATTATCTAAATGGACATTTTCCAAATCGCTGGATCGGACGCGAAAGCAACAGACCTTGGCCAGCGAGATCACCAGATTTAACCCCTTTAGATTTCTTTGCATGGGGCTTTATCAAATCGCACGTCTATCAGACGAAGATTACGAGTCTTGAAAACTTACGTACACGTATACGAACTGTTGCAGATAACATAACCCCGCAAATGCTCCAGAATGTGTTTAGAAATGCTGCGGAACGATTTGAGCTGTGCAGGGATACTGATGGGCGTCACGTCGAATCCTACTCTTAATTATTTAATAAATGTTACCACTTTATCATTTTATGATTGAATTCCATATAATTTCCAAGTGCTTCACAAAAATAGATCCTGACTTTATGTACACCCTGTATTAACGCGTCTGTATCGACGCCATTGATGGTTGAGTACTTTTTTCGTGACTACGATTTTAATGTTACTCTTTAAAACTAGACGTCTATGCGAGTCTATGCCCACATGCCACATGCACAGGTCACTGGTCACATGCTATGTGGATTAAGTATGATTAAAGTAGGTTAAGTGAAAGTACCAGAAGGAGGCTAAAGTTAGGTTACGTTAAGTCAAGGAGGCGGAAATGCTATGCGTTTCCTCGGGTGATGAATGTAGAATAATGCCCATCGCCCGCGTCTCCGATTCAGAGTGTCTGGGTTCGAATTCTGGTGGAAGGTAAATTCTGCACATGCAAAACAAAAAATTTTATATTATATATATATATATATATATATATATGATGCAAACCCACAAAGAAAAATAAAAAAATTATTCCAAGGCTTTTCGTGTATTCCTTGGTGTCATTCCCTGGCGAGGTGTATTGCTGAATACACGGAAGACCTTGGAATAATTTTTTCTTTTTCCTTGTGGATTTGCATCATTCATTCATTTCATGTTTTTAAGTGTGAAATTCATCCCATATATATATATATATATATATATATATATATATATAGACGTCGTTTATAGTGTTCCACTCGGTGCCAAGCCAAAAGGACTGTATCCGATGAGACACTATATCTACAGTTTGGTCTCTCGAGGGTTGCAAGGTTAAAAATAGTGAATATGTACTGTATATCAATATATTTACAACATAAACACCTTATATTATGCAATTTCTCATTAAAATTGTTCTTACAATTCAACTGAAACATCAAACTATGTTCATTTTACATTAAAACAAAACATTTTCCTTCCATGGCCATCTAGTAAGCCTGTAAACAGCACGGCATCTCAAATACAAGTGTAAACTAGAGCTGCCAAGTAGACTATACTAGCTGAAAAGAGACACTATAAGCGTAATCAGAGACACTCTCTCCATAGCAGTTACCATGTAAAGGTAACTGTTTCCTAGTTTTGAGACAATATCCGTGGACACTAAATCCGGCGTCTACTATATATTATATATATATATATATATGTGTGTGTGTGTGTGAAGTTATCAGCTATATTAAATGGGGCAGATTAAGTGAAGGTTGACTATAACGGTTTGGTTACGTTATTTCATGTTGGATGAGTATGACTGAATATGACGTGAGTATATCACTTAAATACCAAATGAACCATTAAATAATGTACAGCACTAAACCAATAACGATTTAGGGTTAAAGTAAACCCAAATAGGTCATTTTCCTCCTCTGCAAAATGATGAGGATGAGGATTTCGAGGGAAAACCTACTGAAGACGGATTGGTTCTCACCATCCGCGTCATTTCATCATCTTTTACTCCATATTTGAGGAGGGGATTCTGACAAGGTTCGAAAGAATTCTGAGACCATTTTCTTTCGTTTTATTGATGAAGAAATGGAGATGTCTTTCGCCAGATCGAAAAACGTGAGCCTGGAATGTTTTTTCATTTCGGTGATGAGAGTCATGTCGGAGTATTTTATATATATATATATGTGTGTGTGTATGTGTGTGTGTGCGCGCGTGTGTGTGTGCGTGCGCGCGCGCGTTCCCAAATTAAAGGCTAGACAGCAAACATCCTCAACCCTGAAGGAAAATTGCTTTGTTGTGAAAGGGCCAAGACTGTTCAAACAGCTGCCCAAAGCAGTACGGAACATGAATGACGTAGTGGTGTAAGTCTTCAAAAGAAGACTGATGCCTAGCTAAGAACAATACCAAATGAGCCGGAAGTACCTGGCTATGTGAAGTGGAGAGCGCAAGGAACCAGCTCTCTACTTCATCAGAACAAATCGGGAGGAGGGGCAACGAGTCTGATCTCCGTCAAATGAGGAATCATAGCACGGAACACCTGAAAGGAACTGTATAACATATATACAGGGTGTCTCATAAGAAAATTTATTTTAAATTAATTTACAAAAGTAATACATTAGAGCTAAAAGAAATGTTTAAATCGATGTCTTCAGTTATACCAGCGTAACTCACTTCCACATTAGACATTGCGTGTTATTCTACCCGCAACAAAAAGAGGTCCCAAAACAAGAGATCAATTTGAACATTTGTCTTAGTTCTAATGTATTAATTTTGTAAATTTAATTTAAAATAAATTTTCCTATGAGACAGGACTTATGGGTACCCTGTGTGTATATATATATATATATATATATATATATATATACACATATATATTGAGAGAGAGAGAGGGAGAGAGAAATTTAATTATCTAATGGAATATTTACTTCCGCTGAAAGAAATTCAGTAAAAATAATGACAGAAAAATTGCACGAGTTTGTTTGTATAATTCTGTTATAGCTTCTACTGATTAAAACCAATATTATGATTACTCGTTTACTTTTACTTATTTTATTTTATTCATATTTTAAAACATTATAAAAGATATTCAAATACTTTTATTTATTTTATTTATTAAATTATTTTATTTATTTTATTTTAATTATTTTAATTATTTTAAGTATTTGATTTATTTTAATTATTTTAATTATTTGATTTATTTTATTTAAATTATTTTAATTATTTCATTTATTTGATTTATTAAATTATTTTATTTATTTTAATTATTTTGATTATTTCATTTATTAAATTATTTTAATTATTTTATTTATTACATTATTTATCTTATGTATAAGCGTACAGGAACGAACAAAAAAAAGAACGTACATATACCAATCATGCGTAGTTGGGTACGAGGGCAGGAGGAAAGTGGAAACCAACTCTCTCATCCACTAAATCCCACAAATGAGGCGAGATGCTGCAGAGGTGTCGACCGCAGATCGATCTTGAACCGTCGTTCGAAGTCATCAAGTAAGGTCAAATAAGGTTAAATAAGGTCAAATAAAATACCACAGAACAACTATTGAAAGAAAATTTATTTTTTATTATCAAAATGGGATAAACGGACAAAACTTTTCTGGGACTTTCTGGGATACTTCAGAACATAGAGATTATTTATTTTTGAGTACCTAATTAAAAGAGGGACATAATTGGTGTAAAGTATACAAATGCGTTGGTTATTGAGATGGGAGACTGTATGGATAATTCAAGAACTAGTGTTTATAGTGGGAAACGCTATACATTAATATAAACTGTTACAAAATTACCTTTAAAAAATAATTAAAATATAATTACAATTACTGTCTTTAAAAGATAATTAAATTACAACACTAATTACATTCTTTCTGAGGTAATTACGATCACAGCTACTTCTCTAACTTAATTAAATTACTTCCCATTAGTTCTTTAAACATTTGAAACTGAAGGTGATATTATTTGGTGTGACAAGAGGCACCCCAGTTATTTTGAATAAAAGCTGAAGTTATACATTACATTCAACGATCTGTATTAGCAAAATTATCTTATTCACTGTTACTAATTGCGTTCCAGTGAATGAAGTGACATTTGGCTACGTTTGGCTACGTTTGGCCACGTTTGGTTACATTTGGCTACGTTTGGCCACGTTTGGTTACGTTTGGCTACGTTTGGCCGCGGTTGGCTACGTTTTACTTTATGATCAGTTTGTGAATGAAAATGTATTCCTACTTTTAAATGTAAAGTCATGGTGAAGTAAATTATACAAATATAATGCTAAAATGTAAAGAAATAATTAAAAAAAAATTTGATTTTAAATTACTGTTACCTTAAACTTGTAATTATATTATTAGTATGATAATTACTGCATTTTCGTAGTAATTAGATCTAGTAATTAATTACAGGTGATTCAATTATTCTTAATTAGTTATTTTGCAACTTTCTTTTTTTAATTAAATTGAATTGAATAACCTTTATTAATTAATAAAATAAATACAGTATTTTTACAACTTACAATGATATAAATAATTGTGAGGCTGGACTACTTACTTTAGTTAATTTGGCCCTTAGCTTTAGGCTTTACTGGGTTCTTAATATACATATATATAATACATACAGACCGTGCACGGAACAAGGAACTCTTCTGAGAAAATTAAATTCACTATAGTCCGAATAAGTAATGGTAAATGACAAACACTATAGTGTTTTCTTTTTCATGATGTTAGCCCGTTCTGAGTTCAATCCCATCATGAAACGGACATGTTATGTACCTTGAAAAGTGGACACTCAATTTTGCCAGTTGAGGTTTAAGTTTTTATTTTTGGTTAAAAATACAATAGTTACCCCTTTCTCTTTGATGTATTCGTTCTGACGCGAATGCAACGAGTCTTTTGCTTATATTGACGTTCTGCATATAGTAGGCTAGGTGTAGCTGTAACCCCTAGATCCTGTCCCAAAGCTGGATCCTATCTGCTTGCAGAGAGCTGGTGAGGGAAGCTATATTTTTGGGGCCTCTTTGCGAGTGACCCGTTGCCCACGTCGGGCTAACATCATGAAAAAGAAAAAAACTGTAGTGTTTGTCATTTACCATTACTTATTCGGACTATAGTGGATTTAATTTCCCTAGAAGAGTTCCTTGTTCCATGCACGGTCTGTATCATGAAAAAACCTCAGGAGACTTTATATATATATATATATTTTAGGATTATACATATAAACGCATGTTGTTAAACATATATAGAACATTGAATTACTTTAAAGGGATGATATTCTTTGAAGTTAAATGCTGGTAGCTGATGAGAGCGGTAATAAGTCCTTGTATGAAGTAATGAGTGTGTTGTTTCCTTATTGGTAACAGGACGTGTTGGTCAGTGATGGCTGAAGTCATTTATGTAGAGGAGGAAGAGGATCGGTGGCAGGATATTCCCTTGGGACACTCTTAATTTATAACACATGAGGATCATGTGTTATAAATTAGGTCCTGTTACTCAAGTATGAGTTGAACTATCTTCAAGGTAAACGCCTAAATCCGTAATGTTCGAGCTTTTTTAAGAATATATCTTGAGACATTGTTTCAAATGCTTTAGCTAGATCGAGTATTATAGAATTACTTGTTTTATTTGTTTTTGTTGTTTTTTGTCGTTGAGGTTGCTACAAAGTACATCTGATATAGAGGTTACCGTGTAATCAAAGCTGGGCACTTGCGGGTTTTTTTGCGGTACTGCGGTACTGCGGTACTACCGTGTTTGTCGGTACCGCGGAAAGTACCACGGGAAATTTGAATGCGGTAGCGGTACTGCTGTACTTTCAGCGATCCTTTGCGGTACTGCGTTATGCGGTACCGGTTTGGTAGTGCGGTAGTACCGCAGTACCGCAGTACCGCAAAAAAAACCGCAAGTGCCCAGCTTTGAGTCCGTGTTATTGGTCGACAAGGAACCGATATTGAATGCCATCCAGAAAGCTATTCCATTTTCTGAGTTTTTGGCAAACAAGTCTTTTCAGCCAATCATTTCTAAGCCAAAAGCTGAAACTCCATGCTTCTATAGGGCTGAATCCGCCGATTCGACCATCTACTCGTATATGCTGCTGTGTCGACAGAAACAATTTGGTTTAAGAAATTTGTCCAGAAATTCACGCCTTTCACGGAATTCGATCCCTGGACATTCGGACTGCGAATCCGATGCTCCACCATTGAACCAAAGAACATAAAACGTTTATTCCCTCTCCCCCACCTGCCAAACGTTGTGTTCCATTTCCCCTCGTGGCACTATATTTCATCCCAGTGACTCTTCCTCAACGAAAGACATAAAAGGACAACCAACCAAACGAATATGTGACCAATTTGCATCTTTTGTAACGCTGAAGATGGCATCCTTCCGTGGCATTCCTGAAAGCGAAGTTGAGTTCACTTTCTTCAACTTTTTTGCAATTAAGACCAAGAGAAGTTTCGAACACGATAAAACGGTAGTTTTTTTGGTGGGTGAATACGTGAGCAGCGAATAAAAAAGTACGCGTATAGGACCTCTGTTTTGTGACTGATGTAGTAAAGAATATAAGAAGAGAAGCGAATACGTGTGATGTGTTGAAATGGAAACGAATATCAGACAAATTAGTTTCCATTTTGTAACTAAAAGTTTATATCAAAGAGGGGAAAATAGTAACGCACGGGAAATTGCCGGAAATTGCAAATTTGAGTTGATCAGACGCGTGATGAGGAGATTAAACGTTGATGTGGAATAGATGTACATAATTGGCTGTAAAGACAGAATTGATAGAATTACGCACAAAACAGAAAAATAAGCGTAGTTGCGATCAGGAATTGGCCGAAAGCTGTGAAATTTTTATTATTGTTTGCTTTAACCCTTCCATGGTTGAATTACGAAATTTTTATTAAAAAAAATTTTCCTGTTGAAGCCAAAATAACCTCTAATATTCAGATCGTAAAGCTCAAAATCGATTATCAAGTTCATGTTGCCATAAGGTAACGGTCGTCGTTAAAGGGTTAATTAAAGGTATATTATAAGAAAAAAAAAAACGAGAGAAAAATCTACGGATTTAAAAACTTATAAAACATCTATGAGAATTCTTAAGGCTATAAATTAATACTGTACGTCAGTTGAGGTTGCAGATAATCAAGATAAGTTTAGGAAAGGCTGATGGTATGTGAAATTAATATTTGCAGTAAATTGAATAGGATCACCTGAAGGTCAGGGCCCTCAGCCTTCTTTAGTTAGCTTTATAAGGCTAACTAACGAAAATATAACGACCTAACCTAACCAATCGTCAAGGGCGTACAGTTGACCTAACGTTTGGTTAGGTTGGTCGTGATATTTTCGCTAGTTAGCCTTATAAGGCTAACTAAAGAAGGCTGGGGGACCTGATCTTCAGGTGATCCACTGAATATTTGTAATGTACTCTGAACATCCAGTTAAGAAACTAAGTAAAAATTACATGAAAATTTTATGGCCAAAATAAGTGACTGAAAATTTTAATACTTACTGAAGGCGGCTTTGGGGTGCCTTGAGACAGAAAAGGTTGAAAACCTCTGGTTTAAAAGAATGATCATTCAGTACGATCAATTTGATTGGGGTGAAAAAGGTTTGTTCTCATAAGAAATAAGGGTGATGTGAAAGATACGTAATGAGAGGCTATTAAATGTAAAAAAAAAAGATCAGTACGTTAATGGTAACACGCACCATTATGTCAAAGTACACCACTATTTAGTAATTGGTACTTTTAAGCGACAATCCTTTAATAAAGAAAAATTCATACTTAATCAATAGCACACTAAATCTAATAATCATTCAATACTGAAATGATATTATAAGATTCTACAATAATACTATATAAGTATGACATGCCTTAAAGTGCCAAACATATCATCACATACTGTACATAACCAATCATCAAACGAACTGTACTTTGAGTTCACATACTACAGTGTGTTTATATATATATATATATATATATATATATATATATATATGTGTGTGTGTTGTGTGTGTGTGTGTGTGTGTACAGTTTGGGGGGGGAAGGTCGCTTAAAAACATAAAATTTCCAAAAGCTTTTTAGAAATTTTGGCTTTTCGGCGAACTTTTTTCCAAAATAATAATTTTTAATGTTTTGAAATAATATACGCGAACAAGATGACAAAAACTGGGTGTACAGTAGCGAATATGAAGGTTTAGATGAGGTAAGAAGGAGAACACCTTGCAGAAATACATGCAGAGCTAAGATTCCTCAGTGCGTGAATTAAAGAGCTCTCATGCATGATGGTAACAGAGTGGTTAGCGAGAATTGCAAATGCAAAATGTATTCAGAGAGCGAGTAATGACAGTAATTAGGGACTCTTAACTCTAATATACCGTCAAAATGAATACCCCCCCCCCCCTCCCTGGTAATTTCAGTGTTTTCATGAAAGACATCATTGTATCATAGTTGCTGCATATGTGACTGCGACAATATCTCTTTCCTGTGATGAAGAAGTTATAAGAGATTAAAAAAGAGATATAAGAGATTACATAAGAAAGAGATTGTATAAGACATTAAAAACTGCATCAGCTATTTCGATCCGGAGCTAAAATATTTTCACACTATCGTAAGCAGAACCAAAATTAATATTTCATAATCTGGTCATTTTTAAGTACAATAACCGTATTTAGAGTAAATTTCCCCAAGTTTAAAAATACGTTAAAAACAAGGTCAGAAAAAAGCACTTTCTTCAAAAACAGCCTCATTTCATCAATTGAAACTAAGAGAGAACTTTATAGAAGTTAAATAATACATGAAGTTAAATAATGCACACATGTACGTATGTGTAGTTCCGGAAAAAGGTCATCTAAAAACATACACTTTCAAAAAAGCCTGAAAAAAAATCCTAATTGGTAGTTTCTGAGCTTTGGATATGTTATTCTTTTTGGTAACAAAAATAAAACTTCAAAAACAAAACTCAGTCATTACAATTAATATTTTTTTGATGCTTTTAAACATTTTATGTCTGTAGGCGAACTTTTTACTGGAACTGTTCTGTGTAGGTGCGTGTACGCACGCATGTACGCACCCATTATGTACTTAATTCTTGGCTTCATTCAGACGATGTCATTAAAGTGTTTTCTTTTCTTGATTTTGAATTGTTAAAATAAAAGCTTTTTTTCCTCTCCCGATTCAAACGAATGTGACCTTGGGAAGGAATTCAACTACACTCGCCCCAAATAAAGAAACCCTTTTATTTCAGTATAAAAATTATTTTAAATTTCAGTTCAAATTATTTAATTTCGAATTATAATTCTTGAGAATTTTATTCAAATTAGTGGACCAGCTGCAAGGGGACAGAGAACTTCCCCCAAAATTAAAATATTCAAAAGGAAAATCCTCAGGGCAAAAAAAGAAGAAGAAAAAAAAAGAGCAGTTCTTTTAAATTAAATGCTTGTAAAATTATTAAATTTAGACGAAACATTTTTAAACATTTATATAATAATTATTATTATATTTCGTAGAGTTTCATAAAGATTCGTTTAACAATGGCTTGAAACTCTCTCTCTCTCTCTCTCTCTCTCTCTCTCTCTCTCTCTCTCTTATGAAGTAAAGAATTTTAATTGTAGAGAGTAACAATTATTGTGAAGGAATTTCTTCAGAAATACAAAGAAGTCCAACCCAGACAATAAAGACTGTCTCAAAGCCAGTCAGATAAATTGGCAATGGGGGAGCAGTGACGAGTTCGCTGTAATTAACAAAAACAAATCAGAATTCGACATTCGATCTTATGCTGTTGACATTAATCCAATTCAGCATATGCAGGTTTATGCAATTAACATTGAAATGAATACGAAATGGTTGTTCAATATTTCAGCTGAAGGTAACTAACTTATATTTCATTTTAATTATAACTAACTAACTGAACGTAACCAGACCTAACCTAACCAGGAATAATGTAACCTAACCTAATCTAACCTGAGGTCGAATTGTTCGATCTCACGCGTGTTCTGAAATTTTACGTTTGACCTTATGAAGATCGATGTTATTACAGGTAGATTTTGTTCCGCTCGATTCAGTTTCCCTCTTTAATGGGGACTTACTTTACCCGGTTGGGGGCGTCAACCCCCCCTACTTCACCCCACCCGTCTCAGCGCCTTCTGGTGGACGGAGGATATAAAACGAATCAACCAACAAACAAAGAAGGCCGGTAACAAAACACTGTATAGTCAGTAGGGATTGTTTCCCGGGATCCCGGTTGATTTTATGTGCGGGATATATCCCGGGATTTTTTCGTTCATCCCGGGATATCCCGGTGCTAATTACTTACATAATAATTAGTATATATAGTATAAATACCCTGTTTACACGATCATACATGTTGTATCATGATCATACAGTAATCGCAAGTGTCGTCACACACCCTTAGTGTGCGGCCACACTGGCGGCGTGCGCGCGTCTTACGAAACAGCGTGAAGACGCCAGTGTGGCAAAAATGGTAAAATTCGGACAGTTGATAGGTTGTGAGCATCAGCTGTGCTTTGCACACGGTATACATCTTGCCGTGTGCGACGTCCTATACAAGAAACAGACTGATACTGAAGACGACATATTAGAAGTGGAGTCAACTGAAGACGCTGAAGAAGATCTAGAAGAGGACGAAACAGAAAATTTCCAATCAAACGTAAACTTCGAACATAATCATGATAATGAGCCAATGAGTGATATCAGAGATAATCTGCTCTCTGACGCAGTCAACATAGCCAATACCATTAATAAAGTAAGAAGGATTGTGCGCATATTTCGCAAGTTTCCCTTAAAAAATGATACTCTTCAGAGTTATGTTAAATCCGCACACAATCGTGAAAGTATGAGCCTGATACTTGATTCTAAAACTAGATGGAACAGTTTGGTAGCTATGTTAGAACGATTCTTGGAGATAAAATCGCCAATAGAAAAAACATTGATTGACTACAAAATGAATAATCCAATATGTGAAGCAGAGTATGTTGCACTCAATGACATTGTGCGTACTTTGAAACCTGTCGAAATTGGATCAGAAAAACTTTGCAGCCGCGATGCGACACTTCTTAGTGCTGAAGGAGTTTTTTCTTTCATCATACAAGAACTTTCTGAGCAAGAGTCTGGTTTTTCAAGAAAATTTACGGAAGCGTTAATTTCAAGACTAAATGAGAGGAGGCAAAAACCATTGATTGGATTATTGAGGTATATAAAAACTGGAAAAAAGCACAGTAAAGTGAGTAAACCAACCGTAGAGACCGAGTTGCAAGCATTACCAAACAAGTCTGTCTTATTAGTAACAGCAAAACGAATAATATCACGTCTTGTTGATACAAAGCATGGATTTTCTTCGTCTGATTCATCACAATCTGAGGAAGAAGAAGGAGCTGACGGCCAGAGTCACCAGACACTCTTTCAGAAATTGGAGGGTGCAATCAAAGAGCAAACTGAATTTGTCACTAGCAGCGGTCAATCACAAGCTCAATCAATTGCAAAGAACTTCTCCAAGGAGTTCGACATATTTGACGCAACTGGTGAAAAAACAGTTAACATAATCAAAATAGTGAATGCTCTCGAGTCTATACCACCAACTAGTGTCGAAGCGGAAAGAGCTTTTTCAGCTGCAGGACTGTTTATAACTAAACTTAGAACTCGGCTGAGTGATAAGAGTGTGAATTGTCTATGTTTTCTACGTTCGTATTATAAGTCAAATTAGTTCTTTTAAATGCGCTATGTTTTGCATTTTCATATGTTTAGTTGTTTTTGTGTTTTTACGTGCATGCTTATTCTTTACAAGGATATTATTCTTTACAAGTGTTGATTTTCTTACAAATAGCTGTCTTGTTGCACTCAACTGTCTTTTAAGCTAGTTATTTCACACTCATAGTTACCTAATGGAATATGTTTAAATAAATAAATGATGAAATCTTTATAATTTTTATATTAATTCCTTTTTAAAAGTATAAAAAATTTAAATACATATAAAATAAAAATCCCGGGAAATCCCGGGATCCCGGGACGAAGACAGATTTTATCCCGGAATCCCGGGATAAACAAAATGACTCAAAACGACAATCCCTGATAGTCAGTGATGAAATGCAGGGTGACCCCTCAAAAAATGTTCCCAGAAATAATTTTTTTTTTTTTTTTGTGGGAGGGAATACGTTTTATTTTTTATCACCCTGTACATCCTACCTACGACCGAGAACTTCCCATTAAATCCTAATTCCCTTTACCCATTCGTATAAATTTTCTGGCGACTTTAACCGAATGGTAAAGTTGGCTCCAGCGAAAAAAGTTGACTTGAAAATTAAGTTCGTCAAAGGCTTATTTCCTTTAGGTTCAAAGCTCTCTCTCTCTCTCTCTCTCTCTCTCTCTCTCTCTATATATTATATATATATATATATATATATATATATATATATATATATATACACAGGTCTTTTCCATTTCCTTATCTGCCAACCAAGTATGTATGAGATGAGAATCGTAATGAAACTTTCGGAGGTAACTCATCATCACTGGAAGAACTAACAATGGTTTCTTATTCAGAGAAATAGTCGTCACATCTAAAGCTGCATGATTCATCAGGAGCAGGGTGTATCGCAATTTATGTTGTTGTTTCATTTTTGTTGTTTTTGTTTCATTTTTGAAACACTATATATATATATATATATATATATATATATATATATATATATTAATAATATACAGAGGCGTACTTGCGTTTTGCCTCCCCTAGGCAGGGATTAAAGTGGCTTAAAGTTGTGCCTTTTGATAGCGCTAGGTTGTTATTAAAGGCTGTTGTTCTTTTTTATTTTAAAATTTATTTGTGAATTCATTTAAATCGTTAGTGCTTATAAGTTATTTATTTGCTATTTTTGTCTTCTTTGCCCTATTTAGGTTGAAATACGACAAAATTTGCCGCACCTCAAAATTTGCCGCCCTAGGCAAGTGCCTACTCTGCCTATACGTAAATCCGCTTATGCATATATATAGTTTTGTATATATTGTGTGTGTGTGTATATATATATATGTGTGTGTGTGTGTGTGTGTATATATATATATATATGCAAAGTGGTGAATTCCGTGAGTGATCACCGTATCACCATATATATGGGATAAATTCCACACTTAAACACGTGAAATGAATGATTTTCTTCCTTGTGAGTTTGGATCATATATATATATATATATATATATATATATATATATATATATATATATGGTGATGGAGTGGTCACTCCGGGAATTCACCACTTTATAAAACGCTAGGTTGTTCGTCGTCACTCCGGGGTCACCACTTTATATTGGCGTGTTGTATGTAGGCCCTATAGTGAATGTAATTAGATAATTAAATATTATTTCCTTGGTTGTTTGAGGGGTCACCAAAATAATTGTCATTAATAAAAGGAGATTAATAAGCATCTTGGCTTTTGATTTAATTAATAAAACACTAAATTCATCACGTAATTTCGCAAGGAAAGGACACTTTGAGGAGGTTGTGCCCTTGTAAAAACTGTCATCCTTCCACAATAATCGCGGAAAGTTTTATGAGTACCGTACTGTATAAGTTAACCTATTGCCTTTCAACCACTTTTTAAAGTATTGCATAATTAATGCATCCAACGAATCACCATATATATATATATATATATATATATATATAATTCCAAACTATTAATACACGTTCAAAGGAAATAACCGTTGTATTCCAATCTGTCAGAGAAAAGTAGCATATTTTCAATGTAAAATGGTTGTTTTTAATATAATGTAGTATTTTCTATACCTTCGTAAAAAGTAATTCTATTCTCCACCACGATTACTTTGATGAGAAAACACGGCCAAAGCGTTGTTTCTGGATGTTCCTCGTTTACCTCAATGAATATTTATAGAGCTTAAACTCTACATTCTATCTAATTAACCTGTCACGTTAGGAAAAAAGTGGACCATCTTTGTTCAGGGACCGCTTTTCCAATTAAACTGTTGGGAAACTTTGAGAAGATTCTCTCCTATAATGAGAGACAGACATTTTCTCAAAGTTTTTCGAGAGACTTTTGCACTTAGAAGTGATTCGCTTCATTGAATCTTATAGAAGAAGCGTCCGGTTAATTGATTCGACCTTTATTGAGAGTTTTACCATCTTCAAAATATTACTGATTTTTCTGAAAGTTCCTTCCGTGGTCGATAGCATATCGTTCTTTTTTGTTTTGCGTCTGTAACAAGAAAACGATATGACGTTGCTGTCTGATTATCTTTTTCTGTGTGTGTGTGTGTGTTCTTGGCTACCTTACATCTTCGCGACTTTAGCAGTGTAGCCATAGTTTCAAACTTATTTTTTCTACTAGAAATCATTATGAATATTATTAAAAAAAGGGATGAAATGTAGGTTAAATTAAGCTTGGTTAGGTTAAGCTAATTAGGTTATTTAGACTAATTTAAATGTCAACATCCACAACAGAAAGTGTGTGTGTGTGTGTGTCAGTTTATCAGTACAATGGCGAGAGAGAGAGAGAAAGAGAGAGAGAGAGAGAGAGAGAGAGAGAGAGAGAGAGAGAGAGAGAGAGAGAGAGAGAAACAATTTAAAGGCTGAAAGCCCATAAATATTAAAAATCCTCGAATGTCAGAATCATTGAAAGTTTTCCTTTGGTAAATTGAGTGAATAAAATATCAAACAATAATAAATTTTCCTGAAATAAACGCCACTTTTGAATTAAAGAAAGTTGAAATGATGAGGACTGAACAAGGCTTTTTATTCTTTCAGCCTCAAAATGGCGTTAAATGGGAAAACTAAACAAGGCTTTTTATTCCTTCAGCTTCGAAATGGCGTTAAATTGAAAAATCGAACAAGGCTTTTCATTCCTTCAGCTTCAAAATGGCGTTAAATGGGAAAACTAAACAAGGCTTTCCATTCCTTCAGCTTCAAAATGGCGTTAAATGGAAAACTGAAAATGAACAAGGCTTTTCATTCCTTCAGCTTCAAAATGGCGTTAAATGGGAAAACTGAACAAGGCTTTTCATTCCTTCAGCTTCAAAATGGCGTTAAATGGGAAAACTGAACAAGGAATTTGCATCAAAATTTAAAAAATTGAATAATACAATCAAATTTAAGTTTAGTACCGTGATTCGGATCCCACGTAAATTGTAGGTCCCCTTCGTTATATGACCTTAGATATTGCGAAGGAAACAACCCAATCATTACATTTGAGCTTAGTAGTGAAAACTTAGCTTTTTTCAATATACATTCTTCTCTCTCTCTCTCTCTCTCTCTCTCTCTCTCTCCATGGCAAATTGTTATGAGAGAAAATTGAGAATGAATATAACCATCGTACGCCTGGAAACGTATCTCCATTTTCCATATTTATTATATCGTCTCAATTATTGCTTGTCATGTCGTTATTTTTTTTTATTCGTGGATTTCACTTCTAACTGAAATTGTAAGAACCCCAGAATATTATTTATTAATTAATCTTTTGTCCATTAAATTAAATGACATAAACGTAACAACGGAAAGAGAACGGAACGTCAGAAACGTTGTCGTTCTGATGCAACGTTAGTTAAAGTTTAAAAAAATAAAGATGGCTCCTGAATTTTGAGCTTCAAACGCCAAGAAAAGCGCTAAAAGTTACAATGATGCCCAAAATAACAATAACGAGATTTTATCAAAGTAGAATTTTAACATGTTTCCCTGTAAACGAAGTGAAGAAGTTGAGATCGTGGGTTCGACTCCCGATGGTGTTGCTAATAATAATAATAATAATCCTGGAGTTGACGCAATGGGGCGCATCCGTTTGGCCTTAATTTGACCTTTTTACCAGAAAGCTGTCATACGTTTTTAGGGGGAATGAGAGCCACGTCGCTACACCGTTTCTCGTTAGATCGGCGAGGTTAAGCGAGATTGTTCAGTAGTTCGATGGATGAACGTACCCTGTGTTCAGATGATGTAGCGACTTGTAGTTCGGATCCCACGTAAAGCTGTGGGTCCCCTCCTTCACATGACTTTTTATTTACTTAACAAACCCGAGCATCATTATCATTCATAATGTTAATTTAATAGGATTAAAATGGGTTATTATAGTGTTAACATAAATAAATTTAAATTAGACATTCCTGCAAGTGCATTTTTTCCGATTTTTGCCAAAAAAGTGACTCAAGTACTTGAATCTGCACTCTGCACACCGAGTGTGTGGCCGCGAAGTGACTCAAAGTGACTCAAAGTGACTCAAATTTCACTTTGTGGGAAGAAAACTCATGATCAGAGGCGACTCAAGCACTTTAATCATTTCTTCAGCTTTGACGTTCTGAATGTACTCGAATCACTTCTACTTTCATTTGTTACCGACAAATATTTGTATAATTTATATAATTCTTTAGAATTTATATAAATTATACACTTTTTAATTAATTGTAACTTTGTTTTAAGCTTTAAGTTCTGTTGATACGCGCACGCGTATATAGACAGAGCTCGGAGGAATTGCACGAGAGATTGTCTTTCTTCTTGGAAGGACGAGAACGCATTTTTAATTCATACTGCACATGTTTAAAAATCTCTCTCTCTCTCTCTCTCTCTCTCTCTCTCTCTCTCTCTCTTAACTACTCCTAAGACCTCGCTTCCTGCCGTAAATCAGAGAAATAAAATTTGATCCTGGCCTGTATACAGAAGAAAAAGTTTGAAGGTCAAAGGAAGGAGAAAGGAATAAGGGAAAAGATTTCCTGAAATGAACGAACGTGACCGGAGTTGAACGAGGATCAAGACAGATTATAAAGCAAGAGAGAGAGAGAGAGAGCGAGAAAGAGAGAAAGAGAGAGAGAGAACGTTATGCTTTTAATAAACAAATTCACCAAATAAAATGTTCAATCTATAAATATATATTCATTATTCCTCTCAATCTTTCATTCTTTAAAGATTTTCTATTTTTCCATCTTCGTACAGGGTGTCCCATAAATCCGGTCTGATAGGAAAATTTATTTTAAATTAAATTTACAAAAGTAATACATTAAAACTAAAACAAATGTTGAAAATGATGTCTTCTTTTGGGACCATTTTTTTTGTTGCAGGTAGAATAACACACAATGGTTAATATGGAAGTCAATTGCACTCACACTTACAGGATAAGTGTAACTCACTTTCGTATTAACCATTGTTACCTGCAACAAAAAATGTCCCAAAACAAGACGTCAATTTGAACATTTGTTTTAGTTTTAATGTATTATTTTTGTAAATTTAATTTAAAATAAATTTTTCTATAATATCGGACTTATGGGACACCCTGTATATTCACATATAATAATCATATCATTTAATATTTAATATTTTTAATATTTCTATACTGTATATTATTTTACTAAAAACTCCAGAGTTTATTTTGGATAGTATGAATAACCTTATACAGTAATTTGGTAGATAGATTAAGGTAGATAGATACAGTAGAAAATCCTTGGTCAGAAAACACATTTATTAATTATTAAGAACTTTGACGTTTCGAGTCTTTCTAAGAGTCCTCGTCAAGAGCGCAAAGCAAAGAATGAAAAAAGCAAGGGGGAAAAAATACTTAAAAGAACAAAATTGTTCGCTGTGCGTGTGTAAATTGGTGTATGTTGGAAAGCGAGCGAAGGTTTGCTTAATACCTGTGGATTAGCTTACACGATTATCTCTCCGGATATCAAGATTCGGTGAAATTCGGTAAAGGCTTTGGGAACGGTTGGTCGAAATTAGGAATATGTCAAAGAGGACTCTTAATGGTGATTCATGCGTATGGCGTAAAGGGAAATCGATGAGGCGAGGTATAAACAGTGCCTGAAGATATATTGTATATGGCACTGTTTCCCTACCAGGTGCCACGAGTGCCTCCCGTAGATGCAAATTTCATGAAAATAAATGACAAGAATAATAGTTAAAAATGTAAAAGTTATTGGAACTAGAAAATTAAAATTTATTCTAGAAAATTAAAATTTATTACTTCCATACGGGCACTGTATAGGCTTAGTTTGAAATTACGTGGTATTGGTGGAAGGGAGGAGAGACCAGCGGAAGGCAAACATCCTCCGGGGTTCCGCGAAAGATTAAGAACAGATGGCATTGGGGTGCCTTGAAGACAAAAAAAAAGGTTGCTAACCACAGCTATAGAGTGTTGCATTTAGGACATATATTGAAATGGAACGTCTTTTGGTTAGTCTTTATAGACATTATGTGTCTCCTTTAATTCCGATACAGAGGTTCCGTCCAACTCTGTTCTACAGTAGCATGTCCAGCCACCTACATCGTCTCATGCATTGTATGGGATAGTGAAAGTTCCTCGCTTGCCTTCAGCGTAAAGGAGAAAACTGTTCTCTCCGACTAAAGTTTTTTTGGATGGTATTTGTTGTTCAAAGAGAGAATCGTTTCAATGAAGATAGTAGTGAGTGAAGGTCAATGAAAAAGGGATCTCAAGCATATTGTAAGAAGGTATGAAAAAGGTGCTGAGAGCTGGAAGTAAAAATGCAGAGGTTGATGATGCAGTTCTGTACTGAGAAGGTTTCCTGCAAAAGGGTATGGAAATCTTTATATTATACATTGTTGAAGTCTCTCTCTCTCTCTCTCTCTCTCTCTCTCTCTCTCTCTCTCTCTCTCTCTCTCTCTCTCTCTCTCTCTCTCTCTCTCTCTCATTAATGTTTTTTGTCAAACACATCATCACCATCCATTATCAATCAGCCATATTTCAAAAATGTGTCTAATTTCAACTTTTCCCGCGCTTTTATTAAGCACACTTTTCCCCTGAGCACTCCTAGTTCATCTCCAAAAATATATTTCTTACTGCCAACGCTCAACTACTAAACTTTTTCAACTTTTTCACATTCACACCCAACAACAAGCACGTGACCGACAATTCACATCTTACCTCGGTTCTCTTCTCTTTCTTTCCTGAATATGACTCGAAACTAAATTAAAATATCGAGAAACCTTTTTAGTATATATATGTATATATATATATACCTTTACCTAACCTGTGCTAATTTAAATAAAACGATGAACCCATTAGTAATGCACAAAGTTTTGTTACTTGGATTATTCTCATTATCTAATTAACTAACTTTTAATGAAATGAAATACTGAAGACCCTGTAGAAAGAACAGCCTCATTATTGGGCTCTTTTATATATGTATATATATATAAAAGAATATTTGTGGTTCTTTGATTACTCATGGTAACACTAATGTAAAACTAGGAATAATAAAAACCTACGAATATTAACAGGGTGTAGTGAAAATACATCAAATCATGTATGATTTTGTAGTTTTTAAATTACATTTATCGCATTTTATCATTTGTATTTCTTCGAAGATGTATATCGTATTAACTTCTTAATTACCATGCTTTCAGTCACGGTGGGTCACGGTGGGTCCCTCTTTTGAGGGTCTAATAAAAAAAATAATATACAGGGTGTCTCAGAAGTCGCGCACCTTATTTATAGGTCATCCCCACCTTTAAATAGGGTGCGCGACTTCTGAGACACCCTGTATATCGTAATAAACTCTAATTCATCTACAAATGTTTCTGCATATTTGATAGAGATTCGTTTTAGTCGTGAGGAAAAAGGCACCCAAAATGTATTTAATGTAAGTAGTAACGAGTTACTAAAATATCTGGTTTGGAATACCAACACATTCCCTACTTTTTGGTTCAATGAAAATATACCCTTTAACTAAAGGGTTAAACAGACGTAGCAACTCTGCTAATAAAATTATTGGAACTGTTTACAGATTTAGAATCTCGGGTGAGTAAACGAGAGGAAGTCTCGTGAAATTAAGAGGAAAATTAATCAGAAAGACAAAATTTAATTTAGATTAGATTTTGGTTCAGTAACTAGTGGCTATTTATAATATGAAATATTTATAAGTCTTACCCAAATGGTCATGAAACTGAACGATGGACGCTTCTGAGCTATGAGCGAATGTGTGTGTGTGTGTGTGTGTGTGTGTGTGTGTGTATACGAAAAAGATGCTCCCACCACAATTCGAACCCAACACCTCTTGATTAAAAAGTGAAGGTTGCCTCCGAAGATATAAAAAAGAAAACGTAGGAAGTTCGAGAGAAATATTGAGACATTATTTAGATAAGGGAAACAAACTGAAAAAAAAAAATCCATGGATGCAGAACGTAAGTAAAGAGACTCAAACTAGAGAAAAACATATGCAAAATGGAAATGGAACTAAAACAAAAATTCATCCACAAGACAAACTAGGAGATAAACAAGGTGCAAAAAATATAAAAAATAACCCAAAATACCTTTATACGTTTGCGAAAGGAAAAATGCAATGTAAAGAGAGTATTAGTCCGTTAAAAAATTTGGCGATCGAATTCACAAATGACCCAGCACAAATGAGCGAACTGCTTAAGGAACAGTTTAATTTTGTAGTTGAGCGCCCTTAAGGCCCAGAATAAAGTAGAAAATCCGGACGAATTCTTTGACATAGATACAAATCAACCAAGAACAAGTTCGAACACGACCTTATTAATGGATTTAGAGTTCTTGGAATGAATCATAATTAAGGCTCTATCATAAATACGACGAAATTCAACATCAGGGCCAAACGCATGGAGTGCCATGGTTCTGAAGAAATATAAAAAAGTATTGCCAACTTGCCAAGCCACTACACTTACTATGCGTAGAGAAAGTCACTCGACACAGGAAAATTCTACTTCCATTAAAGAAAGCGAACATTGCACCCTTATTCAAAGGAGGTAACAAAACAATGTCAAAGAACTGTCAGCCAGTTGCTTTCACCTTCCACCTTCGAAGAATTTATTCAATCCGAACCAACATGGCTTCAGGGTTGGATGATCAATGATCATGCCTATCACAGTTATTAGACGACCAAGAGAAAATAGTGCAAACATTGTGTCGAGGTTGAAACATAAATGTGATCATGGAATTATAGCACACATACTTAAGAATACAGGAATTACTGAAAAGCTAGGACGATGAATATTTAATTTTCTGACCAAAAGGACACAAGGGGCGGTAGTAAATGGAGTCAAATATGAAGTCTCAGAAGTCACGAGCTCTGTACCACAAAGTACAGTATTAGTTCCTTTGCTGTTTATAATAAGGATCGCAGACATTGATAACAGTAACATATTGTGTTTCGCGGGTGACACAAAGATATGCAAGGAAATATCAAATACAGGTGACATAGAAAAATTCTAAAATGACATTGAAACATTAAAGTGGGCGGAAGACAACAATATGAAGGGCACTATGTCCGTTTCTCATTGTATCAGTTTCTCGGAGACACTAGCACCGGACTACAGAATAAAGGATACAAAACACTACAAGCCAAACAGATAACACCAAACCCACAAGTCAAGTAATAATGGCATCGGATGCAGAATTCAGAGAGCACTATAATATTGAAATCACAACAGCTAGAAAAATAATGGGAATTATCTAGAATAACTTCCACAGCAGAAAAACAAACAAACATGATGCTAAAATTATGGAAGAGTTTAATCCTACCAATAATTGACTGTTGTCCAGTACTCACTAACTCATCCAGAAAACGAGACATCGCAAACGTAGAAGCCATACAAAGAACTTTTACATCTAAGATAAAGGAAATGAAAGATGAAGGCTACAATCCCTGAAATTCTACTCTCTGGAAAGAAGACGCGAGCGGTACACAATAATAATTTATGTATGAAATATACTTGAAAGTTGTGTCCCTAATTTTAGAAATGAAATAGAAACACACTGGAATAAGAGAAGAAACAGATTCTCTACTGTCTCAGCTGCGGTAGGACATGGGTATATGAAAAAGAGGATTGAAAATGCTATAAAAATACGAGACCCGAAATTTTTTTTAATGTTTTGCCAGAAGAACTGATGACCAGTGTTGGGCACTAAAGCGTTAATCCGATAACAGTTAATTAACGAAGTTAACTTTTTTTAACGGACTATTAACGGAAGTTAATTTCCATTTATCGTTATCGGACCAGTTAACTTCCGATAACTCGATATTTAGTCTGTTAAAGTCCGTTAACACGTTAACTGCGAGGAGTCATTCACGGAAGATCACCGCTCCGCGAATGAATTCGAACCGCCATAACTTCAGTCTGCTTCCAGATCTCGCAAGGGGAGGTTGGGGAGGCCCAAGAGGTCAAGACTGGCAGTTGGGCCTAACTTTGAGAAGTTGGTCTTTCTGAAGGGCAACCAGCACATTGTGTCATAGTCTTTAATAAATGTGCCTAAAATTTAATTTTACCTTTCAGTTCCCGCCATAATAATTCTCTGGTAAATTAAAATTTAGTGGTTACAAGGGTTTCAAAACATGTAATCGGTACATTTTTTTTAAAAATAAAAAAAAAGTTATTAAGCAAAAAAGTTGCAAAACTTGATAAAAATACAGTTAAATACCTATTTTTGTTGGATTTTGCATAAATAAACATTTTCTATGGGTTTTAAAGCTTTTTTCCTTGATTTTTTTAAATGTTAGTAAAGAAATAGTTATCGTTAACGGAGTATCGTTAACTTCCGTTAACTTTGTAGTAAAATTATCGGATTATCGTTATCGGAGTTAAAAATTGGGGTTAACGGATTATCGTTATCGAAGTTAACTTTTTGGTTAACGGTGCCCACCACTGCTGATGACCCTCCAACACACAAACCTGAATAATTTCAAGAACCAATTGTACTGGTTCTTGCGCAAAATCCCTGACCAGCCATGCGCGACTGGCTACGAGGGCAGGAGAAGAACAAAAACCAATTCCCCCCTGCACCCCTCCCCGCCCCCCCAAATGTGTTAGGATACTGCAGAGGAGTCGACCACAGATCGATCTTGAACCGTCCTTCGAAACCATCAAGTAAGAAAGAAAAAATAAACATATATATATATACACATAAAACCCAACCAACCAAAGTTTTGTTAACAGATAACAAATTGTTGAAAGAAGTCGAAAAAAAGAGGAAAACTATATTTTTCTAACTTTATACCAATTGTAATTCAGAATAAGGATAATCCTTCCAAAAAAGTTTCAAAATTTGTTTCGAAGTTGAGAAATTTTCCTTCTCTTCCCCAACGGAAGAAAGAAACAAGAATATTCTTTTAAAAAGTCAATTTATTTTCTCTTTGCATTAAAAAGTTTAGGCATAGCCCGGAGGAAGGATAAATATTATTTATTAATCTATATAACGTTTCCATGTTAAGTGTACAGGGTAATCCACAAAAGGGGCGGGGTCCCTCCAAAGAAATACTGTGCGATATTTTTTTTTGTGGGAGGGAGGGAGATCTTCTTTTTTTTTATCACCCTGTACATGTTTAATATTAAATTTATTACCATTTCGCTTTTTCTTGTAGAATTTCTGTATTTCACCATGTAATTTTTCTTCTTTTGATCTCGCTGATAGAATTAATAATGAGATCAACATTAGCACTGTGCATAACCTATTTGCCCATCACCAGTATGCATGTACCCAGACGTACCCTGTATGGTTATCTAATGTACCCGTTTCATATATACCTTTCCTTTCCTTTCAACCTTTCAAAGGTTCCGTGCGATGATTCCTCATTTCACGAAGGTCAAGCTTGTCGCCCCTCCTCTCGAGTTGGCCTTGTGAAGTAGTGAGTTGGTTTCTTGTACTCTCCACCTCACATAGCCAGGTACACCCGGCTCATCAGGGATTGTTCTGAGCCAGGCATCTAATCTTCTTTTGAAGATGTCCACCACAACACCATTCGTGTTCTTTAGGTCTTTGAGCAGCTGATTAAACAGTTTTGGTCCTCTCGCAACGAAACTATTTTCTTTCAGGGTTAAGGATGTTCCCTGTCTAGCCTTTAATTTGGGAACACGACACAGTCTTCCTTTTCTACTTTCAACCGTTGTTTGGGGAGTTACAGGGTTCAGAGTAAGATTAGGGACTAGTGTTTCTCCATTATTTTCCAAGTGTAAATAATGGTGTATCTCTCTCTTCTCCTTTCCAGTGAATATAGGTTTAATTCGCGTAACCTTTCCCAGTAATTTAGTTCTTTGCACCTATTGATCTTGGCTGTGAAGCTTCTCTGAATCCCTTCTAGCTGTCTAATGTCTTCTTTTTATATGGGCATGTTAGGACTGAGCAGTAATCCAATTTGGGTATGATCAGGGTTTTCAGTAGAGGAATCATTATATTCCTATTCCTTCGTTTAAAGGTTCTCAGTATCTGCCCAGTTATTCTCTTTGCTCTGTTTACTGCTATCTTATTATATGATATGATCAGCAACTGAATCGATGGAGGAAAATTTTAACTTCAATATAAATACAAAGACTATTACATTTACAAACGTTTCGGGATCACGTTCCAGCATCATGTCCCATCATCAGTGCATAAAATTAACTCTAAAAATGAATAAATTAAAACTAAAATTAAAAAAGATATCATTAATTTACGGTATGAAGTGATGCAAATGAACTTATATTGGCGTTTAACCCTTTAAGGACGACAGGTACAAATTGGTAGCATTTCAAATACACGCATTCATGACTTAACCTTACAAAAAAGTTATGAATGCGCGTATTTGAAACGCTACTAATTTGTATCATTCGTCCTTAAAGGGTTAATTAATAAAAGTTTAAGCTTACAAATGTACAAAGATTTTAAAATACATAAATCTAATTTAAAATTGTCCACTTTAAAAGTTTCATTTCAATTCAACACATGATCACGTATCGGGGACGGATAGGGTCTGCATAAAAGCTGGTTCGTCCGGGCGGACAACCCAATGTGTTGTGATAAATGTTGGTGAAGCGTGAGCTTGGTTTGATCCACGTTGGATGCGTGATTACACGCATAACTGAACAAATAGACAATGGACGATGGCATACCTGAAGCTAGTTGGCCTTTAAATTTGAACAACTACTCGAGTGTAGTTGAATTACCTTATACAGTATATATATATATATATATATAAAGCAATGCTTAGCATGCATCCCCGACTACGAATCCACTGGCCCCGGGTTCGATTTTCGGTGAAAACAGGCACGGCGCAGCTTACTCAGCTGTTCATCCTTCCAGAGAAAATAGGTTGGTAGATAATTAGATATCCTGGGTGGCCTAGTAGTTAAAACGCTGGGTTGCTGATGGGGAGGCCGTGAGATCGAGTCCGGGCAAGGACTTTGTAATTTCTGAACACCCGTAGTGGGTCGTAGTCCGGATTCCACGTTAAGCTGTAAGTCCAAGGAGGAACAACAAAGCGGAGGCGGAGGCCTTTTCCTCATGAGTGTAACTCACTTTCATATTAGCCATTGAGTGTTATTCTACCTGCAACCAAAAAAAAGGTCCCAAAACAAGACATCATTTCAATATTTCTTTTATTTCTAATCTATTACTTTTGTAAACTTAATTTAAAATGAATTTTTCTAGGACACCGAGCTTATGGGACACCCTGTATATGGGATTGAACTCAGACTGGTCCCCTGAAAAACTTTTCTGTTACACACGGACCGTGCATGGAACAAAGAACTCTTCTGGGAAAATTTAATCACCATAGTCCGAATAGTCTGTGTGTAACATACAGTGTATATATATATATATATATATATATATATATATATATATATATATATATATATATATATATATATATATATATAATACTTAAAAAGTAAATTTTATAACTTTGAATAGTTTGAAACTTGACTTAGTTTTTAATTAAGATTCATCCCAACATCTGAAGGGACACATCCGCGATCTTTGATCAAAGTTTCTTCATGAGACGTCTTTCAACGATGGGGTTTTACTTCAGTAATTAACAGGCCTCAGCTAATGAAACTGTAATTATAGCGACATCTTAATTAAAAAATTATCATGATTTATTTAATCCTTTGCAAATGTTCTGCCTTCAAGTTTCTTCAAATTTCTAGACCGAACTTTTTTAATGATCAAAGTTGATCACACTTCATCATGATCAGAGGCGAAGAACGTCCCTGTAATGTTTTTGTAAAGTTTACGTAATGTTTGTTTCATCACGAATGTTGATTTTGCGTAATGTTAACATTATCTCTCGTGTTTGTTGGGTTATCTGCTCATTCCAGTGTTTGAATGTTTTATACAGTTTAACTTCTACGTTAAGGAAAAGACCCCATTTTATCCAATCTCGTTATTTTTCAAGAGTTTAGAAAATTTGTCGACTTCATGTTTGGATCTCGTTTTTTTTTTAGAAAGATTAATTCTTTCAGTCCCAGTGGGACTGTAATGTCCCATCGGAAGTAATAATATATATCGTAATAAAATTTATCTTATCTACAGGGTGGTCCATAAGTCCCATTCGATTATAATGAAAGGGAAAATACAAAAAATCAAACAAAGTAAAAAGTTAATAATATAACCATCTCAGCAATTATTATATCCTTAATAAAGGGTGATCCAGAGAAATGGGACCCAAAAGAAACCCCTGTAACTCTTAAAGTATAAGTCCTTTTATAAAATCATACGCATCATTCGAAAGAGGATAGTTACAAGTTTGTACAGGATTGTATAGGTTTTGACAATACAAGACAAGATAAGATACAAAACAAAATAAAAGTGTTAGTTAAAACTAACCCTTCAAGATGACTGCATGGACTGTGGAACAGCTGCGTTTCATAACTGAGCAATATTATGAGCATGGAAGAAGTGTAGTTTCAGCTCAAAGATCTTTCAAGACAAATTTTCAGATGTCAAAATCACCTTCTAAGAAAGTAATCCGTCGGTGTGTCAGAAATTTTTCCCTAACTGGCAGCATTGGAAAAAGAAAACCAACTGGAAGAGTGCGCACAGCAAGGATAGACGAGATCATTAACAGAACTCATGAAATTGTACAGGATAATCCTAACATAAGCATCAGACGTGCTTCTCAGCTGTTAGGAGTTGGATATGGAACAACAACACACCGTATATTCAAGCAAAATTTAATGCTCTTTCCATATAAAATTCAAACAGTGCAACAACTAAACGATGGAGATTTCGCACGAAGACGACAATTCTGTCAATGGATCCAACAGAAGGTAAATGACACCACCAATTTTCTAGCAACTTTGATTATGTCAGACGAAGCCCATTTTCACTTGAATGGAACTGTAAACAAACAAAATTGTCGTTTCTGGGCAACAGAAAATCCATTGAATATTACCGAAGTCCCGTTGCATAGTCAGCGTGTAACTGTTTGGTGTGGTCTTACTGCATCTCAGATCATAGGGCCGTACTTTTTCGAGGATTCCACCGGAAACACGGTCACTGTAAATGGTGATCGCTACGAAAAAATGTTGACCGATTTCCTTATTCCTAAATTAAGAGATCTTTGTCTAGAAAACCACTGGTTCCAACAAGACGGAGCTACCTGCCATACCACGAGGAACTGCATGGCAGTTTTGCGTCAAACGTTTCCAGGCGAGTTAATCTCAAGATTTGGAGACGTTGAATGGCCCGCAAGGTCTCCGGATTTTTCTCCCTTAGATTATTATCTCTGGGGATATTTAAAGAGTAGGGTCTACAGAAATAACCCAACGACCTTGCAAGAATTGAAGGCCGCCATCACAAATGAGATACAGGCCATACCACCGCACACTCTTGCAAAAGTGATGCAGAACTTACAAGCGAGAACACTGGAATGCTTGGCAACTAATGGAGCACATTTGAAAGGAGTCATTTTAAAAAAATAAATATTTCATAATAAACTTGTAACTCTACTCTTTCGAATGATATATAGTTTTTATGAAAGGAATTAAATATTAAGAATATTTGGCTTTTTTTTTATGGGTCCCATTTATCTGGATCACCCAGTATAATCGATTATGTCAGTGTGAGATCCGCTAGATGGATTTTCGCTTTAATTATAACAGATTAGGACTTATGGGCCACCCTTTACAAATATGGAGTTACAACATGGAGTTACAAACAATAAATAAATTAGAAAAATAACACACTCATGTATTTTAAAGTTAATTAATATTTTGCATGAATTTCATAATCAGGTGTTACGAAAATGTCTGCACTCATATTTTCTCACTCGCTTCTCATTTCATTTCTCGTCCAGGTACGAGAAATCTGCTGGTGAGAATCCCAAAAGGAGCAATTTTCAAATAGATTCATTGCCATTCTCAATGTAGGATTCCCATTTTTAATTTAGATTTTTCATCGAAAATACCACTCGGGTCCGTAAATGCGTCACGGTCTCTTGTTACCTTTTCCAAACTCAGGAAACACTTTTCCAAAATCTGGAGTTCTCACTGGAGTATTCCTATTTACGGACCGCGGATGTTAATGGAAACGCATTAAGAAATAGTAGTAGTACTTGGGAACCGCTGAACCGATCTGTCCAAAAATTGGTGTATATGATCTATTACAGTAGTTTCCGATCCAAATTTATTCCAGGCTTGGTTGGCTAATTGCACAATTTTGCCTCCGTATACTAAGAGCTAGGGCCATATAACAGAGAGCACCTATAGCTTAACGTGTGAAATCCGAATTACGGGTAGCTGCATCATTTGGATATTATCGTGGCTATGTCTTACACCGCTTCGCGAAGGCTCAGAGAAGTCAAGCGACAGTGGGTCTGTTGAAAAGACGACGATCGCCCATCCAACTAGTAAACCGACCCAGTGTCGCTTAACTTCTCTGAGCCTTCGCGATGCGGTGTAAGACAATCACGAAATGTCCCACTTGTTCAAGAAAAATCCTAAAATTCCTTTTTAGATTTTTTCCAGTTTTCGAGGAAAGCAAATTAATGGAATAAGGATTCACTTTTAAACTAGAGTACGCTTAACGCCTATTATTATGGAGACGCTAAGATCTATCCCGAGTCAAGCATATTGTCCTATGAAATACGAAGACTGAGGTAAGACGTGCAGCGCATAGTAGGATTCGTCATCGTGTCGCAAGGAAACGTCCTGATTACGTCTCTTACCCCTACACGTCCTCGGGACCTCTTCAGCACTGACCGTTTTACTTCAGTCTCCGTATAAAGATCCTTCAGTCTTCGGTGTAGTGTTGCCTGTGACGTCTTCTGGAAGAAAATAAAGTAAATCAGAAGAACCAACATGATTCAACCCTCACTAATTCTTCAACGAATTGAGTTTTACTCAGATTTGTAAAGAAATTCATGACAAGTACTAATTGACTTACCAAAACTAATCAATTTCTGAGTAATTAATTACTAGTTTCAGTTACTTCGAAACTGTAATAATTGTATTGTAATTTAATTGATCTTCGGGTAACTGTAATTTACAATCAAAATACTTTTGGTTTTAATTACATTTATGTACAGTAATTAACTGTAACTTTACATTTAAGAGTAGGAATATATATATATATATATATATATATATATATATATATATATATATATATATATATATATATATCTTTTAATAAAGTAAACTGTAACTAATTACATACAATATTTCAGTTCACTCGCTGTAATGTAATTAGTAAAATTTTAAAGATGATTTGGCTCCTTCGGAATCCGACTGCACAAATCGATGGATGTAATGCGTAACTTATGCTTTATTCAAGTAGCAACTATGTCTCTCTTGCTACACCAATAAACTTCGCTTTTAGTTTTAAACTTTTAAGAGAGATAATGGAAAAGTAATTAAAGTAGTTTACAGAAGTAGCTGTCACTGTAATTATTGAATTACATCAGAAGGTAAGTAATTAGTGTTGTAATTTAACTATTTTTAAAGAAGGTAAATTATAATTTAAAGTTTATTACGTTCTCAGAAGGGATTTTTTACAATCTTCATTTTATTACGAATTATCATGTAATTATGCCTTTCTTTCCACGTGAAATCCTTAACGAATAGGCCTATGAAGGAACGAGCCTATTTATATTGTTGTTTCTACGACTTCATTACGGGTATAAAATGCGTTACTGTTGCCATAATGGGCAATATACTGATGTAATTGATGTTTTCATTCTTATGTTTTCATTCTTTACAGCCATCAAAGCTAATGCAACGCAGTTATACCCAGTTTCATTCGCCGATAGATCAAAATGATAACATTAAAAACCTGTCGAAAGCAGAACGTTTTTTTTTAGATGGGGTGGGGTCGGGTGAAAGGCGGAGGGTTCCAGTAGCGGATCCAGGGGAAAGGGGGGGTTCATTAGGTGCCCGTGAACCTCCCCCCGACTTCACCACTGTTGGCATCTCTTTAATCGTGATTTTCATCATACAAAAATTGTTTCCTTTAAAAATGAAGGATTTTTTTTAAATTTTCCTCACTAAAAATCCGAAGAAAACAACATCATAACATTTATTTATTTGTATACAACAACGGTACCCTTCATCTCTTCGCGTTCCACACTTGACAAATTCCTTTCAACGAGTTATCAGGAGAAAATATATTAGAAACAGGGTGTTCTAAAAGAAATGGAACTCAAAATAGAAAAGAAAACGGTAGGTTACAATGACATGCATTTCTCCAATGCGTTGCGTTCCCTTTTGAACACCCTGTATGATAATATAATAATATAATACGATAAAAACATCAAAAACAGAAAGAAGCAAAGTTTAAAAGCGGATAGATAGATAGATAGATAGATAAGTAAAATATAGAGAGTTGAATAAAACAAACAGTTAAATAAAACGTAACTAATTAAATAAGACAAACAGAGAGAGAGAGAGAGAGAGAGAGAGAGAGAGAGCGTTGTTAACAAAGCAAAAGTTCATAGCAGAAATTAACAGAAGTGAAAAGGCGTTACTCATTCCGACAAATTCCTTTTTGTTGATCTCTTCCGGCATTGAATCGTATCAAACGGAATTCGAGCAAAGGTCAGCGAAACGCCACATTGGTTTTCCAAAATGGAGAAAATGGAAGGGAATTTGTACGTACAACAACAATTAACGTTCACTAAATTTTATTTCATAACTTATATTGATGTAAAAATAAAAAAAAAAAATAAAAAAATAAAAAATATATATATATATATATATGTTAAACACAGACCGTGCATGGAACAAGGAACTCTTCTGGGAAAATTAAATCCACTATAGTCCGAATAAGTAATGGTAAATGACAAATACCATAGTTTTTCTTTTTCATGATTTTAGCCCGACGTGGGCAACGAGTCTCTCGCAAAGAGATCCCATAAATATAGCTTCCCTCACCAGCTATCTGCAAAGCAGACAGGATCCAGCTTTGGGACATGGATCTAGGGTTTAAAGCAAGCCTAGATCCCTACATTCAGAACCTCTATATAAGTAAAAGACTCGTTGCATTCACGTCGGGTTGAATAAATCAAAGAAAAAAGGGGGTAACTATTGTATTTTTAGCCAAAAAAAAACCAAAACTTAAACCTCAACCGGGACATTGAGCGTCCACTTTTCAAGGCACGTAACACGTCCGTTTAATATACACAAATTCAGAATGGACTATAGTGGATTTAATTTTCCCAGAAGAGTTCCTTGTTCCATGCACGGTCTGTGTTTAACATATAATTGTCTCAGGGAACCATTCTGAATTTGTGTATATATATATATATATGGGAATGAACTCAGAATGGTCCCATCTTGAAACGGACATGTTATGTGCCTTGAAAAGTGGACGCTCAATTCTGCCAGTTGAGGTTTAAGTTTTGGTTTTTGGCTAAAAATATAATAGTTACCCCTTTTTCTTTTTCTTTGATGCATTCAATCTGACGTGAAGGCAGCGAGTCTTTTGCTTATATTGAGGTTCTAAATGTAGCATGGCTAGGTGCTTTAAACCCTAGATTCATGTCCCAAAGCTGGATCCTGTCTGCTTTGCAGATAGCTGGTGAGGGAAGCTATATTTATGGGACCTCTTTGCGAGTGACCCGTTGCCCACGTCGGGCTAGCATCATGAAAAAGAAAAACTATGGTATTTGTCATTTACCATTACTTATTCGGACTATAGTGGATTTAATTATCCCAGAAGAGTTCCTTGTTCCATGCACTGTCTGTGTGTATCATATATATATATATATATATATATATTATGTTACTTACTTTGTGTTACTTCATGCGAGTTCGAACGAGGGTTCAGGATCGACCTGCGGTCGACCCCTCTGAAACATCCCGCCTCATTTGCAGGATTTGGTGAAGGAGGGAATTGCTGTCTGATCTCCTCCTGCCCTCGTAGCCAGCCGCTATATATATATATATATATATAATATATATATATATATGAGCAGTTTATGTTTAAAGTTTTATGTCAGTTTAAATCGTCATGAGTAATACTTCCAAACGATATACTGATTGCATTAGCGTTAAGCTATGTTACAGGGAATCTGTGTAACTAGGGATTTCATGAAATCCCTAAAATGTTCTGGGATTTCATGTAAGGTTAAGTCGTGATAGTTTCGTTAGTTTTAATGAAAATATCGTGACAACCTAACAAATCGGCAAGGGCGTACAGTTGACCTAACCGGGCATTCAATAATTTTCCCATAGGTTTAACGAAAAACTATCACGACTTACATGAAATCCCTGAACACTGTAGAGATTTCGTGAAATCCCTAATTACACAGACTCCCTGCAACATATACTCGCGTGTGTGTGTGTGTGTGTGTGTGTGTGTGTGTGTGTGTGTGTGTAATCATTCAAACAAGTTTTTGTCCATGATAATCTAACAGTCAATAACACGAGAAACTGATATTTTTTACTTTTTCAAATTTTTTTCACCCATGCTGTCGTTAACGTAAAGTGGGGAATTCCATTAAAACATTTACGGAAATCACTTTTTTACCCTATATAATGATTATTTTTTCGAATTTCACCCGCGTTAGGCCGCGTTTCCATCGAACCCGCACAAACACGCACAGACACGAACTTTTCTAACGCAATTTTTCCGTGAGAAAAAAACGTGTTTTCTTTCATTAAATCTGGAAAGTAACAAACATTTTCTGCAGTCGCACTCACGCTCGTGTGGAAGAAGGGAGAGAGTTTTTTTTTATATATATGGGAAGTGGGGACCAAGAGTGAGTACCCGCAAAAATGGTACCCCATAGAAGAAGGAAAGAGCCGAAATCACGGTCTCCTTTTGCTATGTCACTGTCAAAACGCAAGAAAATATTGTTCTTGCTATGGTAGTGTAGTACAAAGACGCAGATGCAGGGTATGAAACGTCAATATCGGTATTGGGTTCCTATAATTAAGCTGAGACCTACTCTGGAAGAATAACAATACCTATTATGTCAAATTCAGGAAGACAATGAGAAGCGTGTGCCCTACCTTCGTACGAAGTCAATGACCTTCCGACTTTTGCTCCACCGATGTTCTGCTGAACTACAGAGACAGACGACGAACTATCGTGAACTCATATCTGAAGAAGAACGTTTTGTGGTAACGTTAAGGTAATCTAACGCAAAGAACAACGGTATTAGTATCAATCTTTTATTTTTGATGTCGTGCCATCAAAAATAAGAGAGGACTTTGCATGGACTTATTTTCATCAATATTTTTTACCACAGTTGATAGTTGTCACAACACCAAAGAAGACGCTGTTATTGAGTGCTATTATTGAACATCTACAAACACTGAGTGCTGTTATTGAACACCTACAAATATTGAGTGCTATTATTGAACATCTACAAACACTGAGTGCTGTTATTGAACACCTACAAATATTGAGTGTTGTTATTGAACATATACAAACATTGAGTTCTGTTAATGAACATATACAAACATTGAGTGCTGTTAATGAACATCTACAAACACTGAGTGCTGTTAATGAACATATACAAACATTGAGTGCTGTTAATGAACATATACAAACATTGAGTGCTGTTAATGAACATCAACAAACCAACAAATTCAGCAATGGAAATTAGAGACAGTTTTATGGTATATTTTGGATAACTAATTGGTGCTTTGCCCTGCCAAAATGAAGCTCCTGTCACTTGTAAATAAACAAGTGAAACTAAAATCATGAGCACGTTTTATTCCCCTTACCTTCAGTGTCCGGTTTTGCAGCACAGTCCATCCATAACACGCGAACAGCATTCCGGTTGCTGTACTTGAGATCGCTTTTATCATACAGAGCGCTTCTCTTCCGCGCAGGAGTGATAATAATCTTTTCGCCAACCATCCTTTTCGCACACTGACGAAACACCCGCAAAAAAAAATGGGCAAATGCCATTCAGTGTATCTGTGCGTGTCAGTGCTAAGCTGGTGGAAACGGCGTGTCTTTGGAAACCAATTAAGTTAAATGAATTCCCAATTGAACAGATTTTTTTCCATCAGAATTCTAAGAAAAAGTCCGTGTCTGTCCGGATCTCTGCGAATTCGATGGAAACGCGGCCTTATGTAGGGTTTTAATCCAGAAAGTCGAAATTCAAATAACCAAGGTTTCTACACTCCACCCAGACTTTGAAGTCACCTATCTAATTAAATAGTCAGTTCACCCAACTAATATTTACTTCTTCTAAAACTATAATGAACTCTTATAAATGTATTGTATTTCTAAAGTTATTTAGAAGCATACTTACAAGTATAATTAAACTGAAGACAAAAAAGTGACAATAAAACCCACACGAATAGACGGAGTTTATTTCCACAACAGTTTCGATGCCCACTGGCATCCTCTTCGGGATTAGTGTGGATTTTATTGTCACATTTCGATCTTCACGTAAAAAAGTGAAGTTTTGCATTTTATGAAGGCGGAAAAATAACTCGGGATATGATAATCCGGGATACTAATTTTCTCCTTGGTATTAGTGAAACAAACCACACGAAATCCGAACAAAATGGAAACTATATATATATATATATATATATATATATATATACAGGGTGTTTCATAACATGTGGGACGCACTTTCAGAATGGATTCAGGCCCTGAAAACAATTAAAAAAGTTTATATAAACATATGCCCGAAATCGCTTTGTTCCCGAGTTACAGCCCGTTAGGTGTTCCAGCAAGTATCCGCCTTACCTTTAAAGGAAGTGTTCAAAATGACCGCCTTGCGCTTCAATACACGCCTGAACACATCTCGCCATAGACTGCCTGACGCGTTCAAACATTCCAGGTATTGCTCGGATTTTCTGGCATCCTTGTTCTACACGTTGGCGAAGCATTTCAACGTTGTCAATGGGTGGCACGTAAACGATGGATTTCAGATGACCCTACAGGTAAAAATCCAGTGGATTCAGGTCCGGGGAGCGAGCAGGTCACGCAATGGGTCCTTCACGGCCTATCCATTTATCAGGGAAATGGTCATCCAAACAGTCTCTGGCTACTCGACTAAAATGAGGCGGAGCGCCGTCATGCATGAACCACATACGACGTCGGACACCAAGAGGAACTTCATCTAGTAAATCGCTTAAATCATTCCTTAAAAAATTGGAATAGGATTCTCCTGTTAATCTTCCAGGCAAAACAAAAGGACCGATTAAGTTGGCGGCAATAAGTCCTGCCCATACATTGATACTAAATTGTTGTTGGTGCCTTGACTGGATGATGGCATGCGGATTCTCTTCGGTCCAGTGATGAGTGTTGTGAAAATTGATCACGCCATTTCTTGTGAAGGCAGCCTCATCAGAAAACAACACGGAGGATAGAAAAAGAGGATCGCTCGCACACTGTTGAAGAAATCAAGTACAAAAAGCCTCTCGTGGTGAGAAATCAGCTTCAGTAAGGCCTTGTACTCTCTGAATGTGATATGGGTAAAGCTGTTGTTCCCGTAAAATTCTCCACAGTTGTGTATCTTATACCCTCTGCTGCTGCTATCTTTCGGGTGCTGAGTGCTGACACCAGCATGTTCCTCCACGTGATTCAGGATCCGCTCCTCCAACTCAACAGTTCTGGCGCTGATTGGTCTACCACCATCTGAAACTCGCTTGTTAAATGATCCTGTATCACCAAGACGCTCGTCTAATCTCTGAAAGGTCTTCTTATCTGGCAGACGGCGATTCGGAAACCTTTCCGCATACAGACGTCTTGCGGCCGCATTACACTCGGCAAGTCCATACATGGCATGCATGTCTGCCATTTCTCTGTTTGAATAAGCCTCCATTCTCAATTCAAATGCACACTATCATTGAACAGCACAAAAACTTAAGGTTTTTTTTCACTGAACTGCACTTATTCACGGTAAGAAGTTACGAATACGAACAGTGAAACACCAATGCACCTCTGACTAACTGATGGCTCAACATTCAACGATATTAAAACATGTCATAGAGTGTCCGAAACATTACACTCGGCAAGGCCATACATGAAATAAGTCTCGTACACACTCACAAACATTGTCGGCAAGCAGTGTTTGTAAACAGTTTGTGGAAAGAATTGCTGGAACACAAAACGGGCTGTAACTCGGAAACAAAGCGATTTCGGGCATATGTTTATATAAACTTTTTTCATTGTTTTCAGGTCCTGAATCCATCCTGAAAGTGCGTCCCACATGTTATGAAACACCTTATATATATATATATATATATATATATATATATACACGTTACTTTAGGTGAGTTTGAACGACGGTTCAGGATCGACCTGCGGTCGACCCCTCTGCAGCATCCCGCCTCATTTGCCGAATTTGGTGAAGGAGGAAATTGCTGTCTGATCTCCTCCTGCCCTCGTAGCCAGCCACGCATGGCTGGGCAGGGACTTTGCACAGGAATCTGTCCAGCTGGTTCTTGAAGTTATTCAGGTCGGCGTGCTGGAGATTCCTCACTTCTTTTGGTAAGACATTGAAAAGCTTTGGGCCTCGTATTCTGAGGGTATTTTCCATCCTCGTTTTCATGGCCCCTTGTCCCACCTCAGCTGGGACCGTACAAAATCTGCCTCTTCTCTCATTCTAGTTTGTTTCTATTTTATTTCTAAGGTTAAGGCCAGAGCCCTCAAGTATTTTCCATATGTATATTATTGTGTACCGCTTGCGCCTTCTTTCGAGAGAGTAGAGGAATTACAGGAATTGTAGTCGAGACCAGTAGTCTTCACCAAAGCTGGGCACAAACCGTTAATCCGTTAATCGTTAATTAACGAAGTTAACTTTTTCGTTAACGATTTAACTTTTAAGTTAACTTTGAAAATCAACTTTGAAAATCATTATCGGACTAATTAACTTCCGTTGCATTTAACTTCCGTTAACTCAAGTCCGTTAACCCAAAAAATTCATAAATAAACGTTTAAAAGTTTCTATTATTTTCAGTGCTGAGCAGGTGCGCAATTAATCCGCCACTGTTAATAGTGATGAACGAATTTCCATTTCCGCAGTGCAAAATCAGGCGATATATTTGTTTCCGTCGCCACAATTTGTGTCTTACCAAATATGGCAGTTATTTATGGCATTGGTTTGAGCAAAACATGGTCGACTGTAAAATCAGGCGGAAAGATTTGCCATTTGAGTTGAATGTTTCAACTTCTTTCAAGAAATATCACGAGCATTTTAAGGCACTTTCAATAATATATATGTAACAATTACAACAAATAACTACATTCGTTTCATTTGCAGTCTGTCTCTTGCGCAACATGTTTGTGCTAGTGAATATTTAAAAATAATCGTTGTCAAGTAAGTCATGTATATTTATAATATGTCTGTGAGTACCTTATTAGTAGTCTCCTTGATACATTTCAAGAACCATAAAACTGATCAGGTAAGATTTCAATTCTCATGTCACTTTGTTCTCTATGGGCAAGGACATCCTGAGGGCCAAGAGATCATCCCTGTCTGATGAAAACTTTGATATGCTAATTTTCATGAAGGGCAACATCCATCTCATGGACAAAATGGAGAACGAGAAGAAGAGGGAAAATTAAATTATATATACGTATATTGTGTTTTTCATTTTTTTTATAATAAAAGTTAACGTTAACGGTTTATCGGTAGCTTCCGTTACATGTTTAACGAATTAACGGATTAACGGTTAACGAAGTTAACTTTTTGGTTAACGGTGCCCACCACTGGGCTTCACCTTCCGTTTCCTCTATCTTAGACGTAAAAGTCCTTTGTATAGCTTCAAAGTTCGCAATGTCTCGTTTTCTGTATGGGCTTGTGAGTACTGAGCAATACTCAATTATTGGTAGGACTAGACTCTTCCATAATTTGAGCATGATATATATATATTATATATATATATAGTTTTTAGTAAATATGTCGCTGAATAATTAGCTATAAGGGAAAAATTACTGATGTATAAGAATAAAGGAAAGTTTGTCTGATGGTGAGTGATAATGAAAGAGATAACACGATTACCACGTTACTGTTAAGATAAAGTTTTGTAACAGGTGGAAAAATGTTCTGAATAAATGAACACGACCGAAAAGTATGAAGTAGCAGTCACCACTAGATGGATCCCAATCAGATCCTGATTCGAACCGCCACCTACTTTGTATTATTTGAGAAAATCAGTAATAATTGCAAAAAACTTCACTTTTCTACACGAAGGTCAAATTAGAATAATAAAAACCCACTCTAAAATCAGTAATATGATTGGTTTGCGAGTTACATCTGATAAATGAAATGTAAGGTAGTCATTTGCTGGCTTATTTTTACCACCATAATTAAATGAGGGTCGTATTATCGAGTTGGATAATTAGATATACGAGTAGAATCAAATTAAAACTGCACCTCAGAGAATATATATATATATATATATATATATATATATATATAGAGCGAGGAATAGGAAGACGAAAAGATGGTACATGTTTACGTCTGTAAATAAACATGTACCATCTTTTCGTCCTCCTATTCCTCGCTAAGGTATGCTTCCCTAAGAACAAGCCATTCAACCAAGTTATATATATACAGGGTGGGCCGTAAGTTTCCATACATAGGAAAAATTAAACGTTTGTTTTTATGTTTCAGATACCCTAAGAATATGCGTTTGACGAAAGAGCAACGAATTGAAATCATACTGATGGCTGGGTCGGGAAGCAGTCGCATGGTTGCAATGAACTTTAACAGACAACATGGAACGAACATCACACACGACACTGTGGCAAAACTTATTAACAAGTTTCAGAAAACTGGAAATGTTGCAGATCAACCGCGAAGTGGTCCAAGACGTACAGCCACCGATGAAGACACAACAGCTACGATACTTACAGCGCTTACACGGAGTCCCAGAAAAAGTACACGACGGTTGTCTGCAGAAAGTGGTGTCAGCAGATCGAGTATCAGGCGCATTTTGAAAGCAAACAAATGGCATCCATACAAATTGCATATGGCACAGCATTTGAGTGAAGACGACCCGGATAGACGGATGGAATTCTGTGAATGGGCATTACACCAAAGTGAACGAGGATGCAAACTTTTCAACTAAGATCTTGTTTACTGATGAAGCAAATTTTTACGTCAATGGAGAGGTTAATCGGCAAAACATACGTTACTGGAGTAATGCTAACCCTAACTGGCTGAGTCCGACGAAGATGCAAGGTGCCGGTAAAGTGATGGTGTGGGCCGGGATATGGGGTGACAGAATTATTGGACCAATTTTTGTCAGTGGAAATCTTAATGCCGAAAGGTATCTTAACATGTTGCAAGAAGAGATTTTCCCATCCCTGCTAAACGAGGAAGGTAACTTCCCAGTTTACTTCCAGCAAGATGGAGCTCCACCTCATTATGGTCTTCACGTGCGTCGGTATTTGGATCAGCAGTTTCCGGATGCTTGGATTGGTCGGCGTGGTCCTGTGGAGTGGCCTCCCAGATCCCCAGATCTCACCCCACTTGATTTCTATCTTTGGGGCACTTGAAGGCCATGGTGTATCAGGAAAAGATACGAGACATAAATCATCTAAAGGAACGTATCACCAACGCCATTACAAGCATAACGTCAACTGTGCTAATGCGTGTTCATCAACAGTGGGGAACACGTATTGAAATGTGTTTTCAAAACAATGGCAACCATGTAGAGCATATTATACAAATAAAAATGGTTGTCCATAAATTTTTTTATTTTTCCTATGTATGGAAACTTACGGCCCACCCTGTATATATATATATATATATATATATATATATATATATACACATACAGGGTGTTTCAGGTCGACCCTAGAAATATGGAAATTGGTATTAGTATTTGGAAATAAATTTGTATTTGGTATTTGAAATTTGTCATAGTAATTCCGCCAATTTCCATATTTCTAGGGTCGACCTGAAACACCCTGTATATATATATATATATATATATATATATTGAACAGCCAAAGTAAAAATATTTTACTGAACGACCCTATTTTTTTGTTACAGGTTACAGTTTTAAAATATCTCAATATTTTTTTTTTAGGCAGGAAGGAGACAAAGGCAAGCGACCGCAAAATTGCCCTCCCCCCTTATGAAGCGAAGGAGAGAGCCGAAATGAAGGTCAAGCTTATAACAAAGAATCCTTATCGTTGGGGAGCATATAAAAACTCAATCAGTAATAGTGAACCAGAGTGCATTTTAAACCTGTAACCTAACCTGTAAGTTGAAGTGACTGTAACAGAAAGGGGTTATTTAGTAAAAAAAAAAAAAAAAAATAATTGACTTCTGCTCGATACGTACTCTTGAATTCTATCTTGTATGATTATCCTGTAGGTTGAGTTTTAAATCAGATACAATTTTTGGCCCACCCTGTATATATATATCCTACTTAGGCCCTATATCGATTTTTTATCAGGTACTACTTTACTCAACATACTTTTTTGGTAAGCCCATTTACAAATGTGTTAAACCAAGGTTAAAAAGTTATTTTTTATCGAGTAGGCCTTATAAGCCTAGATTAAAGTTAGTAACCAAAGCCAACTCTGCTAGTGTAGGGCTTGGCATGTTCAAGTTAACGATATAGTAAAATCAAAAGACATCTCTAATTTCCTTTTCCTATTATTATTATTTATTATTATTATTATTAATATTATTAATAGTGCCTTAGTATTTTCGCAATAGTTACTGCGTAAAATGTACTTAGTGTAGGTACCTATTTAGATTTTAAATTGGTTTCCATGAAATCCGCAAGAAAATGAAAGTTTTGGGGTTTTGGGGGTTAGATTTGCCATGGAATAGCTTTTGTGAGTTAACCTGAAACAACTTATTCTAGAATTGAACGTAGTAATGCTACTATTATTTGTTCTACAACACTGTTCCTCAAACGTTTTGGGCTGCGTACCCCTTAGATATTGATTTAATATTCAAGTAGGCTACCCATCCTCTGTTTTACCAACCCTGTTTCAGAACTACAGAAATTATTGTTAATACATTTAATTCTGGCTTTAAAGATTTAAGATGTAACCTTGGTTAACCTTGGTTTTGCTTCCGCCCGAATTGTTCATTCTGACGAAGGTCAAACTTATCACTCCAGCTTAGACCTACAGTTTAACGTGGAACCCGAACCACGCCCCACCAGCAGCCCAGCGTCTTAACCACTAGGCTACCCAGGGTACCCATTTATCTACCAACCATTTTTTTATTGTGTGGAAGGATGAATAGGTGGATTTTGCTGAGCAGGCTGGTAGACCTCGTAGGCTTCTAATTTGGTGAAGTCTGAACTTCAGAAGAAGTAATGAAGTTTCAACTTTAGAAGTAGTGAAGTTAAACCTATATTCTTCAGAATTTCATTATGTCTATATTATATGTAACCCAATAGCAACGGTCTTCTGCGGTTTGTAGCTGGATGGTCCATTCTCTCTCTCTCTCTCTCTCTCTCTCTTTCTCTCTTGTGACATTTTTCTGTTGTCACGTACACCTTGTTCACCACTCGCGTACTTCTGTTTGAGAACCGCTGTTCTAAAACATTTGCCCTTGTGAAAAGGATTTAATGAACATATTCATTTTATTTACAAAAGATGCCCCATTACGAATACATTTTCACATAAAATGCTATATTTTAATTAATATTTTATGTAGGCTTTCACAATTAATGATCATTAAAGAAAAAAAAAAATCAGTCATGGGTGTTGCCAAACATAGATCTTCAAATTTTCAGCGGCATAGGTTGCATTCTATACATATATGATTAAATTACTTATTTGTTATATATCGACTTTGGTTTAATGAAGATTTCTGTAATCCTGTACAAATCATTTACTTTAAAAGGTAAATAAACTTTTAGCGTTTACCTCACATTGAAGCAAGTTCAAACATATTTTTGAACTGCTATTTACAGTGTGTTTGGATCGCGTACTGTAGGTGGCAACTGCTTCACATTTTCAAGCATTTTCAGTTGAACGTTGTGTTTTGTGTGTGTTTGTTGTGTTGTCTATAATCTATATGGTGAAGTGTGCTGATTTTTTATATTTTTTATTACCTTGAGTGTTTTATACTAACTTCATAACTTGGTTATTAGGTCTTTTAAACAGGGATCGTAAAAAGAGACAGGTTAATTCAGAATTGCATAAGTGGATTGAAAGGTACTGCTTTACACAGCCTCCTTTATTACGTCACGCGGTACCAGTTTGCTCGATTTGTGAGGAAAGTAACTTGTGAAACGGTGGAAATAATGAAGCGATATTAATTAAGAAGCCAAACATAAAAGGTTTTCACGAGATGTACACTTCCGGAAGTGATTTACATAAATCAAAACTGACGAGTTGCTTATCATGCTTGATTCTTTACTAATTCTACACTGATGATGAAATGTTGCGTAACTGTACGAGGAAAGGCAACTGAACTATCTCTACGAATTCAGTGGACGCTAAATAAAACTCAAAAATCTCTTACGGATGTTGACATTGCTAAGAAATGTATTGTTGAAGCCGCTTCAATTCTTTCTGATGACCAAAGGACAGCGTTGAGGCATTTCATAGTATTCCTTTAGGCTTCATCAACTTCAAACAGTGAAATTCTTCCAAATGAGAACTTTCAAAACCTGAATAAACTTTTTCAAAACAGATCATTATTTCTCGATTGCTCTAGACGAGTCGTGATAGTGAAGATAGTGCACAAGTCTTAGTGTTCGTCTGTTTCTGTGATATTGCATCTTAACAGTTGTTTAAGAAACTTTTAACTATTTTATCTTTGAAAGACAGAATTTTGGGGGAAGACTTGTACAAGTTGCCAACCACTTTTTTTTTTCAATTGGTGAACATCATCTATTTCAAAAATAACAATCGACGGTGTTTCAGCCATAACCGCAAAAGAGAAAGAGTTGATCCAGCACGTGAAGAGAGAATTAAAATTTGCTCGGTTATCCCTGCATTATCCACCAAACAGTTCTGTGTGCCGAATATAATCCAGATCTGCATGTCGGGTTCTTCCGTAATGAAGCTCATGAATGCATTTGCGGTTCAGGATTTCCCTTCAGTTAATATTCACGTTTGTGTACATGGATGTTTGTTTCAACCATTTGTGAACCTCATTCTTAAAAATGGATTTCATAAAAATATTATCGATGAGGTTCGACCAACGATCTTCTATTTCACATTCGGACCAGCTGGATTAAACGTTTTGGAAACTGGCACAGGATATAAAGTGTCATATTTCGCATTGACTTCATTTGATGCGAGTCTCCGGACCGTGGCCCTGTAGCAGAAAGTGGTAAGTGGATCTTTTTTTTTTATTTTCGAAAGTTCACATATATAATATTACAAATACATAATTAAAATTTAATTACAATGACGTAATTAAATATGCCAGAAAATATGAAAATATTAATTGGACGAAAAACAAAATTTCTAAAAATGTTTGAAAAATATATTTAAATATAAATATAAATGCTAGTTTATGCTAGTTTCGTCTGTAAGGTTCTCAATGTCAGAATTTTTTTTAAACATTTTCTTTACGAAAATCATCGTTTTACCTGGTCTTATGGGCTTCGTTTTATCTTCTTTGCAAAGTTTAGATGTAAGGACAGTGTTGATCGAGTGTCTGGGTAAAACAAATGGATCAGAGAGTGAACTGAATGGTAGAAAAGGGGGTATGGTGTTTGTGCATTTGTAGAAAAGCGAGAGAGTGGATGACGAATGCTTAAAATCAGCTAAGAAGTAAATATGAAAATCTTTAAAACTTTTTATATATACACGTGTGTGTGTGTGTGTGTATATATATGTACCTTGTAACCATGTAAGGGTTCCGCGTGACGATCGCTTCTCACACGGTTAGGCTCGTGGGCCTACCTCTGGTGAAGGATAGAATTGCTTTCTTGTGCTAGTCATCTCACATAGCTAGGCACACCCGCATCATCTGAAATTGTCCTGAACCAAGTGTCTAGTCTTCTTTTGAAGATATCCACATGAACACCACTCGTATTTCTTATTATTTTTGGTAAAGCTATTTTCCTTCAGTGTTAAGGATGTTCCTCGTCCAGCCGTAAATTTGAGAACACTGCACATTCTGCTTTTCCTATATTCCAGTGCTATTTGGATAGTAATCGGGTTCAGTTTGAAATTATGTACTAATTTATGTATTATTTTTACCATGCGTATATTATGGTGTATCTCTCTTCTTCTTCTTCTTCTTTCCAGTGAATTTGGATTTAATTTATGAAATCGTACCGAGTAATTTAGTTCTTCACAGCCATTCATCTCGGCTGTGAAATTTCTTTGAATTCCTTGTAGCTTATTAACTTCTTTTCATATATATATATATATATATATATATATATATATATATATATATATATATATATACACACACACGTTAAGGCTGAGTAATATTCCAGTTTTGATACGATCGCTTTAGTTTATACAATTTCTTTTCAAAAATATTCAATTTGAAACTCGCTTTTTTTTTTCATAAATTATGAATTATTTTTCAATTAAATTTTATAAACAAGTTTGAAAAGTTTAAAAAAAGGATTTCAAAAGCGTAATTTCAGTAAACTAAAGTAAACCTTAATTGGAGAAGTCAAGAAAATACAAACTTAATCTATTCAAAATTAATTTCAGGGTTTTTTAAAAAGTTTTTTCATTAAGTGTATTTTTTTAATATTATTATTTTGGCGTTTCTTCCTTCGCAACACACACACACACACACACACACATTTGTGGTGTTGCTGTGATTTATCTTTATAAATGCTATCTATTATCATGAAAAAATGGAATATAATTGAGGTTAGGCAAGGTTAGGTTAGATTACGCTTGGTTAAGTAAGGTTAAATTAAGTGTCACGATACATGAGTGACACTGGGTGAGTGTCGCGATACAGAATACTAAGCGTTTAAATAATACTCGTATAATACCTGTATAATTGTGGTGTGTATTATTAACTCTTTAAGACCGGAATTTTTTGTTAAGTTATGAATGTGTGTATTTGAAACGCTACCAATTTGTACCAGTCGTCCTTGAAGGTTTTAACGCTTAATACCGTTGTATTATAATGACCAAGATGTAATGTATACTGTTAACAGAATTTATTTCTTATGTTAATTATAAGTTTGTTTGTGTGGCCTAGAAAATTAACCCTACTTAACTATAATCCTCCTGTTATCTTATATGTAATCATAATTGTAATTAATTCTATGTCTATATTACGTAATTGTAATTACGAACTTTATTTTATATTACAATTAAACGTAATATCCTACCAAATCGTAACAACCAATATATGAAATGCTCTTAGCTCAATTAATATGAGAGCCCAGTAAAGCCTAGTAGAATTTAAGGTCCAAATTACACAGGAAAACTAAATAAATATATTTAGTTATTGTAATATTTATTTTGGCCAATAAAAGATAAAGATTAACCCAAATTAAATTTTGGGGTCGCTGTAACCCGACGACCCGTGTTCTACTAGGGCCTAGGCCTAGGCCTAACATTACATAATTTATAAAATCTTGCATAATTTTTACCCTCATGGTGGATAATTTTGTTTGGATCACCTTAAGATCAGGGCCCCCATGTATTCTTGTGGTTTGCTTTACAGTACCAAATATAATAATAAATTAAATTGAATGCCCGGTTAGGTCAACTGTACGCCCTTAACGATTGGTTAGGTTAAGTCGTGATATTTTCGTTAGTTTTAACGAAGCTATCATTTGGCAATTGAGGCTGGGGGCCCTGATCTTGAGGTGATCCATTTTTTTTGTTTTTATAACATTTAGCAAGTAGTTTATTGGCTATATAAATATCAATATTTATCAATATATTTATCTATATTTGTCTATATTTTCTGTCTGAACTATAAAAGATGGTGAAAATAGTTATTAAGCCTATCCTATAGGTCTAAATTTAATTAAAAAAATTATATTATAAATTTAACTTATAGATACGATAATATTCTTTTGTTTATACGATATAAAACAAATAATTTATTGAAATTATACATTATTTCTATGTAAACACACACACACACACACACACACACACACACGGCTTTCTTCCCCTCTTTAATATATAATACTTCTCCTCTTCTCTTAACTCCCTATTCAGTGGCGGTTCCTCATATGGGCAATATGGGCAGCCGCACAGGGCGGCATTTGTGGAGGGGCGGCATGAGCGCCTGCAAAAAAAATAAAATAAAAATAAGAATAAATAAATAAAGAAATAAATAAAAAATAAAATAAAATAAATAATAAAAGATCAATAAATATATTTTTATTAATAAAAAACCATCTATTGCATTTTCCATAAACCTTCCCATAAAAGACCTAAACAATGCAAAATGCTTCCAGATTAATATTATTGGGAATAAAGGCCCATACTTTAACATATGTAATGTTATTTTTCTGGGTTTGGTTAAATAGTGAAATGTATATTATTTATTACAGAACGAATCTTCACACTAAGCCACTAAGGTCTGTCAAATAACCGCAAATGGATAAGAAGAGGTCAAAGCTATCAGGTGCTCAGTTTAGAAAAAAGAGGAAAGAAGAAGAGGAGAAACGAGCAAAAGATAAAGGTATAGAGCTATGTCATCTACTCTTCACTGCTATATTGCACTGCTATTTTGTGATATAGCTTTCTGAGTCATTTGAAGTGTACTATTATGTATATAATTAGCCATTAACCAAGGAGGTTGTATTATTCATTTGTTTCCTATTCTAAAAGTTTAATAAATTGTGCTTAATAACATGTTAAATTAATTGTACTAGCCTATTCATGCATTGGTCTGTTATGTTCTATTTTACTATTTGCAGGGGCACTTTTGAAATATTTTGGAACACCCTCTGCCACTAGCCAGGATGAGAAGCCGTCTACTTCTGCCATTATTGAGGCTGAGGAGCCATCTACCTCCTCAGCCTCACATACATATGTCTCCACAAATGCAGTCTGATCCTGAGGATGAAGACCCATTTGCTTCTACTTCTCCCCGGCAGGACTCTTCAGGTGAGTTTGTGTGCACATATGTCTGTGTGCGTGTGTGTGTATGTGTATGTGTGTGCATCCCTGCAAAGCATTTTGCAAACAGTTATAAATTATAATGTTATTATCACTGGGTCTGGGTTACTGAGTATGTGTGGTGTTTCACCACCATAATTCCATAACACCACCACCATAACAAAGTGCTGTGAATAATGTGTTATCTAACTTAGGTGTGTATACTAATGAGTAATGCTCTTGTTCTTTCTATTAGAAATGTCTGGAGCAGAATCGCCTCCTGAGGATGAGTCTCTGTCCACCGACCCTGCTAACTGGCCTTCAGTTCTGACTGAGAGAATTCGGACACAACTGGTTTCCAGGGGACCAAGTCAAGTACCATCTGACTTTGTATTCCCTAGAAACGACAGTGACGGAAGAAGTTTCCACCATCAATACTTCAGGAAGTCATTGGTTAGTGGGGAAAATATAACCAGAAGTTGGTTGGTCTATTCCTTAAAAAACAACAGCCTTTTCTGTTTCTGTTGTGCATTATTTTCCAAGAGGAAAATAAATTTAACAAGTTTGGGACTCTCGGACTGGAAGCATGCAAGCTCATTGCTCACATCACATGACAACAGTTCAGAACACCTAAATTCTATGAAAATCTGGAAAGAACTGGCAGTGAGGATGAGAAAGGGGGAGACCATTGACAAGCAGGAGATGGCACTTCTGGAGGCTGAGAAGTTGAGATGGAGAGCGGTGCTGACACGTCTCACTGCTATTGTGCATTCTCTGGCAGTTAGGAATTTGGCACTAAGGGGACATACAGAAAAATTGTTCTCACCATCAAATGGCAATTTTCTGAAAGAAGTTGAACTGATGGCACAATTTGATCCTATAATGCAAGAGCACATTAACCGTGTCCAAAAAGGGACCTCCAGTCACACCAGCTACCTCGGCCACCACATACAAAACGAACTCATTGATTTGTCGAGCAACAAGACCATTTCAGCAATGGTGAGCGACATCAAACAATCAAAGTTTTTTTCAATAATTCTAGATTGCACTCCAGATATCAGCCACACTGAACAGTTGTCAGTTGTGATTCGGGTTGTGTCACTGGAGGGGAAGCCCCATATAAAGGAACATTTCATGGGGTTTTTGGAGGCAGAGGAGTCCACTGGTCAACATTTGGCATCTCTGATTCTGAAGAGACTGGAGGAGCTAAAAGTTCCTTTCATGGACTGTAGAGGACAATCATACGACAACGGGGCCAACATGAGGGGAAAAAACAAGGGTGTTCAATCCAGGCTCCTAGAAATTAATCCCAGAGCTCTGTTTGTTCCATGTGGGGCTCATTCTCTGAATTTGCTTGTGGCCGATGCTGCTAAGGGATCTATTGATGCCACAAGTTACTTCGGCATCTTGCAGAAGCTTTACAACTTGTTTTCAGCCTCCACACAACGATGGGCCATTTTGAAAAAACATGTGAACATCACATTGAAGATGTTGTCTGATACAAGGTGGGAAAGCAAGATCAAGAGTGTGGAGCCCCTGAGATATCAGGCAGCTGCAGTGAGAGATGCACTGATCGAGGTGAGGGACCACACCAAAGACTCTGTAATAAAGGTCGAGGCTCAATCTCTGTCAGAGGAGGTTGGGTCATACCGCTTCGCCATTTGTTCAGTGGTGTGGCATGACCTGTTGTGCCAAATTCAGCATGTGAGCAAGCAGATGCAGTCTCCTAGCATGCACGTTGATGTTGCAGTAAATCTCCTAAAAAAAACAGAGAGAGGTCTCCGCAATTACAGGGCAACAGGTTTTGTGGCTGCACAAATGGCAGCCACAGATATCTGTGAACAAATGAATGTGGAGGCTGTGTTAAAACAAAAACGGCTGAGGTCCACAAAGCGGCACTTCTCCTATGAAGCATCTGATGAGCCCTTGATTGATGCTTTGAAGAAGCTGGAGGTGACATTTTTCAATGCAGTGGTTGATGCTGCAACATCAGCCATTCAGGAAAGATTTTCCACGTTGGAAATTGTGGGAGAGAAGTTTGGAGTGCTGACACATTTCCAAAATCTCACATTTGAGGAGCTGACAGAACAATGTGTGAACCTTAGTACTACACTACACTTTAAGGGACAATCTGACTTGGATGGCAGAGAGCTTGCACAGGAGCTGAAGAACTTGCCTGACTTGCCATCAAAGACCATATCCTTGCTTGAACTGCTGACATTTATCCATGAAAGGGAGCTCTCTGAAATATATCCAAATTTGTGGACTGCTCTCAGAATTGGTCTTACTCTTCCAGTCACTGTTGCTGAAGCAGAGAGGAGCTTTTCAAAGCTGAAGCTCATCAAATCCTACCTGAGGTCAACTATGTCACAGGAACGCCTTACCGGTCTGGCTATCATCAGTATAAATCATACAATTGCTGAGCAGATTTCATATGATGATTTAATTCATGACTTTGCATCAAGGAAGGTAAGAAGAGTCAGGCTTTAGATGGCAATTGTGCTGTGGTGCAATTTATTTTGTTTCTTGTTCAAAGTGTAGCATAATAATTACCCTCTCTTAAGTGAGTTATTCTATTTACGTGATGAAGGATTTGTAAAATTCAGAAATTTGAGTCTTTGTTTTGGTTCTGAAGTTCCAACAATTAGTCCAATAAAAAGTTATTTTGTGAAAGAGTTATGTCTGTCCTTTATTTTGGGGGGATTCGAATGTGTGTGTGTTGGCGAACAGGGGGGGGGGGCGCTGAAGGTGAGGTTCGCCCAGGGCGTCATGTAAGCTAGGACCGCCACTGTCCCTATTATCTTCTTTTAACCACCTACTCTCTTCTTTCTCTCGGGATAACCTTAGAGTGAATCTTATAACGGTCTTTGTAGAAGACATCTGTAGAGGATCTGTAAAACCCTCTAACGCCGAACGTTTTTGTAGGGTTAAGTTTAAATGCGTATATTTGAAACGGTACGTATTCGATCCATTCGGCGGTAGAGGGTTAATAACCTGGTCAACTAGCCCTTAAGGAACTACTAAGGAAACCAACCAACCAAAGTAAACAGAGAACTGAAAGAGTCTTTCATAACGACAAATTTTACTCGTATGACCTTCGGGGAAGTCACATAAAAGCGAAATGGAGAATGTCTAATTAAAACTTAATTTTAAACTTTGATTAAAAGAAAGAAAAGTTTCTTCAACTGAACATCCATTAAGCGCTGAAACGAGAGTCTTCGTATCGTGGTGGGCTACGACGTAGCCATGTCGTAACACCGTTTCCCGTTTGATCAACTAAGTTAAGCGTCTTTGGGTCTGGTTAGTAGTTGGATGGGAAACCGTTCCCCGGGTCCGGATGATGTAGCGACCCGTGGCTCGAGTCCCACGTAAAGCTTTATAGGTCCCCTCCGTCATACGACCTTAGATGTTGCGAAGGAGGTTGAACAGCCCCAAAACATCCTCGTGCCTCGATTGTATCGGGGTCTACCAAGGGTTTCTACCCCAGGTCTCTCCAAGAGCAGCCCCCTCCCCCTCATAGGGGTAAGTTAAGAGGCATTAACGTCTTGTTTTGTAATAAAAAAAATTATCCCTCACTATATATATAACAGGGTGTCCCAAAAAGTCCTGCTCCATAATGCACACCATGATATTAGCCTTTGGGGGGGGGCAGGACTTCTGGGGCACTCTGTATATCTATAGCATAGTTTTCATTTCTGTTTTGTTTTACTTCGGAAAGAAAAATGTTCTTGAAAAATGAGTGAAATGAATTAGATTGATTTGTGAATAAAAATTCCTTTTAAAAATATTTGATAAAAGTTTAGATTACAGAAATAGTTCTGACCAGAAACTCTCTCTCTCTCTCTCTCTCTCTCTCTCTCTCTCTCTCTCTCTCTCACACAATAAGTGATTGATGAGGTAGTTTCGGGTAGCGGGACAAAGGTGATCTGCGCAATGTCGATACTAAAAACTTAGTTTAAATTCGGTCAGGTTAGGTTAAGTTATATTATGCCCGGTTAGGTTACGTTAGGTTAGTAACTTTCATTGATAATCTGAAATGTAATTTGAAATCTGAAATCCATATACTCGCGTAAGGTCAAATGTGACATTATGAAAATCGATCTTGTTCATGTAACGCGGTAGTGTAACCCCTTCGCAACATCTTCTAAGCTCATGTGACGGAAGGGACGTACAGCTTTACGTGAGATCCGAACCAAGGGGCCTTACATAATGAGGACACACAGCACGGTCTCCCATCCAACTACTACCCAGACTCAGTGTCGCTTAACTTCGGTAATCGATCCGAAGCGGTTAGTGTGTCAGAAGAAAGATTATAATTCGCTGGAAAATGTTTATTGCAAATTACAAAATAAAAATTCTAAACAGTTCAAAAAGATTTGTCTATTCTTTCTGCTTGTTTTTTTTTTCTGTTAAGATAGTGGTTTCCAAAGTACGGGTCGCGACCCAGTACTGGGTAGCGAAATATTAATCACTGGGTCGCTAAGTGTAGAAAATACTTTCTACAGAATAGTGTTTGAAATTGGTACGTAAAGTGAACTGTCTCATTTTTATTTGGAAAGTCGTCGAATACTTGAAAATTGTGTACGTACTTGGGTTGTTACTTCAAGGGTTACATCGAAGCTAATGTCGTAACACCGCTTCCCGTTGATCAGTGAAGTTAAGCGACAGTAGATCGGATAGTAGTTGGATGGGAGACCGTCCTCTGCGTCCAGGTTATGTAGCGACCTTTATTTAGATGGTTCGGACCTCACATAAAGTCTGTTGTAGGTCCCCTCCATCATATGACATTAGATGTTGCGATGGAGGTTAAGCACCCTCAGCATTACATTTTTATTACTTGAAGTAAAGTGGTTAAAGTTGGTATTGCTTTGGAAGTCACTGGAAGTGTTTTCTTTCCAATGCGTACCGAGAAAAAGTTTGAAAAATACTGTGTTAAGGTATGATGGCTATTGTTAATTTCTAGGTTAAACTGTTTTAACTTTAAGCATGGTTACACCATAATATGGGTGTTATGGCTTTCAGTATTATGGCTTTCAGTATTATACACGTTAGAAAAATGAAAAACTAGTTTTCGGGTGCCATCGTGGACATTGTCGTAACATCGCTTTCATTCGATCATCGAAGTTAAGCACATTGGGTCTGGGTTGTATTTGAAGGGGACCTTCCTCTGGTTTTCAGATTATGTAACGACCCGTGGTTCGGATCCCACATAGAGCTGTAAGTCTTCTCCGTGATATGACCTTAGATGTTGCGAAGGTGGTTAATAAACAACCCCATCAGCCAACCAAAAACTAGTTTGCTACCTTTTTGTTACAATGGTGATCATTTCTTCAGGGTAATTATAGTATAGTGGCGTTCAAGCCGAGTCGTGACGTCATTGATGACCATCGAGGGAGGAAGATATATATATATATATATAATAATTTATATATATATATATATATATCGGGTGGCCCAAAAAAAAATGGCACCAATTTTGAGAAGTGATATCTCAATAACCATTGCAGCTAGGGACTTAAAAAAACAACCAAATGAAAGATAATTCTTTTCTCTTTAAATATTTATTCTATGGCTTGATGGTTATAAGCCCATATAATGCCCGAAATTGGCTTCCAAAAAAAATATATAAAAAAAAAGTTGCGCAATTATATTTATTCCTTGATCCTAATTTTAAATGAAATTTTTCTATTCCAGACCCCTCAAGATGGGATTGAGAGAATCTGATAAGAACATTATACAAGCACTACGTGAAGAAAAAGGATATTCATTAAACAGAATCCTTTACGAATTTCCAAATAGAAATTGGAAAAAAGAACTGTGGCACATTTTTTACAAAAACTTAAAGAAACCGGCAGCAGTCAACGGCGTCTGGGAAGTGGTCGACCAGAAACTATTAGAACGCCAGAAAACATTGAAAAAGTAAATGAAATTGTTTTAAGTCAAGAGGACAACCGGAACAAGTAAAGTGAACGTGAAGTTGCGAAAGAAACCGGGATTTCACGTTCATCAGTACAGCGAATTATTCGCTGTACTGATGAACGTGAAATCCCGGTTTCTTTCGCAACTTCACGTTCACTTTTACTTGTTCCCGGTTGTTCCTCTTGACTTAAAACCATTTCATTTACTTTTTCAATGTTTTCTGGCGTTCTAATAGTTTCTGGTCGACCACTTCCCAGACGCCGTTGACTGCTGCCGGTTTCTTTAAGTTTTTGTAAAAAATGTGCCACAGTTCTTTTTTTCCAATTTCTATTTGGAAATTCGTAAAGGATTCTGTTTAATGAATATCCTTTTTCTTCACGTAGTGCTTGTATAATGTTCTTATCAGATTCTCTCAATCCCATCTTGAGGGGTCTGGAATAGAAAAATTTCATTTAAAATTAGGATCAAGGAATAAATATAAATGCGCAACTTTTTTTTTATATATTTTTTTTGGAAGCCAATTTCGGGCATTATATGGGCTTATAACCATCAAGCCATAGAATAAGTATTTAAAGAGAAAAGATGTATCTTTCATTTGGTTGTTTTTTTAAGTCCCTAGCTGCAATGGTTATTGAGATATCACTTCTCAAAATTGGTGCCATTTTTATTGGGCCACCCGGTATATATATATATATATATATATATAGAGAGAGAGAGAGAGAGAGAGAGAGAGAGAGAAGAGAGAGAGAGAGTCATACAGTATCACCGATTGGAAAGTAACTATTTGAGTAGGCCCACCATACTATTGGAAGCGACTGGAATGGCAGCGAGGGTCACCAGCTTGGATTACACCCAAGCAAATTAATATTAAGGTTATAAAAGACACCTTATAGTTTTGTATTTTATTATGAAAATAAAACCGTTATTTATTCACTGTGATATAACAAAGAATTGACAGTAATTAATTGATAGTTTTACGTTATGCTTATGACACAGAGCTTAGCTAATTAGATGAAATGTTAATAGCTTAATTGACACGTAATAAGTAATATACTCATTGATGGTATGTAAATGGCATGCATTATGGAACATTGAATGGGCCTAGTAAATGATATAAAGAATGCACGTGCGTTTGGTACATTGCATGGAAACGTGACACTGATTAAGTAGGCTAGATGATTGAATGGGCCTAGTAATGACACAGAATAAATGATGCGACCTCATAATAATGGAAGTTAATGACGTGCATTATTCGATAGGCCTAATGATAATTTGAAGGTATGTACACTGTAAATGAATTAGGCCTGCAGTAAGAGAAATTAAGTTATCACATAAACATATAAATGAACACAATAACACAATGATACGCGGAATTACGGTATTGAAATGATACTTGAATTGGATAATAGGCCTACTGCGTTCTTTCACGAGAGTCAGTTGGAACGCTTAATTACACTTGGGGTATAGTCTACCGTTCGGCGGTAGGCTAATGTATGCTTCACAAGAGTACTTAGAATAGGATGTATTTATCTTACCCGGACGATGTGAACTCTGTTGAAGGCGGGTTGAAGAGGAACATATTACCGTAGGCTCGAGTTGTCGTTGTCAGTTAAGCCTCTCGAGATGATGGAGCTGCTTGATGTACTTCGTAAAACGTAGGCCTGAGGTGATGTTACTTCTCGAGGTGCAGGATGGCCTATAAATGATCTTGCAGGCGTAGGCCTGAGGTGCTGGATATATCTCGAGGAAGGTAGAGAAACTTGAAGGCTGACCTTGTAAACCGTAGGCCCGAAGTGATTCTGGTTGGGCTTCGAAGGATTGCTTCTGCAGGCGGTCTGTAGAAGGTCTTACTTGATGATAAATCGTAGGCGTTGAAGGAAGCAGCAGGCCGCTCCTCCGGCGGGCGGTTGTCGGACGTGTTGCTCGTAAAGGTGGAAATCGAGTGTGTGAGTGCGAGTGAGTGAGAATGAGTGTGAGTGGGTGCTCGCTTTTATACGTAGTTCCTGTGACGTAGGACTTCGCGCCAAATCTTAAGACGTCTTGTCCGCGCGTCCTTTTGTTGAAGAGCTTGCGTTCGCGCCTTGGGAAGAAACAGACGTTTCCAATGTTTGATTCTTTGCCCACGTGTGTTTTTCGAATAATGTTTGATGAAGGCGTGGAAAGAAGAATTTGTCTGTCTATTTGTTGGTCTATTTCTTGTCGATCCGCTATATATATATATATATATATATATATACTCGTGTATAGGTCGAGTTTTTAAGACTGAATTCTTAGGCAAAAATTAGGGGGTCGACCTATATAAGAGTAACATTTTCGTGGGGTTGAAATCCGTGCACGATGGGGAGGGCTAGTAGCTACTGTTAGCTTCAGACATGAAAAATATTTACCATTTAGTACCAGTAAACGATGAAAACATAAAATATGTACCAATTATTAAAATTAGAGAATGGTAGCACAGGATGATATAAAACATAAAATTAATACATTTTTAAAAGTTTATTTATAGAAAGATACATAAATTTTTGTTCATTAAATTTGAAGCAAAAGACATATGGTAACTGTACACTACAAATTTATACAAAGATTCAGTTCAGCAAAGAATAGTTTCTAGTTTTTGGAAATGAGTTTTATATGCCATAAAATATGGTGCTTTATTACCCTAATCTGTTGTTCCACTACCCTCAACAACTGGGCTCGACCTATACACGAGGCATATGATAAATTAATGATTTGGCCAAAAATCAAGGGTCGACCTATACACGAGATCGACCTATACTCGGGTGTGTGTATATAAATATATATAAATAATTATTATTAATTATATTATTTAGGGATATTTTAACTCGCACGCACTGGACCCGAACATCGAAGCGGGATAATTCAACCCCTACATCCCGTAATAATTTCAGCCCCAATCCCCTTTTTGAGGGGTCCGGGAGCTACGACCCGCCCCCTTGCTTTGCAAGTATTCACTCATGTATTTGGTAGTGTTTTTAACTAACTCTCCTCACAAACTTGGACGGTGAAAAAAACCCTCGCTTTTTTATCACCCTGTATTTTTAAAAGTTTTATGATTGCGCTTAATTGGTTTCCAAACTCGTATACACTTCCCCCTTTCTACGTTATACAATATCAGTAAAACACACACACACACTCGCGTTTGGCTACCTTAAGAAACCTCGACATTTTCACATTTCACTTGTAGATGATGACACTTACCCTAATTTAAATAACCCAGTTAACTTAACCTAGCCAACCTAACCTAACCTAACCGTCCCAACATATCGTAGATTAAGCTTCATTATATCCCATTTTTTTATGATATTTAATAGGGATGTTGCAAATATCTGCATCCGCGGAACATCCGCAATTTTTTTGTACACCCGCATCCGAATCCGCGGATATAAGAGCTGAATATCCGCAACCGCATCCATGGATGTCAAGTTTTTTTTTACATCCGTAGCATCCCAAATATTTAGTGATTTTGAATAAAACTTATATCTGAAGCAATGGCAAACACAACACGTTCGTATCCCGATGAGCCTAGTGCATATCCTACATATTGTCGCGGTTTCGTGAGGTAACCAAGAACACATAGTACAAGCAGGTAACGAAAACCGTAACAATCAAGAAGGAAACTCAATCAATTCCTGCTTTCTCCAAAATACAAAATTGGATGAATTATATTTGACGATACGACCTCCCGATCGAATTCTCTAAAATCGACAAGTTAATGTTTATGGGCTGTCGATTCGACTGAATTATGTATATTCGTTTTCGATCAAAAATGTTAGGTCAGGTTAGGTAAGGTCGCGAGAATGTTCGTTCTAAAAAATATGATTAGAATAGCAAAGGGTGTATTTCTCTCTCTCTCTCTCTCTCTCTCTCTCTCGGGTGGCTGGATGTACGTGACTGGTGTAATAAATGGAATTAGTGTAATTGTTAATTAATGCAATTTGACGGGATTATTAATTATAAATCTGTTTAATATTAACTGCAGAGAGAGAGAGAGAGAGAGAGAGAGAGGAGAGAGAGAGAGAGAGAGAGAGAGAATTAGTTTTATAATCCCAGTTGGTATGCCCAGAGAGTAGTTTTAAAATTCACAGTTGGCAACCTTACGCCTCATTTCCAAATAGACTTTCGCTCAAAGTTGTGATTGCAAGAAGCAGTGTGTTTCATTAGTACTTTTTCATGTACAGTAAGTCCCGTTAATTACAGTCGGCTTAGGCCGACTAGACCTATCTCTCTTTTAAAGTTATATTCATCTTAATTCGTCCTACCCTTAAATTACCGTTTCAAAAGTTTAATTGATTAAAATCATATAAAAATGTATATCGTGTTTCGGCTTTAACATAAGTTAGGCCTAATGAGACACACGCTGCCGAGTCAGACAGGCATTGTATGCAGTTAAAGGAAATTAGGTATAGAAAAACTGTTAAAGTTTACGATACAGTATAAGTTCGATATAACAAATGTCATTATAAGTAAATACAACAAAAATTATGACATTAAAAGAAAACCGCTACATTGGTAAGGGCATGATGTGGACATTTTTATTTCCGTTGTCAATTCCTGTCTTAACTCTTTCTGTAGAAACATTTCATCACTGCCGACGTAATGGCTTTGCGCGCACATGGGTGTAGACATAGAATGTTTGACCTTTACCTCTCTCAAAATCCTCTTGGGGGCTTGTCTGGAATAGGCCATGGGATCTTTGTTGGCCTGTTTGTTACCTCAGTAAATAGAACTAAATATTTTGTATAAAATCAAAACGTACTGTATGTTCATGGTTTTCTGTGGCGATACAAGTAGTTCATATACGATCAGCACAACTATGTATATTATTATGTTAGTTTATACAACGGTGCTATCTAGTGTACGATTTCTATGTGTGCATAGCATAATTGTAGAGCTAGTTTATATACTCCTCTTTCCTGTAAAATTTCCTTGGCTACTTTTCCAGGGCCAAGGTATTTTCTTCAACCTTTTCCCATACCCGCCTCTAGCGGGGAGGGAGCGGAAGGTGTGGAGAAAGCTTTATGCTTTTCTAGCCATTTTTTTACAACTGCTAGAATAGTTAAAAAATTAACTAGTCTAATAACAGGTTTTGAATCTCTCTCTCTCTCTCTCTCTCTCTCTATATATATATATATATACATACATATATATACATACTATATATATATATATATATATATATATATATATATATATATACACCTCGTTGCGGTTCCGTGCGTCGGTCTCTCTTCACGAGAAGGTCACGCTGGTGGCCCCGCCTCTAGGACTGGCTTGGTGGAGGAGCGAGTTGCTCTCTTGCGCTCTCCACCGCACATAGCCAGGTACACCTAGCTCATCTGGTACCGTCCTAAGCCAGGCATCTAGTCTTCTCTTGAAGACCAACTTTGACCCCTGTAACGTTTCTGAAGTTCTTAGGAAGCTGGTTAAAAAGTCTTGGCCCTCTGACAACCAAGTTATTTTCCTTCAGTGTTGAGGAGGTTCCTTGTCGGGTCTATAATTTGGGAACACTACACATTCTGCCTTTCCTATTTTCCAGCGTTGTTTGGATGGTAATTGGGTTTAGTTTGAGGTTTGGTACCAATTTTTCGATCATTTTCCATATGCAGATTATGGTGTACCTCTCTTCTTCTTTCCAGGGAGTACAGATTTAGTTTACGTAGTCTTTCCCAGTAGTTGAGTTCTTGGCTGTGAAATGTCTCTGAGTTTCTTCTAGTTTATTAATTTCTTCCTTTTTATATGGGGACGTCAAAACTGAGCAGTATTCAAGTTTCGGTATGATCAGTGTTCTCAGCAGGGGAATCATTACTGTCTTGTCCCTCCTTTTGAACGTTCTTAGTACCTGTCCCACTACTCTTTTTGCTTTGTTTATTGCTATCTGATTTTGTGTCTCGAATTTGGCATCCTCGGTCATTATTACCTCAAAGTCGACCACTTTTGTGCTTCTCTGAATTACCTGTATATCTGGAGCATAATATGTAGTCTATTTAATTTCCTCATTTATATATAATATTAATATATATATATATATATATATATATATATATATATATATATATTATATAATATATATAGTGTGTGTAGCTGATAATTAAAAATTTGAAATGGGATCGCGCTCATTGTTGGAGGTGTAGATTGAGGCCAAAAGAAACAGTTGAGTCACTAAAGTGAGCTTCATTATTTGCAATATATACAGCAGACTCTGAGGACCTGAAAAGGTGACGGGGGGGGGGGGCGGAATGATCACCCCATCTAAACTAACACTGATTAAATACCCCATCCCAAGCTCAAACACAACTGTTTGTGTTGACACCTCTCCCTCTCTCTTGTCCACACTATCTACTCTCGTTCTTCCATTCCCTCGTCCCCCTTATTCTCTAGCTTTTTTCCCCTCTTTTTATATTCCATATCAAACTATTTTCTCCCCTCTTCCAGTATATAATTATAAAGAATTTAAATACTCGCTTTGCATATTAAAACAAAAGTTTTCCCTTATCGTGAATGGAAACTATCGAAATTTGATTAGGAGGGGTGCTCCAATTTATGAGCATGTATTCCCTGATAATAAAAACACAGAAAAGTTCACTTTTATAGCAGTTCTTTTCTTAGGCCTAGCCTAGAACTACCCGCTCTGTTTTTAGTTGGTTGAAACTTTTATATATATTATATATGTGATACAACTCAGAATGGTCCCCTGAGATAACTTTTATGTAATACATAGACCTAATGTGCATGGAACAAGGAACAGTTCTGGAATATTAAGTCGGTGTATAAGTAATGGTAGATGTGTCGTGTCTTGAATTTGAAGATTAGAATGCTTATTAATTATTAGTAATTATTTTAAAAGGTATAAAAATTTCATAAAGAATTCTTAAATGGAACCAAACATCATAATCGTTACTCTTGTGGAGGTGGCCAATCAAGTGTGGAACTACGATATTTTAAAAAGGACCTTTTTCACCAGTCTTGTTACGGGGTCTTGAGAAGAAAGTCGCTCTTATGCTAAAAAAAGTATGTAAATTGTAATTTAAAATTTATTTAACTTAAGGTTTCCTCCACGATCTAGTATTAAATTAATTTACGCTCCCTTTCCCCGTTATTATTACTGTCCTAATTAAAATAAACTGGTAAGTAATGATAATCGTCGTCACTTTCCACTCCTTCGCTTTGTAAGAAAAAGAAAGATGGCTGTAGACTTCGTGTCTCGGTTGAGGACCGGCCGTATCTATCCATCTGCGTTTCTAGAATTTAGAAATCAGTGTAAAATAAGTATTAACAGTGAAAATGATGCCGGTAACGTAAAATTAAAGTCGATGGAAATTGAAGGCGTTTCACGACAAATGGCAAAGACTGGTTTTTTTTTTTTGTCGTGATGGAAGCCCAACACAGGGAACTAGTCACTAGCATTTCAGTATTTGCCATTTACCATTACCTATTCGGACTATAGTGGATTTAATATCCCAGAAGGGTTCCTTGTTCCATGCACACATTAGATCTGTGTATCACACACACACCCACACACACACACACATATATATATATATATATATATATATATATATATATATATGCTCGGAAGCTGTAACTACAATCCAACAGTGTTCCTACTGTGGCTTTTTCGTCAAGAGCGGCTCCTGCAAAAGCACATATTCCCCCTCCCACTTTGGTATAGAGAGGTGTACCAGGTAGGAACACTGTTGGAATGTATTTATTTGCAGCTTCCAAGCGTCAATGTTCCCGTTTTTTTTGCAGTTTTCTCAAATATATATATATATATATATATATATATATATATATATATATATATATATATATATATATATATATATATATAAAAAATTATATATATATATATATAGGGTGGCGCAAAAGTCGCGCATCATAGGAATTTTCAGTGTTGATTATAGTATATTATTTTTTTCTTTTAGGTCAGGGGTGGGGAAACCCTCGCCCGCGGGCGAGATTTCGCCCACGAGCTAATTTCAATTCGCCCGCTTAGGTATTTATTATTTACTAAAAATTATTTATTTACAGCCCAGCAAATAGCTTTTTAAAATACATCTTATATACAGCGTGTCCCAAAGAAATGTATACCCACTTTGTTCGATAATACCAGCTATGAGGATAATAAATATATTACTTTTTATATGTTTTTTAATAAAGAATTTTCTCCTGAATCTAAATATGTAATTATTTTTATTAAAAATTGAAAAACAAAAAAGTTACAAATGTTTAAATTATAATTATTATTTTCGAGACTTCATGTGCGATATTTTCTAATATTTTTGCACGTATACGAGATAAGTTTGACACCGACGGCACTGTGCAAAACTTACAAAAACAACGTTCTGGAAGACGTCGAACATCTTAGATAAAGTGTCATTTAACAATGGAATTTGTAAATTTTTTGAATTAACTAATAATTACAACATTTATGCTTCAATATCAACACTAAACATAAGTATCTCAAAACAGTCGGTTAAAATATTAGAAAATATCGCACATGAAGTCTCGAAAATAATAATAATTTAAACATCTGTAACTTTTTTGTTCTTCAATCTTTAATAAAAATAATTACATATTTAGATTCAGGAGAAAATTCTTTATTAAAGAACATATACAAAGTAATATATTTATTATCCTCATAGGTGGTATTATCGAACAAAGTGGGTATACATTTCTTTGGGACACGCTGTATATAAGCTTAAGATTTGCCAGACGCCCGCGGAGGTGTTTATGTTATCGATTTTCGCCCTTGGTACTGAAAAGTTTCCCCACCCCTGTTTTAGGTAGTGAATGGCTGCGAAATTGACAATAGACGAGAGGGTGAGCTTGGTTTTAATGTATGGAGTACCAGGTAAATTCTGTACCGATTCATCGATTTGTAGTACCTGAGATTCCATGCATTAAAGCATTAAAACCAAGTTCACCCTCTCGTCTATTGTTAATTTCGTAGTCATCCTCTACCTAAAAGAAAAAAATAATATATTATAATCAACACTGAAAACTCCTATGATGCGCGACTTTTGCGCCACCCTATATATATATATATATATATATATATAGTTAGACAGAAATTCTATGACTTTTTGGTAGGCTGACCATTAGGGTGACAATAAAATCGAAAGTTGGAGTTTTTTATTGGCCATTTGTTCAATGCTGCTACTACATGAGAAAACAATGTACTGTAAATATTAGGTCATTCAGATAATATTTAAGGGTGTCTCAAGTGAGGTAAATAATTCTCCTTATAACAAAAATTAATTATTCATTACCTAGTAAAAATAAATTAATATTTTTTTTAATTAATGTAAATAAACGTTAGTTTTAGTTCATAAAGTTTAAGTGCAGGCGTACTCCAATCGTAATAAGTAAATAATATATTTACTAAATATATTCCAGGGTGTCTTTCATTCAATTGTAGACCACCCATTATTTTCTGCTTTTCCTCAAGCCATACCCTTTTTCAATGTACCAGGCTGAGACTTCCTATGATCCTCAACAACCTGCAAGAGATGTTGGCGCTGTTCTTCATTCTTCGTAATCTTTGTATTGAAGGCCTGGATCAAGGCAATTCCCCTCTCTGCCATGTCATTGACGACTTTTAGTCCTTCAACTATAGTCAAACCAGTCTTGAAATCTTCGTCGTCCGGCCAGGTCTCTGGTTCCTTGGACAAGAAACCATCATTAATTTTTAGAAGTTCAAAGAGAAGCTTTGATCCTTTCGAGGCAAAGTCCGAGAGCTGCTTTGTTGAAATGGAAGAAACAGCAGGTATTGGGGCTCGCTTTGGAGGATCTTCAGCAGCTTCTTTTTCGAGGATTGATCGAGCGATATTCTTTTTCGTCGTTGCATTGATACCTTTATCAAAGAGTGCGAGACCAATCAGTACTCGCTGAGGTACCATAAGTGACGACTGAGGACACTAAGGCAGGATGTTGAGATCTTTTCATCGTGGTACTTTGCTAGGTCTTGAAGAAGCTTCAAATCGTTCGCGGGAGCAGATGAAGGACTGCTGGCCGTGAACCACGCGCTGACATATAACTCCAGGGCAAAAAATACAAATCGTTTTAAGCCAGACATTTCACGAGTTGTAAGAAACGTATATTAAATTAAAATAAGAATCAAAGCATTAATTTTTTTCGTATTATGATTCCATTTTTAAAGATCTCATTTATATTGTAATATATATATATATATATATATATATATGTATATATATATATATATATACAGGGCCGTCGAGAGCCATTAACGGGCCCCAGGGCTAGCAAACATTACGGGCCCCCACACCAAGTGTCAAGGCATTACATATATGCAATAAATCTATTAATATATATATATATATATATATATATTATATATATATATATATATATATGTATAACTTTAATAATATAATATTTAACTTTATAAAAATTAAGTAATTCAATAGTTAAAGTGTTTCAAACCTCTTCGTGCAACACCCAAAACACAAGTGAGAGATTTGGTTAAATATTTCTCAAGTTTATTGACCTTGGCTACTTTCGATCATACCACAAAGTGTGAGAACGGAAGCTACATTTGAAAAAATGTGTCAGATTGATGAATTTTAGTGTTGACTTTTAGGATACTCAGATATTACATGTAAGAAATTACATGTAAGGAGCTCTGAATGAAAAAAACGTCACAATTTCTTAATGATTATTATGATCCTTATTTATTTTTTTAAGATTTTTTTAATTCTCCTGCGGGCCCCCAGACACCCGGGCCCCTGGGCACTGCCCCCCTGACCCCCCTCTCGACGGCCCTGTATATATATTTATATACTCGTATATATTATCATAGGAAATCAAATTCAGTTCCAAATTTATATAATTTAAACATCAAACTATGCCAACAATTAATGAAACTTTTCTAGAACAATTTCCAATAATAATATAATCAATGTATCAAAATAAAAAATATTACCTTAGATATCTTAAAAGAATCGGGAGAGAACTTCTAAGCGTTGTTTTCAGTCAGGCAGTCGTATGCAAAATGAACTTGAAGCACCAAAAGCTGATCATCCAAAGATTGATACACATCATATTATTTAACGATTTATTTATGAAAATTTTAATTTAATGAAATAAATTAATCGATTTGCATAATCTATAGTATGAAATAAAGGAAACAATTCTATTAAATTATATAATACACTTGCATTCTCGAAACATTTTTGTTTTTTAAGCGGTCGAAACTCGTTCATTCTTGAAATTTCTTCCGCGCGACAGTTTCATTCATGTGACTCGAGGCACCCCTAAATGCTTTCCGAATTCCATGAGATTTCGTTTACGTGTTGTTCCTCATAGGGTGGCAGCATTGGACAAATGGCCGGCAAATGTTTTTGAATTTCAAATTTTATCCCTATAAGAAGTTGTCACCCTACTGACCATACGTACCGTTTTGAACGGGACAGTACCGTTTGTTTTATATTTCGTGGCCGTCCCGTCGTTTTAATAAAAATGTCAATTTTGTCCCGGTTTATGTACTTACTTTTTCATGAATACAGAATATTACATAACCCCGTCCCTTTTTTGCCATCCCATGTCCCGTTTTGTCTCAAGGAAATATGGTCAGCCTACTTTTTGGAAACTCGGAAAAAATTAAATGATAACCAACATAGGTTTCGGGCAGGCAGATCATGCCTATCACAACTAATGGTACACTTACAACATTATTGATGTACTGGAAAATAATGAAAACTATGATATAATATACACAGACTTTGCTAAAGCGTTCGACAAGTGTGACCATGAAATCATAATAATAGATAAACTGAAATATATGGGAATAAGCGGAAAAGTAGGAAAATGGATATATAATTTCCTTAGTGAGCGGCGTTACAGTACAAGGAGTATCTTCATCAGAATCAGAGGTCCTCAGCTCAGTACCACAAGGAACAGTATTAGCTCCACTACTCTTCATAATCATGCTAACTGACATAGATGAGGACGTTACCAGAGCCAGCACAGTAACATCCTTTGTCGATGACACAAAGATCGGTAGAAAAATAAGAAACCCAGAAGATATAAGATCTCTACAAACCGACATGAACAGAATCTACGAGTGGACGGAAGACAACAATATGAAGTTTAACACTGATAAATTTCAGCTGTTAAGGTACGGAAAAAGAGAAGACCTAAAATCCATGGAATATTATATCCCAAATGGACAGGAGAATTCAGAGAAATTCTAGAGCAAAAGATTTAGGGGTTGATGACTGATGATGCGAAATTTGAAACACAAAATAAGATAGCAGTAAACAGAGCAAAGAGAAACTGGACAGATGCTGAGAACCTTTAAACGAGGGGGTAGGAATATAATGATTCTTCTACTGAAAACACTGATCATACCCAAATTGGAATACTGCTCGGTCCTAACATGCCCATATAAAAAATATGACATTAGACAGCTAGAAGGATTCAGAGAAGCTTCACAGCAGATCAATAGGTGCAAAGAACTAAATTACTGGGAAAGGTTACGCGAATTAAACCTATATTCACTGGAAAGGAGAAGAAGAGATACACCATTATTTACACTTGGAAAATAATGGAGAAACACTAGTCCCTAATCTTACTCTGAAACCTGTAACTCCCCAAACAACGGTGGAAAGTAGAAAAGGAAGACTGTGTCGTGTTCCCAAATTAAAGGCTAGACAGGGAACATCCTAAACCCTGAAAGAAATAGTTTTGTTGTGAGAGGACCAAGACTTTAATCAGCTGCCCAAAGAAGTAAGGCACACGATGGTGTTGCAGTGGACATCTTCAAAGGAAGATTAGACGCCTGGCTCAGAACAATCCCTGATGAGCCGGTGTACCTGCTATGTGAGGTGGAGAGTACAAGAAACCAACTCACTACTTCACAAGGCCAACTCGAGAGGAGGGGCGACAAGCTTGACCTTCGTGAAATGAGGAATCATCGCACGGAACATTTGAAAGGTTGAAAGGTATAAAATCGATGTATTCATAGTTTAAGTGGAAATATGAAGAGTTAAATACCTTTTTACAGAGAGCACCATTCCCATACCCATTTCAGGGTACGAGCAGCACAGAGCAACATTGCCAAGCAAATAGGGGGCCAAAGTACTGACGAGGCTTTTGTACGTGGTTCATCATCACTGAAAGCAACATTATTCTGTGTTCGTCTTGTCCAAAGAACATCCATATCCTTATTTAGTTTATTTGCAATTGTCCTTAGTTTGAATTGCGAACACCACCAGTTATTATCAGTCCTGGTGCATGATTCTTCAGGAGCAAGATGCACCGTAAGTTTGTGTTTCCTCCCCAAGGCAGCACAAATTTACCCGTATCAATCATAGTCGCACTCGTACTACCTCAGTCTTGCTCTACACAAACTGGACCAAAAACTGTAAGTATAGGCAATCGCAAACCGTCCGTATAGAATAATATTTTTGTATATATCAATAGACTCAACACGGAAAAAATTGTATTTGTAAACTCAAACTGAATAGAATTTAAAGAAGACGTCGTGCGTGCGTAGAATACCCCCCCCCCCCCCCTAAATAAAAACCAGATCTAGAATAAAATTTGGAAAAAAGTTTTCATCCTTTACTTTTTTCCTTATTTGTAATTACGACTTCAATATTTCTGCGGTATACCTCTTTATAAGCCAGTTTAGTCTTTTCGTCCTTACTCCTGCGAGTATCATCGAGTTTTTCCACAACTATTCTTGCTGTTATCGTTACTATCATATTATTATCCATACTATCATTACTATTATTATTATTATTATTACTATTATTGATATTAATACAGTTATTATTCTTTTTATTGTTAATTCTAGACAGAATACCCTGTTGCTGTTTTTACTCAAGTTTGTTTTCAACTGTTTGATTTTTGTTTTCCTTTGACTGTTTTAATTTTGCTTCCTCTTTATTTCAGAAACCTTATCGTCCCATTCGTGATATTCCACGCTCGTATTTCCCTTTACGCTAGCACTTCCGTATCTCGTATAACTTTAATGCCCCCGAAACTGTATTTTATATATATGGAATCTTATACCATTGTTCGCCTATCTATTTTTAATTGTCTCTTAATTTCCTATTCCTTATTATGTTTACTGTCTGAAATTAGTTTCTTTTGTAGTATATCGACTGAGGACTTGTACTCTATGTCCTAAACTTTTGTATTGTCATAAAATGTCACTTTATTTTCATTATGTTTATATTCCTCCATGGCTCCCATATTTATTTTGTATATATATCTCTTTATACACACACACACACACACACACACACACACACACAATTACAAACACGGTTAGGTAGACTAGCCATGAGTGGATCCTAGGATTTGCTGGTCTGAAACATTATAACATATATAGTATATGCAACACACATACATTCGTACGATGTATGCATAACTTATATATCCAAATTATTAATGAATTCATTAGTTTTTATATAATTGAATTTGTTTAATATATATATGGCATTTCCCACGTTACCTTTTTAAATGTGTGAATGACTCAGAATGGTCCCTTGAGGTTTTTTGATACACAGACCGTGCATGAAACAAGGAACTCTTCTGGGAAAATTAAATCCATTATAGTCCGAATAAGTAATGGTAAATCACAAAGCGACGATCTCGCAAAACATTCAAGACGATGAAACGATCGTCACGGGCAGATGTGCGGCGCGATCTTCCAGGTCCTGGTCTTCTGGTGTACCCTGTCTCCACATAATGTTGGTAGACACGTCGAACCGTTGTTCTTGGAATTCCTAGCGCATCGGCGACGTAACGCTGGCTCCGACCATCTTCAATTAGGGCGACGACTCTTGCGACGTTCACGGCATTCAAATCCATTGTAATTGTCCAATTCTGAAACCCAAAAGAATTAGAAGTCTATCTGTTACTAAACGCAAATGCCTACTCCCACTAGTGGAAGATAAAAGTGGCACTAGCAGTCTAAGAGCAACTGAATGTCAGACTTTCGAATTCTTAAAAGAAGTCGAAAATTCGTTACAGTTAGTGTGTTCGCAGCTGACGTTGTTTTGTCTCGTTATTTGGTTGCCTCATAGCCTATATTTTCGAATTTTAAAACTTTTATAAACAGAAAACAGAAGCTTGTCCACTTTTTTGCTTTTCGCGATATTCCAAGTGGGCCGATTTTTCTGCCGCTCAGTGTATAAACCTTTGGTTTGCTTCCACCCGAATTATTCGTTCTGACGAAGGTCAAGTTTATCACTCCACCTTATACCTACAGTTTAACGTGCAATCCGAACCACGCCCCACCAGCAGCCCAGCGTCTTAACCACTAGGCCACCCAGAGTACCCATTTATCTACCAACCACTTTATTGTGTGGAAGGATGAACAGTTGGGCTTTGCTGCGCGCCGACTGCTGTCACCGGGTCTCGATCCCGGGGCCGATGGATTCGTAGTCACCGACACTAACCACTACACCATATATATAGTATATAAGATAGAATTTCATAGGTTTTTAAAATGGTTAAAATTATTTTCAAGTCCAGAAATATTTCAATACAAATGAATATAACAGCATAGCAGTAGATTTACAGCAATTTCTGAAAATAATTATGGTTAACGGTATCACCGCGTGTATAAGGCACGTTTTGACACGTTCCAATCATGTTTATCAACATTCGAGTACAGCATCGCGACATCTGCTTTGTTGCATGCAGTTATTATTTAATTCCTCAATAGAATGGTGGTTATTTTGATAGTAAACATTCTTTGGCGTATTTTCACAGATCGTCAAAGGACACGTTTCGAGGACCCGATACCGAGCTGGCCAAATTCTATAACGGATTACTGTATATATATATATATATATATATATATATATATATATATATATACACAGAGTGATCCAAAAATATGTTCCCCAAAGATAATACAAGTTATTTTTGAGAATATCTTTTTGAATTACCTTATATATATATATATATATATATATATATATATATATATATATATATATACTAGGCACTAAAATGAAATTACGTGACAGTTTATGCCAAGTAATTTTTTCTTTTTTTTTCTAGAGTGAAAAAATCTGAATATAAGCCAAATTTTTCCCCTTTTTTCCGAAATTACCGTAATGTCGAGCAACTTATTCTACTGGGAATATACCATAAGCAATGGCGCTCTTCGAATAGAGAATTCTGGGTGTTACTGTAAAGGGGCTGGAAATTACTATGTTATTTGCATAGGCTTAGAGGGGAGATTTTCGTCTATGGGAGAATGGCTTAGACAGACGTTTTGTGAATATTTGTATGACTTATATTACGTGGTTATGGAGCAGTTTAGTTAATTTTAGTATTGGTTGTGCTAAAATTGTTTTTGTTTTTTTGCTTTTGTTTTTATTTAGTTTAGGATTAAGAAGTAACTTTTTTTAGTATTTTTTTTTTTTAAATGGTGTGTGCATATATTCTGGTTTGAAGTAAATTTTAAATCTCTCTCTCTCTCTCTCTCTCTCTCTCTCTTTTCTGCTTTTTCATGCGTAACTAAGTATACGAGATAAGTGTGCACATGGTGTGAATGAACGCTGAAGCTATTCTCTTCATTATACTTTTTCCTACTTTCCTGTAAACCTTCTTTCACCACTACTTTCTGTCAGTAGTGGCTGGCGGAGGAGGGAGAGAACCTCGCCTATTCCATACTTTACTATTGCTACTATTCCCTGTGAAAGCTTTACACGTCTATAAGTGTATTTTTTCTTTGCATTGCTATTTCTAACTTTTCCACTTCCTTCTTGGGCTAATCTAGAGTGGATATTAGGGTCTTTGTTAGCCTGTAGCTCTGTAACTCTCTCCCTTTGCTTGTTCTAGCCCTCCAATAAACATTCAGATCGAAAGTAAACAGTGTTTCGGCCGTGATAGGCCTGAAGTTTCACGCAAGATCACACCCTCAGAACAGACCGGCAAATTTGGAGTGCGAAATAAACACTCCAATTTTTTAATAGAACCGTTTTAGTCTTTCCATTATGACGTCATATGTGTGCAAAAGGAAAGATATAATCAATGATTTAGATACTTGAAAAGAAGTTCTGCGTTTTAATCTTATGTCATAAGCCTATGAAGAAAGCAAAATTACACATAGGCCCTATATTTCATGAGGATAAATATCGTACATGTATTTAACTTTAATGGATAGAGTTTAATAAATACGTTAAAAAATGTATTCATTTAAATGTATCAGACATCGATTTCACACTTTTTTAAAGGATATGTAAAATCATGTCTGAAAATAGATCAAGATGTTCCTAAACCAATATTCGAGAAATTCCCAATATTCCAATAAATTCTTATTTCAGCGACTCTCTCTCATTTCCGATATTATTATTACATTTAAATGTAATTTTTAAAAACTTTTTTTAAAAGAAATATTTTATTTTGATTCGATTCTTTCAACATTTATTATTTCTTTTTTACGTATCGTACATATTTTGATGAAAGTATCGCTTTTCGAAGCTAGGCGTTGCATGAATCCATTAGCCGACGTCTTCCGTTTAATTTCAAAGTATTAAGATTGATTTATTCTCGATAGAATTGAAAGTAATTTCAGTATTTTCAGGAAATTCAAAGAATAACGAAATAAGTTTCTTTCTTTCTCGGATAAAAGTTTTAATTATTTTATCAATTTAATCTCTTTCTTCATTATAAAAAGAAGAAAAATAAAAAATAAATTTGAAAGTTTTGGTGAAATATTTTTTATTCTTTCACTCAAAATCAAAATTTAACGGACGTTACTTGTACTCGAGAAATAGATAGCTTCAAAATGAGCGAAACCAGTGTCGCCGTTGTAATTATAATTATCATTTAAGAACGTGTAATTTACATCAATATTATCGTAATTTTCGTTAATTATTTGTATGGATGTACAGTATAATAATTAGTTAATTGTATAGAGGCGCTATAGTGTCTATCTCTCGGGATATGAAATCTGCTTAAGGTTGTCCAAATTTTTATTGTGTTCTAGCTAGTGATCAGTACCCGCGACTCATAGTCAGAGGATTCGGGTTCGAATCCCGGTGGTCCCCACCGGGATTCGAACCCGAATCCTCTGACTATGAGTCGCAGGTACTAATCACTAGCTAGAACACAATAAAAATTTGGACAACCTTAAGCAGATTTCATATCCCGAGAGATAGACACTATAGCGCCTCTATACAATTAACTAATTATTATACTGTACATCCATACAAATAATTAACGAAAATTACGATAATATTGATGTAAATTACACGTTCTTAAATGATAATTATAATTACAACGGCGACACTGGTTTCGCTCATTTTGAAGCTATCTATTTCTCGAGTACAAGTAACGTCCGTTAAATTTTGATTTTGAGTGAAAGAATAAAAGTGCGCAAACCCATGCATATGCTCTTCCTACATAAATAAATAAATTTTGTAGTCGGAATAAGTAATGGTAAATGACAAACACTATAGTTTTTTCTTTTTCATGATGTTAGCCCGACGTGGGCAACGGGTCACTCGCTCGGGTCTGACTGAGTTCACTCCCATCATGAAACGGACATGTTATGTGCCTTGAAAAGTGGACGCTCAATTTTGCCAGTTGAGGTGTAAGTTTTGGTTTTTGGCTAAAGATATAATAGTTACCCCTTTTTCTGTTGATGTATTCAATCCAACGTGAATGCAGCGAGTCTTTTGTTTATATTGGGGTTCTAAATATAGCGGGGCTAGGTTGCTTTAAACCCTAGATCCTGTCCCAAAGCTGGATCCTATCTGCTTTGCAGATAGCTCGTGAGGGAAGCTATATTTTTGGAACCTCTTTGCGAGTGACCCGTTGCCCACGTCAGGCTAACATCATAAAAAAGAAAAAACTATAGTGTTTGTCATTTACCATTACTTATTCCGACTATAGTGGATTTAATTTTCCCAGAAGAGTTCCTTGTTCCATGCACGGTCTGTGTGTATCATAAAAAACCTCAGGGAACCATTCTGCCCTTGGGGCATTGGTTTCTGCGAGTATGTAGAGGAATTACGGCATTTGGAAGAGTGAAGTCCATGGTGTAGTGGTTATCGCGTCTGACCGGCAATCGGAAGATCCCGGGTTCGATTCCCAGGTGGTACTTCATTTTTTCATTTGTTGTTTTCTCTTTCTCGTCTTGCGCGGAATATCTCCTATACAAGCGTCGTTCTTTACGATATATATATATATATATATGGCCTATATAATCCATGGAATACTACACTCCAAATGGACAGGAAATTCAGAGAAACTTAAAGCAAAAGATCTAGGAGTTGTAATGACTGATGGTGCGAAATTTGAAACACAAAATAAGCAAGAAGTAAAGAGAGCAAAAAGAATAACTGGACAGATACTGAGAACCTTTAAAAGAAGGGATAGGATTCATCTTTTGAAAACACTGATTATACTCAAGCTCGGTCTTAACATCCCCATATAAAAAAGAAGATATTAGTCAATTAGAAGGGATTCAGAGAAGCTTCACAGCCAAGATCAATGGATGCAAAGAACTAAATTACTGGTGTTGGTTTACGTCGTCGTCGTCGTTGGCCTAGGCAAGCTACGGCTTGGGACCGTAGCGCATCTATCCGGTATAGGTTAACCTGGATGATGTAGCCATAAGCACTGCCGCTAGTTAAGTGCCAACCAGTGATTATCTCACTAGCCGTATTGAGTCCGTTAGGCGAAACTACGACAGTACCAAAGGTGGAAAATATAACCTTTGGTTTCTATTATTTATTTGCAAAATGGACATGGCATTAGATTAAAATAAATATTTGAATATAAATGATTAACTGACAATTGTGATATATAATTAATTATGTTTACATACAATAAAATAATATAGTATACATAAAATTAGTATTAATGTGGTTCACAATTGAATTATAATGGGGTAACTAATTTAAAATGAATTTATATTATTCCGAAATTCAAGACTGTAAAATTAACATTTATCTTGAAACTAAAATAAGAGTATTCACTACACACTCCCCCACCAGAGAGGAAGTTCAAAGAGTTCCGAACGACACAGATTTCCGCTGAACCTTGTTGGTAGCTACTTGTACCTCACTTAAGGTTGATTCCAAAAACGCAGGCTTAAGACGATCGATAGAAACCTTGTCGATCTTGGAACCGCGCTGGATGAGAAATGATTTGCGCGTACGTCGGAGAACTTCATAGGGTCCGTCATATGGACATTGGAGAGGCCGTTTTGGGACAGGTACACGAACGAAAACGTGGGTGCAAGACTGGAGGGCTGGGGAAACAAAGATGTTCTGTTGGCTAGTCAATCGGGGGGAACAGGCTGAAGGGACTGCATGTGAGAGGAAAGTGTTTGAGCGAATTCCGTAGGATCACATGACTTATCCCCTGCAGTGAAGTAGCCACCTGGTAGCCGCAGTGTTGTTCCATAGACTAGTTCAGCCGCTGTAGTCTTCAGATCACTCTTAAATGCAGAGCGAATACCAAGCAAAACGAGTGGAAGCTTATCCATCCAATGGGAGTCTTCGTGACACATAAGGGATGACTTCAGCTGGCGATGGAAGCGTTCGACGAGGCCGTTAGCTTGCGGATGATACGCACAGGTATGCGCATGTACTGTACCCAACAAGCTGGTAAACTTCTTCCAAAGCGAAGACTCAAATTGGCGACCTTGGTCAGTGATGACTTTTGTCGGCAATCCAAATCTTGATACCCATCCATGAAGAAAGGCTCTTGCAACAGTGTCCGCTTGGATATCAGGAAGTGGGATGGCTTCAGGCCATCTGGAAAAGCGGTCGAGACAGGTGAGCAGATAACGTTGGCCTTGAATCACTGGAAGAGGGCCAACAATGTCTACATGAATTACCTCAAATCGCTGGGATGGGGGCGGGAATGCGTCAAAGGGGGACCTGGTGTGCCTTTGGACTTTGGCACGCTGGCAGGCAAGGCACGTTTTGGTCCAATGTTTGACATCCTTCCGCATCGAGGGCCAAACAAAGCGAGAGGTAACCAGGTGTTGCGAAGCACGGATACCAGGATGGGAGGGCTTATGAAGATCCGTGAAGACTGCTTGTCTGTGACATGGAGGGACATAAGGGCGAATAGCAGCTGTTGATACGTCGCAATAGAGGGGCACAGACAATCCTGGCATACTCATTTTCTTGAGGGAAAGTGAGTGAGTGGAGTCTTCTCTGAGCAGGTCTTGTAGTTCCGTATCCTTATCTTGATCCTGTGCAATAGCATTCCACAGTGTAGAGCTGAGGGTAACAGAAGTAATCTCTATTCTTGAGAGTGCATCCGCTGGAGTGTTCAAGACACCTTTGATGTGGCGGATATCTGTGGTAAATTGCGAGATATAATCGAGTTGCCTGATGACTCTGGGAGAGTGGTTACAGCTGTTTTTATTGAAGACAGTGATCAAAGGTTTGTGGTCGGTAAAAACACAAAACTCTCGGCCTTCAAGGAAATGTTGAAAATGCTTCACGTTTAAGTAAATAGCAAGAAGTTCACGTCCGAAAGCACTATAACGCGTTTGGGCTGGCTGCAGCTTTTTCGAGTAAAACGCGATGGGTGCTTGTTGACCGTTAATGGTTTGTTCCAACACTCCACCGATCGCAACATCTGATGCATCGACCGTCAGAGTTAGGGGGGCATCACTGATAGGAAATGACAGAGACAATGCACTATTGATAGCATTTTTGGCATTGTCGAACGCCTGTAAACTATCGCTACACCATACAATTTTGTTACCTTGCGTTTGTGTGTGATCATAGCGTGTAGAGGAGCAAGAACACTGGCACAGTTTTTAATGAACTTGTGGTAATAATTTACCAAACCTAGAAACCGACGTAACTCACGCTGATTATTTGGCATAGGGTAATTTTTTATCACTTCACACTTGTCCTGAAGGGGGGTAATTCCGTGCTGCGAAATCGTGTGACCAAGAAATTCCAAGGTTGGCTGTGCAAACACACACTTAGATGCATTAATAGCAACACCGTATTGTTCTAAGCGTTGAAAGAGGAGTGAAAGATGTTCCTTATGTTCCTCTTCCGTTGAGCTGGCCACAAGCAAATCATCGATGTAGGCATAAACAAAGTCTAAGCCTCTGGTGACCTCATCTATAAACCTCTGAAAGGTTTGCGCAGCATTCCGTAGCCCGAACGGCATCTTCAAAAATTCGAATAACCCAAATGGTGTACAAACTGCAGTCTTGGGAATATCCGAAGGCTCTACGGGAATGTGGTGGAAAGCCTTAACGAGATCTATTTTACTGAAGATAGATTTGCCGTGGAGAAGAGAAGTAAAGTCTTGGACATTTGGTACCGGATATCGGTCCGGGATGGTTGTGTCGAATTCAAAAACCGGTAATCCCCACATGGTCTCCAGTCTCCTGACTTCTTCTGGACCAGGTGTAGGGGAGAGGACCAACTGCTTTTGGAAGGTCTTATTATCCCAAGATCCAGCATAAGCTGGAATTCCGATTTGGCAGCTTTCAGTTTGTCCGGGGCAAGACGTCTGGGTTTTGCAAACACAGGGGGACCTTTTGTTGTAATGTGATGGGTAATGGTGTGCTTAATGGTATCACCCATCTGCATCGGTTGAAGAATTCCTGGATATCGCTGGAAAAGGCACTGGTACATGGAATTAGGGGAACGAGGGAAAGTGCAGAGTTCGAGGCGTCCGGAAGGGCAACCTGTTTGGCAAGAACAGAAAGCAGTGTGGCCTGGTCGCATAAGCGTCGCTTGTCAAGATCCACCAGGAGTTTGAAATGCTGGAGGAAGTCAGCGCCGATTATGGGATGCCGCACTTGAGCACAGATGAAAATCCACTTGAAGGATCGGTGAAGGCCCAAGTTTAGTTCACGCGACTGAGTACCGTACGTGGGTATGCGTGAACCGTTAGCAGCGTATAGAGGCGGAGATTCCGAGTGCGTATGACCAGATTTTTGAGGGAATACACTGACTGACGCTCCGGTATCGACCAAGAAATTGATACCAGAGTTCCTGTCCTTTATGAATAACAGGTTGGCAGTGCGAGTACTAGACGCCATTAGGACTCGCTGCTGGGGTTTTCCGACGAAAAATTGCAAGGGGAGATGCACTTCCTAGCCTTCTTTCCAAATTTCGAGTGGTAGAAGCAGATCTTCCCGGAACTCGAACGATGCCTCTTCGTAAATCTTGACCGAGAATGGCTTCTTTGCCGTTGATTTTGTAGCAGAGAACAAACGTGGTTGAGTTGTTGACTTAACTCTTCCACTTTCAACTCCAGTTCCGATTGTGTGTTCACGTTGTTGACCGGAGCTGTGTCAATCTCCACTACTTTGTCGGCAGTTTCTGCTAGTTTATCAACTGGAGTAGCAGGATCCATAGTGGCCAAGACACGCTGAGCTGATGGAGGAAGTTTCTGCAAGAACAACTGTCTAAAGATGTCCTTATCGAAGGTTTGTGCGCGTTCGCCTAGAGCGCACTGCATAGCCCTCAGCATTTGAGTGGGCTTACGGTCTCCAAGTTCTTCTTTTGAGATTAACTGATGTAGTTTCTCACGCTCGGAGACAGTGGTGCGGCGCAGGATGGCAGACTTCAGATCGTTGTACGGGTCCTCACTCGTGGAAGGAGATACGATGACGTCACGGACTTCAGAGATGATGCTCGCTGGTAGAGAGGACAAAACATGATCGTATTTCGTCCTGCTAGTGGTGATCCTTCCCAAGTTGAATTGTGATTCCACTTGGTGGAACCAAATAAATGGATCACCCGGCCAGAAGACGGGGAGCTTTACGCTCAAGTGGGAGATGGCACCAGCGTCGTCAGGCATCTTCTCCTATGCTTGCTGACGTACAAGCAAGACGACAAGTTCCCAACGAAGGAGTGGAGGTTGAGACGAGCGCAGGCACAGAGCGCACGGGCAGGGGTGAGGGGCAGAGGGCACGAGCGACATTACAGTCTGGTCCTAGTCGCTCGGGTGAAGGGGGTGATGGGCAGAGGGCACGAGCGACGTTACAGTCTGGTCCTAGTCGCTCGGGTGAAGGGGTGATGGGCACGAACGACATTACAGTCTAGTCCTAGTCGTTCGGGTGAAGGGGGTGATGGGCACGAACGACGTTACAGTCTAATCCTAGTCGTTCGGGTAAAAGGGGTAATCCAGCTCCGGGGTCATCAATTGTTGGTTTACGTCGTCGTCGTCGTTGGCCTAGGCAAGCTACGGCTTGGGACCGTAGCGCATCTATCCGGTATAGGTTAACCTGGATGATGTAGCCATAAGCACTGCCGCTAGTTAAGTGCCAACCAGTGATTATCTCACTAGCCGTATTGAGTCCGTTAGGCGAAACTACGACAGTACCAAAGGTGGAAAATATAACCTTTGGTTTTCTATTATTTATTTGCAAAATGGACATGGCATTAGATTAAAATAAATATTTGAATATAAATGATTAACTGACAATTGTGATATATAATTAATTATGTTTACATACAAAAAATAATATAGTATACATAAAATTAGTATTAATGTGGTTCACAATTGAATTATAATGGGGTAACTAATTTAAAATGAATTTATATTATTCCGAAATTCAAGACTGTAAAATTAACATTTATCTTGAAACTAAAATAAGAGTATTCACTACACTGGGAAAGGTTACGGGAATTAAATTTGTATTCGCTGGAAAGAAGAAGAGACAGGTACACCATTATTTACACTTCGAAAATAATGGAGGAACTAGTGCCTAAACGTACGTTGAACGCTATAACCAGTCAAACAACAGTAGAAAGTAGGAAAGTAAGAGAAGCGGCAACAAGCCTGACCTCCGTGAAATGAGGAATCATTTCATGAAACATTTGAAAGGTTGAAAGGTATATTTGACTACGTCGTGACCGATATCGTAACACCGTTTCCCGTCGATCAGCAAAGTTAAGCGACATTGGGTCTAGGTGTAGTTAGCTGGGGACCGTCCTCTGGGTTCAGATTATGTGGTGACCCGTTGTTCAGATCCCGCGTAAAGATGTAGGTCCCTCTATTATATGACCTTAGATGTTGCGAAAGAAGTTAAACAACCCCCAGTAACTACAGTATCTACAAGGTATGTTAAAACCCTTGTTTATCTTGCCAAACTCAGGATCAGGCAGAACTCCGTCAAAGAATCAGAGGTTATTGGGTTCATTCCAGAAAAATATCGCCCTAATGCTCTAATGAAGTTTGAGCGTCGAATTCACACTGTAGAGAAGGATGGTGGTTATGATGTGAAGATGTTCTAAACTTAGATGAGTTTGGGAAATGTAAACAACCATATATATTGTGTACATATATATTGATTATTAAAAAATATGACAAATTACTTTTTCACTATTATTTCTGGAATACCCTGTACTTTAATTATCTCATACTACTAAAAGAAATAGGTACTTTGCTAATACTGTTGTTACAGTATGTACAAATGTACAATTATTTTACTACAAACCTTTATTAATTACATATCAATAAATACTTTAATATAGCTTATTCCGAAGTATGCTTAAGATTTAGAATATGCCATACTTTCTCATCCCTGATTGATACTAACTATTAAAATGTAGAACAGACTGAAAATATCAGATATTTTCTAGGGCAGCGGTTTTCAAACTAGGGTACGCGAGAAATCAACAAAGGATACGTGACGTAACAAATAAAATTACAAAATAAAATTATATATACTTGCACGAAAGTATGAAGATCTAGTGTTAGAGAGAGAGAGAGTTACAAGGAGTTACAAGGAAAAGAAGCACCTCAAAAGGCCTTGCGGCCCATACCGAGGAGGTACCAATGGCAACGGGTGCCACGGAAAATTTTCTACCCCCTCAAATAGTGTGCAAGATTTGGTCTAACCTTTTCTTAAAGTGATCCACAGAGGAACTGTTCACAACTTCTGAAGGTAACCTGTTCCACGTGTCACAGATCTTATAGGTAAAGTAATTCCCACACACACTAGTCCTAAACCGTTTCAAATCCAACTTCCAACCATTGTTGCGAGTTGGGTTATCATTTAAACTAAACATGCTTCTAAATTCGACATTTTGAACCCGCATCACGTAAGCGTCGATTGTAGCCCATATGCCTAACGGAAGGGATTAACTTTGTGGCATTCTTCAGCCGGTTTTCAATCCACCTACCTACTTCCCCACCAATACCCAGCGCGCGCACTTTGGCCATTAGCCTGCGGTGAGGTACCTTATCAAAGTCTTTCTCATCAATCGCCCTACTCTTATCATACTCACTCAACATGACGTGGAAAAACTCGAGCAAGTTGGTGAGACACGACCTATGCTGTCTAAACCCATGTTGGAGTCCCCAAGCAGCTTGTAGGAATCCAAATGGTCAACAATCCTACCCGCTATTATCCCCTCTAATTATTTACCTACAACTGAAGTGAAATGGTGTTATTTATAGAGGTTCCAAAGCCTCTCTTCCCACGCATGAGGTAGCAGTAGGGTCCTAATCGTAAGAGTAGAGAAAGAGACTTCATACTAAAAGTTTTTTTTTTTTTTTTTTTTTGCAGTCAGAGGAGAGCATCCTTAACCTAAGCTAAAAGGACAGAGTAGGGATGGGATGGGGTCCCAGTAACCCACAGGACAGGATTGTACAACAGACTTCACCCGCCCTCCTGAAAGAGAGAACCTAAAAGAACTGACAGTCAATTTCTCTAGAATCCCACGACTCGGGACCAGAGGCCTGTCACACCCCAAGTATAAAGTTTACAACACCCAGAAGGAACGGGCATAACCCCTTTATACCCCCTGCGGGGAGAGAGAGAGAGAGAGAGAGAGAGAGAGAGAGAGAGAGAGAGAGAGAGAGAGAGAGAGAGAGAGAGACCTCAAAAGGCCTTGCGCCCCATACCAAGGAGGTACCAACAGCAACGGGCGCCAGGGAAAAATTCCTACACCCTCAAATAGTGTGCAAGATTCGGTCTAACCTTTTCTTGAACTGATCTACAGAGGAAGTGTTCACTTCTGAAGGTAGCCTGTTCCACGTATCACAGATCTTATAGGTAAAGTAATTTCCACACACGCTAGTGCTAAATTGTTTCAAATCCAACTTCCAACCATTGTTGTGAGTTGAGTTATCATTTAAACTAAACATGCTTCTAAAATCGACATCGTTGAACCCGTGTAAGTTTGAAAACCTCGATGAGTTGACCGCGCAGCCTCCGAGTCTCTAGCGAAAACAAATTCAGGGCGCGTAAGCGTCCATTGTAGCCCATATACCTAACGGAAGGGATTAACTTTGTGGCCCTCGCCTGCACTCGCTCCAGCCTCTGAATATCTTTCCGGAGGGTGGGCGACCAGAACTGCAGAGCATACTTCAGGTGCGGCCGAACCAGGGAATTGTACAGAGAGAGGACAATCTCTGGGCTTCTTTTCCACCTCTACGCACTGTTTGGTAAATTTAAGGTCGCTGCTAATTAGCACACCCAAGTCCTTTTCTAAATCAGTCGCCTCGATATTACTTCCCAACATGGAGTAGTCCGACTTGGGAGTGGCGTAGCCAATGTGCATCACCTTGCATTTACCCAAGTTAAACGGCATTTGCCATTTTCCGGACCACTCTCCTATCCTACCTAGGTCCGCACGCAGTTACTCGATCGCTTCGGGCGTACCAACATTGGCCCCAAGCTTGGTGTAATCAGCGAATTTGGCGATCCTACTGACGATGCCACCGTCGATATCATTTATGTAAATGATAAACAACAGTGGCCCCAAAACTGAACCCTGTGGAACCCCGCTAGTGACCGAAGCCCAACCCGAACTAGCCCCTTTAATTACAACCCTCTGCCGCCTATTCTTCAGCCAGTTTCTAATCCAGCTACCCACTTCCCTACCGATACCCAGCGCGCGGACTTTGGCCATTAGCCGGCGGTGAGGTACCTTATCAAAGGCTTTCTGAAAGTCGAGGTAAAGTATATCAGTCGCCTACTCTATCATACTCAGTCCACATGACGTGGAAAAACTCGAGCAAGTTGGTGAGACACGAACTATGCCGCCTAAACCCACGTTGGGAGTCTCCAAGCGGCTTGTAGGAATCCAAATGGTCAACGATCCTATCCGCTATTATCCCCTGTAATAATTTACCTACAACCGAAGTGAGACTAATGGGACGATAGTTCCCTGGACTTTCGTGATCTCCTTTCTTAAAGATAGGGGTCACGTTGGCTTCCTTCCATTCACCAGGCACCTGGCCCGTCTCCAACGATTTGTTGAAGACTGTAGCCAGGTGGGGAGCCACCTGGTCGTGCACTTCCCGCAACACTCTGGGGGGGAACTGGTCTGGCCCAGGAGCCTTGAACGCATCAGTTTGTCTATTCTATCGGCAACGACTGTCGCGGTACACCAAACACTATCCAGACCAGCACCTTCGTGCCTGACGCCTGTCTCGGGGATGACGCAGGTGTTCTCCCTGGTGAACACTCCCGCAAAGTACTCATTCAGCACATTAGCGATGTCCGCGTCGGAGGTCCGCAGCTCGCCGCTGGCGTCCTTTAACGGGCCTATCATGGTTCTAATGGGCTTTCTACTATTAACATAACAAGAACTCGTAGGGTTCCCCTTGCAGACGCTTGCCACTCGGAGTTCTTCGTTACGTTTGGCTAATCAAACCTTGACTTCCCTGCACAGGCGAACATACGCCTCAGTGTTCTCATGGGAACTATTGGCCTTCGCCCTCCTATACGCAGCTTTCCTATTTCGGATAGCCGAAGCGATGTCCCGACTGAACCACTTAGGCTGCGTTGAAGCAGGGGTGACCAGTTTTGAGGGTATGGCAGCAGACTGCAGCACATAAACTGGCCCCGGAATGCACTCCACACTCCCTCAACATCGCCGCCCACCTCTAATCCCCGGTGCTCGGACTTTTCGTCGCCGGACGTTTCGTCGAACGGACGTTTCGTCGAACGGACGTTTCGTTGAACGGACGTTTCGTCGACAGACGTATCGTAAAATCGCTATTTCATATTTCTACCACCCCCATCTCAGATAATGTAATGGTGAAATTAGAGGTTAATCAACCAACCAGGTAATTGCGCACTTAGAGGTTAATAAACCAACCAGCGTCCACAGCCGGGTAAAGTTTACGTTCCCCCCTACATTATCCTCGTGTAGTTTACATTCCCCTACATTATCTTACTGTAGTTTGCGTTCCCCAACTTTGTCCGCGTATACCTAATCAAATAAAACGTTAAAACTAACGAAAATATTACGACTTAACCTAACCAATCGTCAAATTATACATATATATACATATATATATATATATATATATATATACACATATATATATACACACTGTATATATATTGATGATTAATTAGGTTAAGTCGTAATATTTTCGTTAGTTTTAACGTTTTATTTGATGGATTCATTTAAAAAATGTCTCCTAAAGATCCTAGTGTAGTTTACGTTCCCCAACTTTGAACTAGTGTAGTTTGTGTCCCCTTTTGTGTCGGGGAAACGTAAACTACACTTGCTCCTAATATATTAATATAATATATTAATATATAAATAATATATAATTACTAAATATATATATAATTACCAAAAATATATACCTAAATACCTAAAAGCTATTGCACATAATTTGTAAGTTTATAGGGGCACAATTTTAAAATTTCTTTCTTCCGAAATTTAAATAAATATATTTTATTTTTAAATGAAAATACAGTTCTTTCCAAAAAAAAAATCCCGTAAAGGAAAATAAACCTTTTAAACAAATTCATTTTATTTTTACATGAAAATGAAGTTCTTTTGAAAAAAAATCTTTCGACGAAACGTCCGTTCGACGAAACGTCCGTTCGACGAAACGTCCGGCCACACTAATCCCCATCTCACGTACGCTATCCCGGAGGCCAATAAAGTCCGCTCGCCGTAGATCGAGCTTACTGCCTCTCGAGTTACTACTCTTCACCCGAGGGACGCAGATACAGAACCTAATCAAACCGTGATCACTCCCGACCAACAATTCGTCAACGGTGAGGCCAGTGACGAGGTTGTCTTCCGTCGTGAATACTAAGTGTAGAACGCTTTCGCCTCGTGTAGGCCCATTGACCCACTGAGTGAGGAAGTTCTCATCAGCAAAGTCAACTAGCCTCCTCCCTTCGGCATCAGCAGTCTGTTTTCCCAGTTTAGGCCGCGACAGTTGAAGTCTCCTAAAACTACACACACCCTATCCCCTAGCAGGCTACGGAGTTCGGTGTACAGGGCTGTATCCTCCTCGAGGAGGAGATACGGAGTTCTGTACATCAAGATTTACATATAGTTCGTCCCTCCCACTTCAGATCGACGCCAAGCAGCTCCCGTTCCGATCGGAACTGGCAGTCAACCTGACTCAACGTGTCCCTGACGTATATTAGTACCCCTCCCCCCTCCCCACGGGTGCGGTCTTTGAGAGAGAGAGAGAGAGAGAGGACCATTTATCTACTAAGTACGGAAGACTTGTCATTCGATGACATTCATAAACATAGTGAAGTTCGCTTCTCCAAAAATCTTGAAACTTCACCAAAAGGTAGAGGTTGGATTCAGGATAAGCAAGCAAAGGATATCACAGACATGCCTATTTTGATAAGTCTTACGAGAAGTACCAATCTGCTTCAGAGCTGTTACATTGCTACCTGCAAGAGTAGTTACCAGGTCATGGATTAGGTAATTAATACATCTTAGTCTGGGATAAAATGACGGGATGAAAGTTAACACATTAACACACCCTGTCGTATATTTAAACGATGAAGGAAATAACTCTTTCGCGTCCAGAAGTGTTTTACAATGTTAACCATCCGGCACTCGAGGTTGTGTTAATTTATCCCGTCGTAGTGTGGTGGTAAAATGTAGCGATTTGGTTGTTTAACTTCTTTCTCAACATCTATGGTCATTTGACGAAGGGGACCTACAGCTTTACGTGGGACCCGAATCACAAGTCGCTACATAGTCTGGAAAATGATTCCCCATCCAACTAGTTTCCAGAACCAGTGTCGGTTGACTTCGTTGATCGACGGGAAGTGGTTTTACGACATTGTCCACGACGTAGCCCTAATATGGTGGCAGCGCTAGCGACTCATACTCAAGAGGTCCCGCGTTCGAATTCTGCTGGGAGCATTTTTGTTTCATACAAACACCACGCGTACTCAGGCGTTAGTCCATTTATGGACTGCCATTACCTCAAGTGCGGGAGGGTTAACATCGTAAAACACCTATGGACGCGAAAGCGGTGTTTCTTCGGTTGTTTAAATATACGACTGGTTAACTTTCATCGTCATAGTGCGATGGTAGTAATTGCGGCTCCTACTCAGGAGGTCCCGGGTTCGAAACCTGGTGCGGCATATATATATATATATATATGACAAAAAATCCTTTCTTCTCCGCCGTCTGCAGACATCTTAGAATCATCAGGAAGCGAAAAACACACTTGGTGTTCAAGGATACAGAAACAAGAGGACACTTGTGTTTTTACCAAAAAGGTCCGTGAAACGTTAGCGTCTTAGCTTATATAAGGCAGAGTTCACTGGCATTCGTCCTCACTCCGCTCGTTATGTCCCCTCGTGATTCTACTCTCTCCACGCAGCGCCATCATCGACCTTAGCCGGCATCAGTCCAAGTCACACTTCAACCATATACAAGAACGAAGCAACACTTGAGGCGACTTTACAATTCCTTCCTAGAAAGAACATCACTGCTGTAGGCGTTCCGTGGCCTTTTACCAGTTCTCGACCGGCTTTCAACTTTCATCCTCAAGGACGCCGGCAAGTCTCACCACGCTACAGAAGCACCTTTCGAGGCCCAGGTCCGTAAACCTCTTATTAAGCCACAAGCCACCAAACCATTTCGCTTCACAAATCCTCCACCACAATTCGATCGACGCCCGTTCAGCAAGTAGTTTCAACAGGCCCATACCGTCTTCAAGGTCATCCTCGACGGGCGAAACGCAATAAGGTCAACCTCACCTAGGCATTCAGTCGCCAAGGTCATTACTGCCCAAATATCGGTCAATCCATCAAGTAGGTCTTCAAGCTCCAGAGTTCCATCATTTGTGGTAAGCCCCTTATCGGCCCTCACTCACCCTATAGTTGTTTTGTTACGTCTTGCTTCCACAAGCTCTGCCTAATCGTGTAGGCCCCAAAAAGTGTCTTCAATACCGTTCAAACTAACTCTCCCGTTAAGACTGCATAGGCCTATTTCAAGTGTCGTACCAATATCGTAGTTTTGTATCACCCTGTTGTGATCACGTATAATTTACGTATCGTGCATCCTACTGTTTATATGTTCTTTTATGCATTTCATTTTTGACGGCCTAATCCATTTACTGTGCCAACGTACGGGCATTATTTCAGTTGTCAATAGGCTTTCCAACCGTACGTGCATTATTTAAGCTGTCAATAGGCTTACATTATTCATTCTGTGCTCACTTTCGCATATCGTATTAGCCTATCTAAATTAGTGTATTACTTAATCTATTTACTGTACCTACCTACTTGCATTAATTCAGTTGTCAATAGGCTTTCATTATTTATTCTGTGTTCACTTTTGCATATCGTGTTAGCCTATCTAAATTAGTGTGTTACTTAATCTATTTACTGTACCTACCGTACGTGCATTATTTCAGTTGTCAATAGGCTTTCATTATTTATTGTGTGTTCACTCGGCATATCTCATTAGCCTACCTAAATTAGTGTTTATCATCATTGTAATTACTTAACAATTTGTCTGTATAACCATTTTTCTTATTGCTAATACTGTCATATTTAGCATAGTACAAATGCCGTTATATAATTGTTAATCACTAAACATACCGTTATTGTTAATCACTGTGAACAAATAATTGAATTATTTTCCTAATTAAACACAAAACAACAAGGGAATTTTTTTCTCTCCTATTTAAATATTGATTGATTGGCTGTAGGCCAAGCTGGTGACCCCTAATCATTCATTCCAATATCATCATACATAAATTATAGTAAGCCTACTTTCTTAGCCACATCAAATCGGTGGTTCGGTGGTTCGCATCAGTCCAAGTCACACTTCAACCATATACAAGAACGAAGCAACACTTGAGGCGACTTTACAATTCCTTCCTGCAAGAAAGAACATCACTGCTGTAGGCGTTCCGTGGCCTCTTACCAGTTCTCGACCGGCTTTCAACTTTCATCCTCAAGGACGCCGGCAAGTCTCACCACGCTACAGAAGCACCTTTCGAGGCCCAGGTCCGTAAACCTCTTATTAAGCCACAAGCCACCAAACCATTTCGCTTCACAAATCCTCCACCACAATTCGATCGACGCCCGTTCAGCAAGTAGTTTCAACAGGCCCATACCGTCTTCAAGGTCATCCTCGACGGGCGAAACGCAATAAGGTCAACCTCACCTAGGCATTCAGTCGCCAAGGTCATTACTGCCCAAATATCGGTCAATCCATCAAGTAGGTCTTCAAGCTCCAGAGTTCCATCATTTGTGGTAAGCCCCTTATCGGCCCTCACTCACCCTATAGTTTTGTTACGTCTTGCTTCCACAAGCTCTGCCTAATCGTGTAGGCCCCAAAAAGTGTTCAATACCGTTCAAACTAACTCTCCCGTTAAGACTGCATAGGCCTATTTCAAGTGTCGTACCAATATCGTAGTTTTGTATCACCCTGTTGTGATCACGTATAATTTACGTATCGTGCATCCTACTGTTTATATGTTCTTTTATGCATTTCATTTTTGACGGCCTAATCCATTTACTGTGCCAACGTACGGGCATTATTTCAGTTGTCAATAGGCTTTCCAACCGTACGTGCATTATTTAAGCTGTCAATAGGCTTACATTATTCATTCTGTGCTCACTTTCGCATATCGTATTAGCCTATCTAAATTAGTGTATTACTTAATCTATTTACTGTACCTACCTACTTGCATTAATTCAGTTGTCAATAGGCTTTCATTATTTATTCTGTGTTCACTTTTGCAATCGTGTTAGCCTATCTAAATTAGTGTTACTTAATCTATTTACTGTACCTACCGTACGTGCATTATTTCAGTTGTCAATAGGCTTTCATTATTTATTGTGTGTTCACTCGGCATATTTCATTAGCCTACCTAAATTAGTGTTTATCATCATTGTAATTACTTAACAATTTGTCTGTATAACCATTTTTCTTATTGCTAATACTGTCATATTTAGCATAGTACAAATGCCGTTATATAATTGTTAATCACTAAACATACCGTTATTGTTAATCACTGTGAACAAATAATTGAATTATTTTCCTAATTAAACACAAAACAACAAGGGAATTTTTTTCTCTCCTATTTAAATATTGATTGATTGGCTGTAGGCCAAGCTGATGACCCCTAATCATTCATTCCAATATCATCATACATAAATTATAGTAAGCCTACTTTCTTAACCACATCAAATCGGTGGTTCGTAGACCACTGTAAGTTGGTGATCCTGGAGTGACTAAAATTGGTGACTCCAGCCTTATCATTAACCATCAATCATTCTCAATCAATTAACCATTATCATTATTATAGTGCCAACTTTACGCTATAAACCGGTAACATCAAACTGGCTAAGATTAAGCTACTATATATATATACAGGGCGTCCCAAAAAAATGTATACACACTTTAACAGCTGATAGCTCAATTGATGTTTCTTTCTTTCCAAGTTAAACCCATTAGAATTAATAATGGCAGTCAGACTAAGCTTTGAACAAAGGAAATTCATTCTAAAATGCTACTGGAAGTGTGAAAACGCAGTTGAAGTGCAAAGACAGTTTAGGAGGGAGTTTCAAACAGATCCACCAACGCGACTTACCATCACTCGAATTAGAGATAAGTTTGAAGCCGATGGAACTGTTCAGAATGTCCACAAGAAGCGTTCCGGAAGACCACGGACATCGACAAGCCCCACAAAGCAAGAAAAAGTACTGGAAACGTATCACCAAAGTCCAAGAAAATCTGTGCGGCAAGCGAGTCGTGAGGTAGGAATTTCAGAATCGTCTGTCCAACGCATTTTGAAGCGCTGTCAATGGAAAAGTTACATTCCAAGATTAGTCCATGCTATTAATGAAGATGATCCGGACCGAAGAGTGGAGTATTGCGAGTGGTACTTGGCACGATGTGGATGTGGATTGGACGAAGGGGTTTCGTAGAATACCCTCCGCGTTCACCAGACCTCACAGCACTAGACTTTTTTTTATGGGATACTTAAAAGACAAAGTCTACGCTATAAAACCTGCAACAGTCGCTGAATTGAGAGCAGCCATTGAACGAAAATGCACACAAATACCAAACGAAATGTTTCGTGATGTTTGCGATTCCATTGCTTCGCGTTATCAGCAGTGCCTGGACCAGAACGGACGTCAGTTTGAAAACAGGCGTTGACAAAACAATTAAATAATGTCTGTAGATTCTATTACATTTTGAAAATGAAATGTATTTTAATAAACACTGCCCTTATAATTATTTAAAGTGTGTATACATTTTTTTGGGACGCCCTGTGTATATATATATATATATATATAAAATTTATGTATAATACATATTCGTAAATCCAGTAAAAAACATCGTTTTTCTTATACTTTATTTTTGCTTCTCCTTAAAAGGTCTGCACTTAATGGTGTAGAAAAAGACCTTACGAAAAACAAGGGGGGAAAAATATTCGTCTACACTTTACGCTAAATGTATTTCATACCGAAAATATATATTGTTACGTGTTATATATATATATATATATTATATATATATATATATAAAATCCCTGTTGGTCTTGTCTAAACAAGGAGTATTAATCAAAATTTCTTTACGAGACATAAAATTAAATAAGGTCCCATTGTATTTTTCCCGTTTTCTTTCATTAATTCTTATTTCAAACTCCGCCTTATATTCTTCTTTCCTCCTCCCACCTTTTTCTCCCCTTGAATGTTAACCCTCAGAATAACCTTTCCGCTCTGCGCATATAGAGAGGTCTCAAACAGATCTTTTGGGTGGAAGTACCTCCGCGCCTCATATGTGTCTGGATTTTAGGCAGCGTTTCCTTTCAGTATAGAAATGGGTCTCTCTCTCTCTCTCTCTCTCTCTCTCTCGGCCTTGGCTTTCATCGGAGAAATGATACAACGATGAAATGATGACTTGTATATAATAAATAAATAAAGAAATCCCTTAAATAAATGCATGTGTAGATTAAATTAGTAGTTTAGTGTTTCATGCTATCCTTTATTTTCCGCTGTTACCTAATGCGTAATTGGGTACACGAGATAAGTGTACGCATGGTGTGAATGAACTCTGAAGTTATTTCTTCATTAGTTTTTTTTCCTACTTTCCTATAAATCTTCTTTCGCCACTATTTTCTGTCAGCAGTGACTGGCGAAGTAGGGAGAGAACTTCGCCTGTTTTATACTATTACTAGTATTCCTGTATGAAAGCGTTACACGCCTATACGCGTAAGCATGGTATAAGGGGCCGTTCAAAAATTACGTAACGCTATTTTTGCTAAAACTTTACACCCCAGATCTCCCAGGAACGTCGTTCTGTAACGCTAGACTAGACACCCCTAAGATGTTATGTAACACTTCCCCCACCCCACACGTTACAGAACGTTATTACAGGGGGGTGGGGGTATCAGCTTTTAGCAAAAATAGCGTTACGTAATTTTTGAAGGGCGACTAAGTTTTCAGTATTTTTCTCTTTTCAATGTTATTTCTAACTTTTCTACTTCTTCTTTGGGCTAACTTAGACTGGATCTTAGGGTCTCTCTCTCTCTCTCTCTCTCTCTCTCTCTCTCTCTCTCATCGAAGACTCCTTTCTACTGTTTACGATTCCAAAACCGTCTCTAAAAATAAATAGATGCGAAAGAAATTGGTTATTTGAAATGGATTATATTTATCGTGTTTTTGAATACCTGCTTTTGTGAAATTTATAAGAGCAATAGTGTTTTTCATCCTATATATATATATATCCTACTCCCTATAACACTCGTACAGTATATCCAAAAGATATAACAGTGTTTTTCCTTTTGAAAATAAGTACGTTTAAAAATTATTCTATGACTTTTCACTTTATGAAATTATTATTATTTGTATAATCAAAAATAGCTAAATTATATTTTAAAAATAAACATTGTCCAGTATTCTCATAAGTTAAAGCAGGGAACACAAATTATATGAAGTCCACTGAACTTTTGTTCGCTTATTGCTGCAGTTGCTAAAAAAATTACCTTGCAACTTTTGCCAGATTCGTGTATACTTGTATACGGTTTCATTTTCGGGCCAGCGTTTCATTAACGGATTCTGGTCTGCTCCTTCAGGGAGTTTCTCCTTTAAGTACTCATCTGTGAACTTCTTTAATTTAGAATTACCAAATCACTCTGAAATGTTACTACTTGTATCGTGTCGTCAAGAAACTCTGCAAGGTTGGATTTCAGGGTATGCTTATTTGCTCTGGTTACTGCACCATTTATTTCTCACTTTGGTTTGCAAAAAACGATTTCGCTACTTTTCCTACAGAAGTTCTCGTCCCTTTGCAATTTCTTGAGGTACTCAGCCTTTACTTTTGATTGCTATAAAATCTATCGAAAAGGACTGGCTTTTATAACGACTGTCCATCAAATTTGTAACGACACTACATCTTGAGTTTTCTAGATGATGAGATCCATGTTACAGCTTTAACATACAGTGTGTCGTGCACGTTTTTAACGTATGAAAAAACATTTTTTTTTATGAAATTTCTGTCAAGTTCTAATTAATGTTGTTATGAAGGGTATCAAACCACTTGTTGACGTTTGTGATTTACACTTTTCCAGTTAATTCTTCAAACGGCTTTTAACAACTTATATCCAACCATAATTGCCAAATTTCACAAGAATTTTTCTTTATCAAAACAAACCTTTATTAAAGTTTCTTGAATTTCGTCACTTTTAACCTGTCAAAAGTACAGGTCCAGCGTGCAGGACAGTCTCATATTATACTGTTAATGTAACCCTAATTTATTCTTAAGTATTTCTCAGTTCAGTTGCTTTTACTTACGATCGGTATAAAATTGATTTTATACTTCTTTTTCCTACAGAATCTTTAATGTCTTTGATCATTTGAAGTTTTTGTTATAGTTGGTTGACTCTTTTGCTGCACAATCAACCATGTTAATTTTTTTCATATTCAAAACATATTCTTAGACACTGCATTGCTCAAAACAAAATGGGCAATCGTCCAAAGATGTTTTACAAAGATTTTAAATACACACACACACACACATACACACATTATACATATATTTATGTAGAATGATACATATCTTATGCGTCAGCGATTGGCTTGAAGGGAAATGTAATTGTACAGCCTAGGACCCTAAATAATACAAGCTCATATACTGATATTTGACCTATTACATTATCCATAACTTGCTACAGACACACACTATTATGTTCCATAGATAGGGTGACCAGATTTCAAAAATGAAAAAGGTGAACACGCTTTGACATGACCAACTTCCCACATTTAAAAACAAATAAATGTAGGTTGCCGATTAAATGATGTGTCTTGTGCTAAATAGGCTTACTGCTAAACTAACGTAGTTAAAATTATTAAACCTAAAGGACCATGTAGTCAACCACTCGTCTTTAAATTTACACTTATGGGTAGGCACTTCCCTTTTCACCAAAGATCAAAATTAATATCATACAAGGAGTGGCCACAAAACTCGCAACTTGACGCATACCACGCATGGCTACAAGAGATTCGAATACATGTACATTGTACAGGGATTGAAGCAACAAAATGTTTAAGAACGTATTTCTTATGACAGTTACGTTAATGCTGACAGAACCTACGTCATGCGCCCAGCTTCTAGTTTCTTTCTAGAGACTTTTGCTCCAGTACAAGAGACTATTTACAGACCTATGATGATTACCGTTCATTAAGATTAGCGGACGAGAACTTTTAAAAAGCTTTCTTTAATTGGCGACACTGCTTAAAATACAGCTTATGTGTACATTACTAGTCATTTTCCACACAAGGAGGAACCTAACCTCTGCCTCAGACAGGCGGACATTTCGCTAAAAAGCGGACTGTCCTCGCTAAAGGAGGGCGTCTGGTTACCCTCGTCATAGAATAAAAACTGTCCACTCCAAACAACTTGCCAAGTCTTGAAAGAAGACTGCTTTGTCAGTATTTATCAGTTACCCCAGCGAGTGTTTCCCAGACTGTGAGGCGTGCCCCTCATAGAGGGGACGGTCACTACTACTACCACACCAATCAACTGTCTCTTAACTTCGCTGATCTACCGGGAAGTGGTGTAGAGGCATGGCCACGACGTATCCCTAAAAATAATGCTGAATAAGTTTGGTCCTTGTGTAGTTAAGTCACACAGACACACACACACACACACACATATTAATGAAATAGCCTAAGCAATCCTTAGCTTGGGCGCTAGTAATTATATATAATTGTATTCACAATTACACTATAAACATAAGTAATTATTTTCATTAACTTTTGGATTTTTTACCATGCAAAATCACGGAGTATTTGTTTTATTTTTTTCCAGACTTCCTGGAACCACAGTAAAACTGAAAAATAAAACTGGAATCTCCTTTTTAGTGTACAGACTGGTATAACTCATTCCAAATGGTGGCCATTCATTCCATACTTTGGTTCTTTTTAGTGTCACTTTATTAAGCCATGTTTTATGCCTTGCATTATTTTCTTTAATGACATCATGAAAAGGGCGGAGCAAACTTTACAAAAAGTTACTGTACAATATTTCAAAAAGTCTCGTACTTTCTTCTGAGTAATTTACAATTTAGATGAACCGTCATAAATAATTTCCAGTCTCTCAAACGGTACATTAACTTGCAATGTTTATGTTTTGTGGGTGAATTTTACGTACTTCTAATGAAGAACGTAACTATATATATATATATATATATATATATATATATATATATATATATATATATAAAGAGAGGGTACTCGACTTCTTTTGGGTTTTATTGGACATATATATTGGCATTAATGTCGTACTTGGAATTCTGAAAATTTATGATGATATCAGTTACATGTAATGAGAATATATATATAATATATATATATATATATATATATATATAACTGAATTTAGATAGGTGCTCAAATGATACTCTAGTCTAAACCCTATTAGAGCCTATTCTATAGTAATCATAAAAGGGGTCTCTCACACACACACACACGAGGCGTCAAACTACATTTTGAACCATGCCAATAATTGCCATAAATACAATGAACCAATAAATTAATTGATGGACGAGAGAGTGAGAAAATAGTACCGTATTTTCTCATTTGGTGTTGGATGGTATATAAGGCCGTTTTTCTTCTGTTTTAGATTAGAATAAAGAGCCTTATTGCTTTCCAATTAAATTCCTCAGTCCCGGCGGGGCCCCGCTCAAAGGTCGTTTCAATTCTGTTCATAATGTTGCCATTAGCCAGATTGAATGCAGGTTTTTATATGTGTAAATATTTATCAGAGATTGGAGTGCTTTATAATTTCTTTTTTGGAAATGTGGTGGAAACGTGTTAGCGACGTTATACTGCATGTTTAGATGTAAAGTTGCTGTAATTCTGTTGGGAATTTATTACGCCTGGCAGTATCGTACGGTACGATATGTTTTTTTCGCTTACAACATAACACGAGAAAATTTAGTATTTGTTAATGAACGTTGATAAGGGTTTCGAACCTTCGATCGTAAATTTGGAATCTAATGGCTACGCAGGCATACGCAAAACATATGAAACCTCTCGCTTACAGATTTTGTTTTCACGATGAAAGTTACGGTTGGGATTTAGCAAATCTAAAGTTCTTAAACTAAAAGTTTAAGGGAAAGACCTTCCTATAGGAAAAAGTGACTGTATAAAAAAGGCAAACTAAATTGATGTTTTAGAGCTTCTCTCTCCTCCTATTCGTTGGTACGTTTTGACTGATTTAAATTCATAGTTTAGTAACTTGATCATAATTTTATTCTTTTTATTAGTCCTCAAAAAAATAATAAAAATGAAAGTCAGGTGCAAAGAAGGAATTAATATTTTTATCTGACTTAGACTGAGTGCACTCTACTTGACACTATAGTGACTATACTATACACTGAGCACACTATACTTGACGCTATACTATACACTGAGCACACTATACTTGATGCTATACTATACACTGAGCACACTATACTTGACGCTATACTATACACTGAGCACACTATACTTGACGCTACATTATACACTGAGCACACTATACTTGACGCTACACTATACACTGAGCACACTATACTTGACACTATATACTATACACTGAGCACACTATACTTGACACTATATACTATACACTGAGCACACTATACTTGACACTATATACTATACACTGAGCACACTATACTTGACACTATATACTATACACTGAGCACACTATACTTGACGCTATACTATACACTAAGCACACTATACTTGACGCTATACTATACACTAAGCACACTATACTTGACGCTATACTATACACTAAGCACACTATACTTGACGCTATACTATACACTAAGCACACTATACTTGACGCTATACTATACACTAAGCACACTATACTTGACGCTATACTATCACTAGCACACTATACTTGACGCTAACTATACACTAAGCACTTATACTATACACTGAGCACACTATACTTGACGCTACTATACACTAAGACACTATATGACTTACCTTATCATTGAGCACACTATACTTGACGCTACTATACACTGAGCACACTATACTTGACGCTATACTATACACTGAACACTATACTTGACGCTATGCTATACACTGAGCACACTATACTTGACGCTATATACCTGAGCACACTATACTTGACGCTATACTATACACTATACTTGACACTATACTTGACGCTATACTATACACTGAGACACTATACTTGACGCTATACACTGAGCACACTATACTTGACACTATACACTGAGCACACTATACTTGACTTACACCGAGCACACTATACTTGACACTATATACCATACACTGAGCACACTATACTTGACACTATATACTATACACTGAGCACACTATATTTGACGCTATACTATACACTGAGCACACTATACTTGACGCTATACTATACACTGAGCACACTAGACGCTATACTTACACTGAGCACACTATACTTGACGCTATACTATACACTGAGCACACTATACTTGACGCTATACACTGAGCACACTATACTTGACTATATACTATACACTGAGCACACTATACTATACACTAAGCACACTATACTTGACGCTATACTATACACTAAGCACACTATACTTGACGCTATACTATACACTAAGCACACTATACTATACACTAAGCACACTATACTTGACGCTATACTATACACTAAGCACACTATACTTGACGCTATACTATACACTAAGCACACTATACTTGACGCTATACTATACACTAAGCACACTATACTTGACACTATATACTATACACTGAGCACACTATACTTGACGCTATGCTATACACTGAGCACACTATACTTGACGATATGCTATACACTGAGCACACTATACTTGACGATATGCTATACACTGAGCACACTGTACTTGACGCTATGCTATACACTGAGCACACTATACTTGACGCTATGCTATACACTGAGCACACTATACTTGACGCTATGCTATACACTGAGCACACTATACTTGACGCTATGCTATACACTGAGCACACTATACTTGACGCTATGCTATACACTGAGCACACTATACTATACACTGAGCACACTATACTTGACGCTATACTATACACTGAGCACACTAGACGCTATACTATACACTGAGCACACTATACTATACACTGAGCACACTATACTTGACGCTATACTATACACTGAGCACACTATACTTGACACTATACACTGAGCACACTATACTTGACGCTATACTATACACTAAGCACCCTATACTTGACACTATACACTGAGCACACTATACTTGACACTATATACTGAGCACACTATACTTGACGCTATACACTGAGCACACTATACTTGACACTATATACTATACACTGAGCACACTAGACGCTATACTATACACTGAGCACACTATACTATACACTGAGCACACTATACTATACACTGAGCACACTATACTTGACGCTATACTATACACTAAGCACACTATACTATACACTGAGCACACTATACTTGACGCTATACTATACACTACGCACACTATACTGTACACTGAGCACACTATACTTGACACTATACTATACACTGAGCACTATACTTGACGCTCTACTATACACTGAGCACACTAGACGCTATACTATACACTGAGCACACTATACTTGACGGTATACACTGAGCACACTATACTTGACGCTATACACTGAGCACACTATACTTGACGCTATACACTGAGCACATTATACTTGACGCTATACTATACACTATACACTGAGCACACTATACTTGACACTATATACTATACACTGAGCACACTATACTTGCCACTATATACTATACACTGAGCACACTATACTTAACACTATATACTATACACTGAGCACACTATACTTAACACTATATACTATACACTGAGCACACTATACTTGACGCTATACTATACACTGAGCACACTATACTTGACGCTATACTATACACTAAGCACACTATACTGTACACTGAGCACACTATACTTGACACTATACTATACACTGAGCACTATACTTGACGCTCTACTATACACTGAGCACACTAGACGCTATACTATACACTGAGCACACTATACTTGACGCTATACTATACACTGAGCACACTATACTTGACGCTATACACTGAGCACACTATACTTGACGCTATACTATACACTATACACTGAGCACACTATACTTGACACTATATACTATACACTGAGCACACTATACTTAACACTATATACTATACACTGAGCACACTATACTTGACGCTATACTATACACTAAGCACACTATACACTGAGCACACTATACTTGACACTATATACTATACACTGAGCATACTATACTATACACTGAGCATACTATACTATACACTGAGCACACTATACTTGACGCTATACTATACACTGAGCACACTATACTTCACACTATACTGTACACTGAGCACACTATACTTGACACTATACTATACACTGAGCACACTATACTGTACACTGAGTACACTATACTTGACCGATTTACACCGTCTTAGATTGTCAACCCACTTTAATGTCTTCGGACAGAGAATAACATTTTACATTTTCAGATAAAAAATTTCAGAATTTTAAAACAAAAATTTTCTTGGCAAACTATAAATTTGCAGAATAAGTAATAATGTGGCATAGACATTTTCCGGATCCAAATACTTCCGAAGGAGGGGGTAATGCCCCACCCCCAAAAAAATTAAGGGAAGTTTGAGAAATTTAGTACTTCTACCCAAATGATTTAATTTGATAGTTTGATCCGGAATAATATCTAGATTGATTTTGCGGATCACGCTGTTCCTGAAGAAGAGAACTAAATTCACAATTTCTATAAGGTTAGAGTGCTCCCTTTGCATCCTCTTCTCGCCAAGTTATAGGATTGGTAGATGCTAGAATCTAGGCCAGTGATCCGCAACCTGGGGTCCGCAGACCCCCTTAGGGGTGTGTGAATGAGTTTCAGGGGTCCGCAGAAGATAATAGGTATATTCTAATTGAACCTTTTCCGTTCTATGGGCACCATTGAAATGAGAGGAATTAATATTTTTTAAATTTATTTTAACTTTATATTAATTAATGAGTACGTTTTGAACAGGAGAAATTTAATTTATTTAATTTAACAGCTATGAACATAAATTAAAAAAAATTGTCGTTTCTTCAAAAATTTAACCATTTATTACATTACAGTATCATTTTTATTGGTCATACCTAACCTAACCTAAACCTAACCTATCCTAACTTAACCTAACCTAGTTGATGCCCATAAAACTGAAAAGCCCCTTCTAATTCACACAATATTAGATTATACAAATTATTTTCGCTAAGGGGTCCTAAAAATAATCCATATTATTCATGGGTCCACAAGTGATAAAAAGGTTGCCGACCACTGATCTAGGCCGAGATCTTTAAAGATTCCATAGCTTCATTTATTTCTTTTCCTTGTAAAAATTCTGGAGAGAGAATAATGACTTTTTACGGTCTACATCGTGGGACTATTTAAAAAGTTCCATTTTATCAGGATCAAAGTTAGCCTCCACGAAGACGTCATAAAATATATGAATAGTAGAACTGTACAATTCGAAATTGGGATCACCTGAAGATCAGGGCCCCCAGCAGCCTCAATTACCAAATGGTATCTTCGTTAAAACTAACGAAAATATCACGACTTAACCTAACCAATCGTTAAGGACGTACAGTTGACCTAACCGGGCATTCATTTTAATTTATTATTATATTTGGTACTGTAAAGCAAAAAACAAGAATACATGGGGGCCCTGATCTTCAGGTGATCCCGAAATTGTACCACAGGATGAAATTTGGTCACCTAAGTATACATATTATATACATCGCATATATCGTATACAGTATTTGCGTTTAATATGCACCAACAATGAAGTCATTGAATTAAGTTTAGTGCATCTAATGTTATGTAACTTATATCGCTTTGGATAATTGGATGTCTTAAAGTGTATTACATTTTAAAAGATGAAACAAAGACGTCTAGGATTTTTCTCAATGTTTTGGAGAAATATTGGAGCTATTGAAGAATAGGGACCCCAGCCTTCTTTAGTTAACTTTAAGGTTAACTAACGAAAATATCATGACCTAACCTAACCAATCGTCAAGGGCGTACATTTAACCTAACGATTGGTTAGGTTAGGTCGTGATATTTTCGTTAGTTAGCCTTATAAGCCTAACTAAAGAAGGCTGGGGTCTCTATTCTTCAATAGCTCCGAAATATTTTATTGGAGTCTGTTAGAACTATCTAGTAAATTTCTAATGGTTGTCCTTGTAACCGTTAGGATTAAATTCCATAATTTGGTTAACTGGTCAAGGAGTTTTTACATTATTTTCCGTCGAGAACTTGTACCGTTGGTCAGCATGACTCCAGATTCCTGGGATCTTGGGAGCATTGCTCCAGTAAATTTGACCATGAGAAAAAGTAAATTTGGGTTTGGGTTTTGTTCATCCGCTAGAGCTAGACGTTATGCAATTTTTTTGCGTATACGTTCTTGTACAAACCAATTTTTTTAAATTACAAATTTAGTTATTTTAAGTTTAGTTGGTAATTCCATATTTAACAATTATTTTTATTTTTTGTTAAGCTTCAATTTTGATAATTAAAATTTTATTAAACGTATATTTTTTTAATATAAAATTATCAGGATTGGACTATGTTCCACTGATCTCGGCCAGGTTTGATAAATTGGCCAGATAATTACTTGTGCGGTTTTAAGTAATCCACCATGACTCTAGAATTGAAAAGTTTAGTTAAGTTTAAACTTACTTTTACTTACTTTAACTTACCTACTTTTACTTACTTTTCCTTACTTTTACTAAGTTTAAAGCACTTACTTTTACTTACTTTCATTGTACTATATTTACTTACTTTTACTCACTTTTACCATACTATATTTACTAACTTTTACTTATTTTGTATTTTTTCAGGTAGTCAATAATCAATAATGGATCCTAATATTGATGAAGTTGGAGAGAAAAGTGAGGGTGTTAAAAGGGGTTACTTTTGTGGTCAATGCAAGAACAAATATTCAAAGAAGCAAAACTGGGAGGAACATTTTAATTCCCAAAAAATATTGTTACAATACAAGAGGTCCCAGAGTTTGGGCCCACAGCTTAGATATTGCAGTAAAGAAATACCAGGATGAAGTGCAGCAAAGAGATACGGCAAAGCAGTCATTTAGTTTGTTCACAAAATGTGCTAGTGCTAGACCTCAGAAAAATGAACCAACTTCATCAACTGCTAATCTAAAAAATGAAACTTTTTCACTAGATGTTTCACAAACTGAAGAAAGTGCTTCTCCTCCACCTAAGAAACAAAAGGTAAGTGAGGAATCTGCGCATCAGACTAACAAAACTGCTTTAGAGGAATTTGAAAATTCTCAAATCCAGAAGACATTGAATGCAATTTTGCGCCTAACAAAAGAAACTCACCAAGCTGTTGTGGTTAATAAAGAGAAGAGTCAAAATATGCCTTCAAGTTCAAGTGTTGCATCCAAATCTAATAAAGCAAAAAGCAACAAATTTGACATTTCCATAGCCCATTTAAGCAAGTGTAAATCAATACATTGCTGCTGCAATGAATAAATAAACTTAAGGTGAGTTATAAACTGTACATTATTGTATTATTATGTTTAGTTAAAACAATTTGTAATTGGTATGTCGTCAATTCAAGAGTTTACTATCATTAACCTATCTAGTGGTGTAAGGGGAAAAAAAGTAAATTCAGAGCTGTGCTCCAGTAAATTTTTTCAAATCTGGTCATGTTGGTCAGTAGAACTTGCGTAAATTTGTTCCATCGGTCAAATTGTTATATATTGTACTTATGTCCGGGTTAGGCGTACTTAATACACGGTTAGGCATACGTTAGGTAGGTGATCAGTATTGGTTCGGTTAGATCTTTTCTATTTTTTGTTTTCGTGGTCGAAAATATAACATTTTACATTAAAACAAAAAAATATTTTCCAAGTTATTGGTTCATGGTCGAAAACGCAATAATTCCGCTGAAAAAATGTTTGTCATTTCGCATTTTATGTTTCGGCGTCTTTGTCAGTGTAAGTCCAAAACACTTTCACCGAGAAATTATTCATTCCAGAAAAATTTGTAGACTATTCTAGAATTTAGACCGTCAGTCAAAAAGTTTGCCTTTCAAAACGTGCCACCTCTAACCGAAAATGGAGGAGGCAAGATTTTTTTTTCCTTTGTAAGAACGTTAACCCCTTTTCGATCGCGAATATTTTTACTTTAAACCAAAAGTATAGCTTTTATTGTTATTCAAAACCAAATATTTTAGTAACGAGTCTCTTACGTTACGCACATTTTGGGTTCCTTTTCCCACGCCTAAACTAAAAAAAACAACAACACAAAACAACAACAACATTTAGAAGCATTTGCAGCAAGTTGCATTTTAATACATCATATTATTATTTCCGGTGGAACATTACAGTCCCACTGGGACTGAAAGGGTTTACCTAAATTATTTGTTCTTTGCACGAAAAAACAAATAAAAAACAGAGAAAAAGGCGTTGTTAAAAAAAATTTCTGCGAAATTAGCAACTACAGGGTGTTCAAAAAGAAAGACAACCCATTGGAGCATGCATATATCATTTCTTTTCTCTTTGGTTGGCGTTTCTTTTTGAACACCCTATATTAAAACATAAACGCTTTTAGCCTCGATACTGTGAACCTCATCAATTAATAAACTCAACTGTTATTATATGGGCACTTAGTTTTAGTGTGTTAATTATGATGACATTAACGACGAGAGTTACCAAGAAGATACGTTAAAGATTAACAGCTATATGGGATTAATGTGTATAATTGGTATAATAAATTTATTAAGTAAAGATTTTAACTGAGAATTGTGGGAAATAAATTTGTAGTCTCTCTCTCTCTCTCTCTCTCTCTCTCTCTCTCTCTCTCTCCATTATATATATATACTGAATATCTTTTATCTAGATAAGGGGGAGGGGGTTATAGTCTACGAGCCTGATTTCCTGACCCCTACATGGCAAGTCTCCTTATGTGAAAAACCTTAAAAAAGTTGTCCAAAGTATGTCTTATTTTGAAAGCAAACGAACGTTTCTGAAAACGCATTTCCATCATCAGTGCAAATCTGACGAAAAATATTTATTATTCTAATTTAAAACATAAAATAGGTGTGTGTAATAATAATAATAATAAATAATAATAATAATAACAATAATAATAATAATAATAATTTTTATATATATATATATATAATATATATATATATATATATATATATATATATATATATATATATACTGTACTGTATATATATATATATATATATATATATATATATATATGGTATGAAAACAGTTATTTTTCTCCCTTTCGTTTATATTAATTTATAAACTTGACAAAAATAATGTCGGAATATGAAAACATTTAATAATATATTATAAAAAAAATGCTAAACCACTTAAGCGATATGAAGGTCATTAAAGTTTCCCTAATGGCAGCCAGGTGGGAGAATTAAATTGGAAAAAAGCGTCGTTCACTCCATCTTTTAATGCTTGGGATGATCCCTTTTACCCCCTCCCCCCCTTTCCCCTTACTTTCCCTTATTTTCTCCTTATTTAAACAAACTTCTTCCATAAAGGGGGTTTTAAACCCTTTTTTTCCTACTTTGATAACTTTCTTTCCCTCAGATTATTTATTTAAGGAAGATAGGGGGAAGGGAGGGGCTACGTGGAGGGAGATATAGATGGGGGGAAAGCTGAGGGGAAGGGAGAGACGGACCCCGAACTCCAACCGGCAATTGGGGGATATGGGGTATATTTTTCAGTGTTTCGGGGATTTTGCTGAATTTCGCTATTTTAAGGTCACGACGTATTATATGCTTCAGGCGAAGAAATAGAAGAGATTTTGGGATTTGGGGGACTTGAATGGATGTTTCGGGAGTCTGGGAGGAAGGGAGTGTCTTCATACGAAGGAAAAAATAAATTTAAGATATTAATGCGAGTCTTTATATGTGGTTGGAAGATGGTTTTATTTCTTAAAGGATTCGTTCTTTCGGCCATTTCGTTACCTTCGTTCGAAGGAACTTTTTTCGTTTTTGAAATTACGGTTTTATTTTAACGAAATGTTAAAATTTATTCGCTTTAAAGTTAATTGACGTATGTACAGGGTGGCCACAAAGTCCCTTCGCATGAAAAACAAAGGGAACATACAGATATGCCGTAATTTCGCTGCTGCAAAGGTTTTTTGTGGCCACTCTATATACCTTCATGGCCCATTAGGGCATATCATACTCTGGGTTCAGGGTTGAAATTTTGGAAAAACAAAGTGGCTAATATGTATTCCTATGTAAAAATTAATTCTAAGATGGGTTTATTATTTGCAACTTTTCCGAAAAATCTAATTTTCATGGTCAAAATCGCGATTTTCTGATTTGAAGGCTGCCTAACGCAGCCTCAGGGCACCCAAAGCGCGAAGCTGTTCTGTATATGATTTAGTCTAAAAACTGCTTTTCCGACCTCATCCTTGCTTTCTTGCGTGTTTCAACACCTCTGGGTGCTGAAAAAATGTTTAGGTTTCACGTAAAACTTAAGAATTTTAAGTTTTTCTTCAAAGAATAGGCGCGGCTCACCAGCTCTACTCTGATAGAGTAGAGGGAGACTTGCCACCTCCACGTGTAGGTTTACACGCCTGTTCTTCCTGGATCCCTGAAAAGCGTGGCCTCATAAGATCTTATATTATGATCTTATGATATTATGATCTCGATGGTCTATCCTGGCTCTCACCCACCCATCTCTCCTCTCGTGATCGTACACAGCTTGGGAAGCAGTTGAGACTTCCTGTACAGTTCTCTCGCAGTACTGAGTATGAACAGAGAAAGCGTCTACTTTGAGTGGAGTTTTCCTGAGATCCTCGAGCTCAGTCAAGGTTATCTTGCAGGTGAAAATAGGCTTGTAAATATTCTCTGATTCCCAGTTGATGAGATCCTCAGGTGAAGTGGCTTGCAGATTGACTTTGGGATTTTTATGGGGCTTCACTGTCGCATCACCAAAGTCTCTTCCTTCTCTGATCTTCTCTATCTGGCTCACAGCAAAAGCTCTCTGATGCTCATCCTCACTGCACAGGAATGAAGCCAGGATGTTCTCAGGATGTGCGTGGTAAGCTCCTCTTATCACTGCAGCAGAGATGATGTTCCTGACCTCGGTAGTCTGGTCCCTCAGCAGCCTCAGGCTTGAAAAAACGTGTGCAGGACCAAATTTGAGGTGGTGCTTCACTTTGATGTCGTAGTACATTTTGAAGTAGAAGTTAAGGCAGAACTTCGCGAGGACCTCGAGCCTCCTCAACACCTCCCCCTTCAGTCCGTGCTCCCTCATCCACAACAGCAAGATGGCCTTTGCAGTAGTGAGCCACCTGGATTGGTTCAGAGGTCCGCACTTGAGACCAGCCAACTGTGGACTGAGACTTCCAGACTTGATGGCTTTGATCAGAAGATAGCAGTTGTGCTGGTCTGTGGAGAAAGATTTGACTATCTCTACTGGCAGCTCTCTGATATCTTCAGTTCCTTCCACTGGTTTGAAGATGAAGTTGACCTCAAGTTCATTCACTTTCTCAAGAAGTTTTCCAATAGGCCCACTGAAGCCTGACCAGGGAGTTACAGGGCCGTCCAGCTTGATGATTAAGTGCCTCAGGGGGAGCTCGTTCACATGGAGCTGACAGATCATCCAGTGGCACTTGCAACCCAGCATCTTCTCCAATAGGGCTATGGCGCCTCCAGACCACCCCGTGTTGGTGGAGTCTCCTCCACTCATTACAAGGCTCTCGTCAGCTCCGTGATCCAGAAGCCACTCATGCAGGCCCTGAGCGATCTTATGAGCAGGCTTTTCTCTTCCTCAGGTTCCTCGGGAGTGAACTGAAAGAGGTACTTTCCTTGAGGCTCCCACGTGACAGTGTAATGCTCCTCGATCACTTTGCCAGGATGAAATCTCCCTGTCACTTCGTCATATTTCAAAACCTTTGTGTTCCTATCCTGCTTGCCATCAAAGAATATCCCAAAGATCTTCTCCTCCTCTGACCTCTGCGTGAGAGCTTCAACTGATGAGGCCATTACTTCCTCCTTGGCCCTCCAGACTTTCATGCCATCTATGGCCAAGTAAGCCTTGTCTTTGGAAAGATGACCGGCCTTACCGAAAAAAATGGCGTCCACTCACTTCTACTTCACAATTATAACTGGCGTAATTGCTCAGAGCCATCTATTGAGAGAATGTTGAACTTCACCTTCTGCGTCCAAATGGTTACAAAGATTCAAATGGAGTAGATTTTTTTTTCTTATGTATGTATGTATGTATGTATGTATGTATTAAACCTGTGTAAGAGTTAAGCAAAGTTAATGTGTCTAAATGGCAACACATTATGACAAAGGGTTAAAAATATGAGGTTGTGTTCAATTGAATATTTGGTATTTCAACATAGAACAGAAAACCGCAATTTTGAACATGATAACGCGATTTTTGGGAAAAGTTGCAGAAAAGAAACCCCTCTTAGAATTAAATTTTACATAAAAATACATATTAGCCAGAGTGAAATTCGGACTCGGAAAAGTATGATATGCCCTAATGGCCCATTAGACCAGTGGTGCACAAACTTTTTTGATGTGAGGGCCAAGCGAAGAAAATAACTAAATGTATTAGCCTACTTACTTTCCATCTAAGTCATAAATTGGGTCACTTTTACATTCTAACTTTTTCATTGAATTGAAAAGACCCGTGGGCCACTGAAAAGACCCGTGGGGACACATTTGGCCCGCGGGCCAGGGTTTGTGCATCACTGCATTAGACGATGTGTTGCATATAATCTTCAGTTTAAGATTCATTTTTGGAATAATTGGACGAACTTTATAAAAGATAAAAATGAATTTTATCACAAAGGAAGAACAGATCCATATTTGAAACTATCCTTTTAATTCTTTTAAGGATCCCACGAAGCCAAGATTCATATTTTCTCCTTCTAATAAAGATTTATTTTTGTTTCAAATGGTTTGATTTTTTCTTCTCGTTTTAGGGTGGGAGGGTGCTCAAATCTAAGAATTTCAATTAATAAAATGTCGTACACCGTTTTTAACACAAATTTGCAGAATACACAAAAATAGAAATTGCGGTAATTATTTACAAAATGCCATGAGCTGAAGTTGAAGTCAAAAATACATTTTTCTAGTGTATTTTGGTGTGCTCTGTTCAAATATGACCTTCATTTCCTGTGCAAGTGGAAATAAATATGATTTTTTGGACATTATTTCAGTCATATTTCTTTCCATGTGCACAGAAAATGAAGGTCATATTTTTGACATCATCTAATCTAACCTAACCTAACCTTTTTGCTTGAATCACCGTCTAAACTGATATTTACTACCACACCAAAATACACTAGAAAAATGTATTTTTGACTTCATCTAACCTAAACCTAACCTAACCGTCCTTTTGCTTGAATCACCGTCTAAACTGATATTCGCTAACTGGGGGGCGAACCAGCTTTCATATTTGGGAGCACAGAATTTAAGACAAAATCACCAACTTAATTAGACCTAATAATGTAAAATATAATTGATATACCAACCTTCATTTATGCTTCGGGTGGATAAAGAAGGCAGCTTGCATAAGATTGCCGGTCTTCACGATAACAACAACACGGGTTATTGCACTTTGGACACTGTTTTGAAGTTGGAAGAACGCCGTGATCTTGAAATATTTAATTGAAGCCGGATTATTATGGCCAAAACGTTCAATTGCTCGAATGTACGTCACACCACACCCTTCACACAACACCATCCTAGAAAAACTAACCATGAAGATGGGATTGTGGGTCCTGAGTAATGCATAGCAAATTACGTCATATGACGTCATCACTATTTCTCCTACAAAAATCCCAAAATTATGATTCTTTGCGCAATAATGCATGTATTTATATATATATATTATCTTATCATAATAATTTTTACCATAAATAAGCATTTGCCCCAGAAATGAGTAGCAAATTTGAATAAAGGAACTAAAACTACATAAAAAGTTATTTTCAATCACAGGTTCAGCTCATGGCATTTAGTAAATATTAACCGAAATAGCATTTATTAAGTTATTCAATTAGAAGAATGCGGAAGAGATCCAAAATATTACTTTTCAGGACCAATTGAGGCTCTCCTAGGAAGAAGTGGCTAAGCGACAAAGGTAAAAAAACGCCAGAAAACGCACTTAAAAGTTGTCCCAAATATGAAAATGACATAACTTTTGAAGATATTATATCTGCAAAAGTTCAAAAGTTCAAAAGTTATGTCATTTTCAAATTTGGTACAACGTTTAACTGCTTTTTCTAATGTTGTTTTAAATTTGTCGCTTAGCCAATTCTTCCTAGAATGGGCCTCAATTAACACCTACAATTTTGATTCCTGAAATGTTGTTACAGAATTAACTCTTATTTCGTCGTTTTAAACCAGTGAAGACACTGAGATCGGGGGTTCGACTACCAATGGTGCTAATTAATAATAATAAAAAATCCAGGAGTTAGCGCGATAGACCGCATTAATTGGCCTGAGCGCTCCGTTAATTTCTGGCCATCTTGAGTAATAATTATTATTATTACTACAACGTGTTGTAAAATAAGAAATGAGGACGCAGATGTTTCTTAACTTGAAATTATCCATATTTTCAGTATTCAAAAAGTCGACTATATATATATATATATATATATGGAGTTTACTGAAATTAAAAGTATATCTTTGTTTTTAGCTCATATTTATGTCCACTGAATAATTAATTAACTGCGAACGTTTATTTACTGAAATTGGTTTCAAGAAGATTAAACTCGCTTTGTAACAAAGTTACAAAATAAGGAAAAATTTTGCATTTTGGAGAAAGCTTTTTTATTAAGAAGAAATATTAGTAATTTATCTGATCCAAGTGAAAAAATTATTTTGTTTTTCTTTTTTTTCAGAGATAATTTTTTTTTTGTTTTCAAGAAAATCTCTCTCTCTCTCTCTCTCTCTCTCTTGGAATTCATCATATCAAAACGCATTGTGTATCACCTTGAATCTAACAATCTAATTTTTTATCCTCAACATGGATTTAGGCGACATAGATCCTGTCTGACAAACCTATTACAGTTTTTCCATAATATGCATACACTATACGATGCAAGTAGGACAATAGATATAGTGTATCTCGACTTTCAAAAAGCCTTCGACAAAGCCCCTCACGCGACATTGATGGCTAAAATCAGAGAACTAGGAATAACCGGACTCGTTTCCAACTGGATTGAGGATTGGTTAAAAGATAGAAAGCAGAGAGTGGTAATAAATCGAGTGGTTTCGGAGTGGGTGCCCGTCGCCAGTGGTGTCCCACAGGGTTCCGTTCTGGGTCCTTTACTTTTTATCATCTATATTAATGATATAGACGTCGGGCTTCTAAGTACAATCTCCAAATTTGCAGACGACACGAAATTAAGAAGTAGTGTAAATACTGAGAAGGGCGTAAGAACGCTTCAGAATGATCTTGACAGGTTGGGTGAATGGTCTGCTACTTGGCAGATGCCATTTAACTTGGACATATGTAAGGTAATGCACATAGGTTATAAAACCGGAAGACTGATTACTCTCTCTTTGGAAGGAACTTGACTGAGACCGATCTAGAGAAAGACTTAGAGTCTATATCAGCAACGATCTGAAACCATCGAAGCACTGTGCAGAAGTCGAAAAGAGGGCCTTAAAAATATTAGGTTATATTAAAAGAAAGTTCCAGTTTCGGAACAAGGAGACTGTAATGTCCCTTTATAATTCACTAGTCAGACCTCAACTGGAATACTGTGCGCAGTTTTGGTCTCCATCCTTCAGGAAGGATATAGAAAGGTTAGAAAGGGTACAAGCAAGGGCTACAAAATTGACCCCTTCAATGAGAATGCAAAACTACCAACGGAGATTGGAGCGCCTAAATCTGTTTACCTTAGAGACGAGGAGGTTGCGCGGTCAGCTTATTCAAGTCTTCAAGATGCTCAATGGAATAGACAGGGTAGATTACAGAAACTTATTCTCACTTAATGCCAATCCGACAAGAAATAATGGGTTTAAACTGGAACTAGATATTTAGGACCTCTGTCTGCAGGAATTTCTTTTCCTATAAAATAGTTAATATCTGGAACCAACTTCCCTCAGAGGTTGTTTCAAGCCAAAGTGTAAATGTGTTTAAAAATAGGCTATACAAAGTACCGAATACTCTCATGTTTTAAAACTAAAACATAACGTAACTCTGCAGGAGTTCGCTTGCACGGTGTCTCTGTGGGCATGCTAATTATAGAGCTTTTTATATATTCTCCGCTTTCCTCTAAAATTTCTTTGGCTACTTTTCCAGGGTCAAGGTATTTTCTTCAACCTTTTTCCGTACCTGCCTCTGGCAGGTAGGAAGCGGAGGGTGGGGAGAGAGCCTTATACTTTTCTATCCAGTTTTCTACTACTACTAGAATAGCTGAAAGAAAAATAAACTTGTTTCATAACAGGAACCTCCAAGAGTGGACCGGAAGGTCTTTGAGGCTTCCTCTTGTCCTTGTAACTCTCTCTCTCTCTCTCTTTCTAGTTTATACAACGGTGCTATTTAATGAACGATCTCTCTGTGTGCATAGCATAACTGTAGAGCTAGCTTATACAGGGTGTCCCAGAATTAACTATTTCAATGAAATCGGACAAATTTTTTAAAAACACTTTTATTTATGTTTATCATGTTTAATGTGTTAAAAATGTATAAATTTCTAAATTTTTTTCATAATTTTATTTTCATAATTTTTTCATTATCTGGTCCAATGAAAGACCGTCTGAAGTCATAGAATGGCAAAGAGACTCTCCAAAAGTTAACGTGTGGCTTGGAATGACCAAATCCAAAATTTATGGCCCATTCTTCTTTGCGGAAGCAACTGTAACAGGTACCGTCTACCTTGATATGCTTCAGCAGTTTCTCGAACCACGCTTCTTGATGATGGCATTCTTGATAATGTTGTGTTTCAACAAGATGGAGCACCATGTCATTATGCTCTAATTGTTCGAGAATACCTCAACAGACGCCTTCCGAATCGGTGGATTGGACGTGGAGGACCTCGACCTTGGCCTCCGCGTTCTCCGGATTTGACACCCCTGGATTTCTTGCATGGGGTTTCATAAAAACAAAGGTTTATCGCCAAAAGATCAATGCTTCTTGTTGAAACACAACATTATCAAGAATGCCATCATCAAGAAGCTGTGGTTCGAGAAACTGCTGAAGCATATCAAGGTAGACGGTACCTGTTACAGTTGCTTCCGCAAAGAAGAATGGGCCATAAATTTTGGATTTGGTCATTCCAAGTCACACGTTAACTTTTGGAGAGTCTCTTTGCCATTCTATGACTTCAGACGGTCTTTCATTGGACCAGATAATGAAAAAATTATGAAAATAAAATTATGAAAAAAATTTAGAAATTTATACATTTTTAACACATATTAAACATGATAAACATAAATAAAAGTGTGTTTTTAAAAAATTTGTCCGATTTCATTGAAATAGATAGTTAATTCTGGGACACCCTGTATATTCCTTTTTCTGTAAAATTTTCTTAGCTACTTTTCCAGGATGAAGGTATTTTCTTCAACCTTTTTCCGTACCCGCCTTTAGCGGGAAGGGAGCGGAGGGTGGGTAGAGAGCCTTATACTTGTCTATCCAGTTTTTTAGTACTAGAATAGTTAAAAAATTAACTAGTTTAAATAACAGGAATTTCCCCGAGTGGACCGAAAGGTCTTTGAGGCTTCCCCTTCTCCTTGTAACTCTCTCTCTCTCTCTCTCTTAATGAGTTTGTGCGTATTGCCTCATTTCCATTCTTTCGTTCATTGTGGCTTCCTTTGTAATGAACACTTAATTGAGAGAGAATCCAGCTGAGGTTTCATTGTACGATATTGTAATTAATCGTTACGTGGAAATAGGTTTAATTTTTTTATAAAATGGAGGCTAAGTATATAATAATAATAATAAGAAGAAGAAGCAGAAGAAGAAGAAGAAGCAGAAGAAGCAGAAGCAGAAGAAGAAGAAGAAGAAGAAGCGTTTCCATTTTTATTCTTTTTAACTCAGTTCTCAAACTTTTAACCTAATCAAAATTTTAAACGTTTAGAAGTTATATGTATGTGTGAAATCCGTTATTTCACGTAACGTAACCTAACGTAATCTCACGTTCGTTAACCTAACTTAATTTTCACGAAATGATTTAGGGTCTCAGGCGTGAAGCGAAATGCCTGACATTTTTATGCATAAAGTGAAATCATTGGTTTCGCGCATTAATTGCAATATACTGTATATGGATGTATTCTAAAGCAGACTAGACACCTAGCTCAGGACACTCCCTGATGAACCCTGATGTAAAATGGACAGCGCAGGAGAGCAATTCTCGAGAACAAGGATTCAGTAACCCGAGGCACGCGTGCAACAGGGTAGCACTCTAAGAGATGTTGTGTGACACCCTAATTTACAGGAAAAATAATAAAAAAAGTAAATTTGGAAAGAAATAATTTTGTAAAGACATTTTCTTTAACATTTTTTTAACAATTTTAAACTGTTTCGATAATAATTTACAGTTAAAAACTGTATCACTGTATAACTGTTAATATAACGTATTTACGTGTTATTATAAAGGTAAACTATAAAGTAATCATACGACACACATTAGAAAATTATAATATTAAAACGTACATTTCGAAAAAGTAATGGTGCCACGCGCGGAGGGCCTTAAAGTTTGAATATTGATAAATGGCACTCAAATAGAAAAACGTTGTCGACTCCTGTTCTAGAACATCGAATCGGGGTTAGAGGAGGGTCCTCCAGCTTGATCGACGCACGGAATCCATGACAGGTTGATATATATATATTTAAGAAACACGATTTAGGTAATTTCTGTGCATTAACTTTGAATGGCATCCTATTTTCGATTATTTCTGATTGTGTGTAACACTAATAACCAGTGAGCAGGGCCAGAAACTGGCATTGTGCTCACGCCAACTAATGGGTCCATTGCGCTAACTCCTAAATTATTATTATTATTACGAGCACGTTACGGTGTTATCCATTGAGTTACGGGCGTTACCATGAGTATGTGTAAGTTGGTATACGAAGTATCGTATAAGGTCATTCTTTAAGTATGCCACACTTTCAAATAAGAAAGATCAGTGGACTAAATTACGTTCATGAAACTTTGCGAGATTACTTTGGAAGGATTTTTTTTTATACAGACACACATCTTGTTCAGCGTCCTTTCGATGGGAGACCATCTTCCGTGTTTAGATGATATAGCTACCCGTGGTTCGGATCCCACACAAAGCTGTAGGTCCCCTCCCTCCATCGCATGATCTTTACCTTTATGAAAGGTTAAACAACGCCATCAAACAAAACTTTCCTTTTGCGAAATCGTACGTGGCGAATTCTGAAAGTGTAATTTCTTATCCTGACCTTTTCCAAGAAGAAGAAAAATGGAGAAACGAGGAAAAGAGCTTTTGATACTTTTTCCGTTGCACTGGAATGACTTATGAAGATAATGGGCTCGCTAATCGAGTGTCTCTCTCTCTCTCTCTCTCTCTCTCTCTCTCTCTCTCTACTCTCTCTCTCTCTCTCTCTCTCTCTCTCTTAGCAACCGAAAAGACATTTGTTTCTCTGATTTAGCCGAATGTCTTAAATTATAAATAAATAGTAAAGTAAAAATGCATTAGTCCTTCTTCTTCTTCTTCCTTGGAGTAGGTTAAGATAAGTTAGGTTGTTGCTCTTCAACTTCTTCCTTCTTCTGGTTGCCATGACAACTATCAGGGCAATGGAGAAGAATGGGGAAATGTGGGGAGGGAGGCTGCAAAGTGGGGTGAAACATTGCCGCATTGGAATTTAGACTACGGTCAGTAGGTTGCAACTGCAAATACAACCTGCAACCTTACCATATACCACCATACTGTAACTAATGTAACTAGTAGTGAAATTCTTCAGTTTTCTTTTTCAGAAATTTGATATTGCCATATTAAGATCATAATAATAACAATAACAAATAGTATTTAGTTGAAATAACATAAATTTCTCAGTTAATGGCAACCTTTCTTTCAACTGTAAACTTTTGAAATAAAAAAATAGCCATTACCTATTCATCAATCAAGATTGAAATTTAATTTCAAATCTTTTGTAATATTTATGCCTTCGAGCTTACAGAATTAATTTCCTTTATTGCTAATACTTCTAAGAAAATTTTTAAAGTATTATTAACTAATACTGATGTATTAGTATTGAAATATCTTAAAGATAAATTATTCATTGTTTTAGCTAGAGTTACTGATGCGAGTATTGATTTCTTTAACTTTTAAAAGTATAGGATTTGTGACACTAAGGTTCGAGGGAGGAGATTCTTGGCTTTACTAATTATAGGCTAGTTTACGTTTTACCTGTATTAAGTCAAATATTTTGGGGAATTCAAATAAACAGACTGAATCTTCAGAAATCTATAACCAATTGTCCAGTTTACTAGGATCACTCTTCCATGAAGAAATTTACAAAAAAAAAAAAAAAAAACAGTTGTAGGCGTTGAAGCGGTGTTGTAGTCTTTGCGCCAAAATTTAACTTATCTGCCAAAATGTGTTCATTTGATCTTGGTTTTGCTTCCGCCTGAATTGTTCATTCTGACGAAGGTCAAGCTTGTCACTCTACCTTAAACCTACAGTTTAACGTGGAATCCGAACCACGCCCCACCAGCAGCCCAGGGTCTTAACCACTAGGCTACCCACGGTACCCATTTATGTACGGTACGAACCAATTTCTTTTATTGCGTGGAAGGATGAACAGCTGGGTTTTGCTGCGCGCCACCTGCCATCACCGGGTCTTGATTCCGGAGCCGATGGATTCGTAGTCACCGACGCTAACTACTACACCACCGAGGCGCATTTTTTTTCGTCTCATATGTGTTAAAACTGCACACTTTTCGATTCAATTCTTTTAGTCTCTAATACTGTATAAATGTATATGCGAGTTCAACTAACCTAACCTAACCTAACCTTTCCTAATATACAGGGTGGGCCGTAAGTTTCCATACATAGGAAAATTTAAATTATGGTCTTCACGTGCGTCGGTATTTGGATCAGCAGTTTCCGGATGCTTGGATTGGTCGGCGTGGTCCTGTGGAGTGGCCTCCCAGATCCCCAGATCTCACCCCCCTTGATTTCTATCTTTGGGGGCACTTGAAGGCCATGGTGTATCAGGAAAAGATACGAGACATAAATCATCTAAAGGAACGTATCACCAACGCCATTACAAGCATAACGTCAACTGTGCTAATGCGTGTTCATCAACAGTGGGGAACACGTATTGAAATGTGTTTTCAAAACAATGGCAACCATGTAGAGCATATTATATAAATAAAAATGGTTGTCCATAAAAAAATGTTTATTTTTCCTATGTATGGAAACTTACGGCCCACCCTGTAGATATATAAAACTTAATATAAATATATGAAACAAACCCATTTGGGCGCAAACACTATATAGCCCAAATGAAATATATATTAAATAATACTGATTTTTTATCCCTTCCTTCAACAAATAAATTATTTATTTATTTAAAGTTAAATTCTTCAGGACTTGGGTATGACCTATTTACATCCATATTTATTTCCAGGGTATGACCTATTTACCTCATTTATTTTCGGTGTTTAGGCATGAAAGTTAAGTCCAAGTCCTGTGATATCAGACAAATATGAATTGCTCGCTTATTCGATTACCAAAGGGACTTTGTGGCCACTCTGTACTATTTTTACGTGGTTGGTCCTCTTCGCAATTTCCAGTTTGATAAAAATAATATAAAGCACATAAAGAGCAAACTTTTTTGGGGGTATTTTAAGAGCGTATTATTTGTATGTTTAAAGCCATTGTTTGCTAACCATAAACTTTCAATTTACACGATTCCAGTTAATTTTAACAAAAGTGGTGTATTTGTTGCACTACATATTTTGCTTTTTATCTGTTTTATTGTTTATCAATTATTTTTTTCTTTATTGAGGAGGTGTGTGGATGGGGGAGGGGAGAGAGAAATTGTTTGGTCTGAGATGGAGTTTTTTTTTAGAAAATTTTTGCCTTTCTTCACCGGGATATGCAATGATTTATTATCTCTCTCTCTCTCTCTCTCTCTCTCTCTCTCTCTCTCTCTCTCTCTCTCGTTATGTCTCCTGACTGTCTCGTGGAACCAGATCTTCGGAACTGATTTTAATTTAACGAAACTTAATCAAATTGACCTAACCTGACCTAGCATAACCTAATTATGACCTACTTATAGCAAAGAGACTATTACCTTTGGTTCCTGGAACCCGTAATGAAAGAAGGAAGAGATAACTCGATACAGTTCGAGGAAAATGGTATTATACTGTAGTATGTCATATATGCGAACCTTTTACATATATATAATTATAAATGGCACGAAGCTATTAATGCTTGGCACAGGCATTGTGCCATCTTTGCCGAAGAGACGTGATTCATTAATAACAAACGTCTGAATGGATAATTATGAGGGCTACATAATATAGCGAAAATCAGTAGTACATAATAAGGGCAATGATGCTCCAGTCTGTAGGAATATATAAATCTTTACTTTCCCCAAAATTAAAATATTTTGTAATAAATTTAAAAACTGAAATATTAAAAAATGTATCGTGTAAATTGCAAATTTTGAAGTAAAGTTACTAGATTTTTTTTCAGTATTTTAATTTAGAATAAAATGATAAGCTTCTTTTCATGTAAAATTCTGAGCAAAATAATGAGCTTCTTTGAGGAGGATTGTTTAAGTTTTAAAAAGTTAAACAGTGTGTGTGTGTGTGTGTGTGTGTGTGTGTAAGACACAAATTATTCTTAATCTGATAATGTTAAAAAAGTCATTATCTACATTTTGCTCATTTCTATCGACGGAAATCAATTATTGAGTTCGTGAAGCAGAAAATATCGCGCGTTGCTCTGTCTTCAAAGTCGTATTCGGACGATGATAAATGAATGGTCGGAAGAACACATTTCTGCTCTCTGAGGTTAGTCACTCGGAAAAGGGCAGAATAAGTGCTCGAGTGGATGAGATTTTTCCTCTTAAGATGTGTTATTAAAGCTTACCCACCCAATATATGTATTTACAGCAGCAGAAATGGTGCTTTTCACACTTCGAGAACGTGATTTGGATTTTGTAACTCCCTAATGCGTCTAATGAATAAAATATAATTAGAATTACATAAGATTTATATTCTTTTTTTTTGTACAGGGTGTATATAAAGTAACGCGAGTGAAGAGAGAAATCCGATTTGAAATGGTTTAATTTAATATCAACTCGTTTTTAACTCATAAAACCATTTTCAACAACTCTTATAAACCTTACTATGGAATATACAGTTGTTATAAAAAGTACATGTAATGAATCTTACTCGTCCATGTTCACTCGCGTTAATATAATTCAAATCGGATTTGTCTCTTTATCTGCGTTACTTTATGCACACCCGGTAGTATAATTTCTTAAGAAAGATTCGGCAAATTTTTAAATTAAATCCCCATTTAGTTTTCGAGGCATCCATGTATGTACTACCCCGTACATACACACACTTTGTATAATTCTATTAAACTAATACAAAATTTCATTTTTATACACGTTTAATAAATACAGGGTCTTCCAAACACGATATTCAAGTTTTTTAATTCATATGTTACTAAGTATTTAAATATATTCCTACGAAACATCATTATTTTAAGGGAACTTTTGAAGTTTTTATGTAGTTTAGGTCAGGTTATCAACGAATTTACGGTACAAGATAGCGTATTTTACTTACCTTTTGACTAACACGACTTTTTAGATTATCTTTCACATCTCCAGTATCCTCCAATTTCTTCATTGCGGATCTGATAGGAATTTCCCTTACCTCAAATTGCAAATTGTCCTCTAAAATCACCCTGTACTCGCACAGCACTGTTTATATGAGAAAACGCTTCACAGTAAATACACGTTAAACTGTACAATACGCCATATTGTACTGGAATTTCGATGATAGCCTAACCTAGTTATTGTAGCCAGTGGCGGCTCGTGACTTAAAACAGTTGTGTGCTACAACAGAAATTTATATATATATATATATATATATATAAACTGATAAATTATAAAATAGAACTAATTCATCGTGATTATAGTAAGTGTTCTGCGCAACTAACGGTAGATAGATATGGTACTTACTTATTTACGAAAAATGAAATTCATGCGACGTCATGGTAGGCCCGACTTAACTGTGTTGCAATATTCACACTACCGAGAACACTAAGATCCAACACATTGTTTATATGCTTCTTGTTTTCATTATGCTTTCTAATCAGTGCTTTAAGATGGCCAACATCTTTCACTCCCGTGTTACTGAATGAATCACTGTTACCAAAAAGAAGGCATGGAAAGCAGAAAAGAGCATCCCGAACATCACAACCACAAATCCAACTATAATCATCATAAATCTTTTTGCGAAATTGTCTTAAATATTGTCGATTGTTGCTTCCCTTGGCTTTCTGACTTAAATTTAAATCGGGAGTTGGCCTACCTAACTGTTTTATTTGAGCTTTTTCATTTGATGTTCTAGATGAAAAGGTACTTTTAATAAATTGTCCACTGAATTCATATTTGTATAAAAATTAATAATTTATATACAACACTTGAGTAAACAAAAACACACACACACGCATAAAACTGCTGCAGCGACTGGTAGCACATTCAAGCCTTATCCGAAACTGGACCGAAAGACACGTCTGCGCATGCGCTTTGTCTGATTTCACTCGATTTGGGTGCTTATACTGATGACAGCACATAAGTACAAAATAGAAATGCAGGGAATGCAGAGTTAATTCGTTTTTTCGTAAATCGGAAAACAATTTAGATCAAATTGGAAATTACAGAAGATATTATAAGTAATTTTATTGATTTATTATTTAGCTATTTACATATTTTAAAAACTGATGTGCTGTAGCACGTAAGCTCATAATGAGCGGCCGCCACTGATTGTAGCTTAACTTACATTAAAAAACATCCAAAGTTCCATGAAAATAATGATGTAGAAAATTAGGGGGTCTTTTCGGTTTGGCGGACTGCTACAGATTTTTACGAAACTTAGCAAATCAGTTATTTACATATTTTATCCTAAGGAAATGTAAGGTAGGTTAGGTTAGGTTTAGTTAAGTTACGTTAGGAATTAGGCATTTCCTTAGGATAAAATTTGTAAATAATTGATTTGCTAAGTTTTGTAAAACTCTGTAGCAGTTCGCCAAACAAAAAAGATCCGAAATTTATGTCAGATACTTTGTATACGTACAAATTCAATACAATAGAGCGTCCTTTTTTTTGAACGAGCTGTAGTTCTCTTGAGTTCTTAGCAGCCAGTCAGTCAAAAAATTTATATAATTCGCTGAAATTTTGAGATTTGTTAAGGAAGACTTAGTTCAAATGATGAACAGGTGATTAAATTATCTTTATGAGAATTAAACGTTTTTCTTCTTTATTGATGTTGTTGTCATATACGTGCTACTAAAACATAAACTGTGGAAGACTAGACCCTGCGTCCAGACTTTCACAAACCCAACAACCTTCCCGACACGATACTTTCTGCCAACTGTTCGAGAAAAAGTAACTATGTCGATACAATGACGTCATTCCAGACTCTATTTTAAAACTCCTGAACAGTTGTTTAACTCATCTAAAGTAAGTAAGCTTAAGACTTTAAGACTAAACACTATTCAAGTTTCGGTATGATGTGTACTTTTAGCAAGAGACGTATTGCATTCTTGTCCCCTCTTTTAAAGGTTCTCAGTATGTCGAGAATGAGGTCACTGTACCGTCGGAAAGGTTTTTCTGTGCTAACTCTTCTGTAGCTGTGAGTTGTCCGTGTTCAAACGATACCCACGGGTGCCACCTAAAGTCGGCTCTAAAGCTGTTGTGGCTCACTCATATCCTTGTAACTCTCTCTCTCTCTCTCTCTCTCTCTCTCTCTCTCTCTCTCTCTCTCTCTCTATCATTTGAACCATCATTTACCATCACCCAATATGTGTGCCCATAAAAACCAAAGGTATTATAAACAACCAACATTAATGGATTAAAAAAATATAACTGCAGGTAGCTAAGGCACGTTTCCGTAAAAAAGTTCATCTAGAAAAGAATTTAAAAGCATAAATAATTACTAATTGGTAATTAATATATGTTCGGTATTTTTATTCTTTTATTGATACTAAGAAGAAAATTAAAAACCAAAACCGTCATAACTAATTATTAACTTTTTTTTTTTTTTTTTAGAAATTGTAGTTTTTTTCCGAGCACTATACCTGTAGCAAATAGTTTTATTTTTAAAAAGCGATGAAAGGTTTCAACGTTTCCATTTCCAGGCTGTTCTCGACACATCGCTGCAATCCGCTCCTGGGTTTTAGAGATTAAACAATATATATATATATATATATATATATATATATATATGGTTGCATATATTGCGTTTTACAACCATGAAAATGAATACAGGGTAGGGAACCCTCTTTTCCGAGTGACTGATTTCCTTTCGGAATTATTATGGCGAAGGGGAACTTTAAAAAAGGAGAACTTAAATAAATAAATTGACACGCTTGAAAGGGGAACAAATTGGAACTTTTTCCTAGTGCTTTTTAAATAATTAAGTTACACACACACACACACACACACACATATATATATTTTTTTTATTATGGTTTCCCAAAAACACAAAGTGAACCTTCCTCTTCACCTCATATTGTTTGGCATTGGTACTCCTAGTTTTAATTTGGCTAAATTTCTGGTTTCTGTTATTGATCCATTAACGCGTAATCGATATACTTTACGTGATTCTTCTTTGTTTGTTGATTACATCAAGTCTATTAATAATATTGGTTATTCCGTGACTAGTTTTGACGTGGAATCTGTTTTCATTAATGTACATGTTAATGAGACTCGTAATATTATATAATTTGTTAGAGATGATATCGATACCTTTGGTCTGAATAAGTCTAATTCCTCACGCTCGCTATATCTTGCGGTTGACGATACGGTTTTTAAATTTAATGATCAATTGTATAAACGAGTGGACGGGGTGGTTGTGGGTTCTCCCCCTGGGTCCATCTTGATTTTCCCTTACAATTTCGTCCTGTTGCTTACAAACGTTATGTGAATGATGGTTTTATATTGTTCAAACACAAAGTTGATGCACCTTTAAATGCAAAAAACTCCACCCGAGGAGGATGCCAGTGGGCGTCGAAACTGTTGTGGAAATAAACTCTGTCTATTAGAGTGGGTTTTTATTTTCATATTAATGCTCCTTTGTTTCTTGAGTACATAAACTCTCGTCATCATAAATTAGACTTATAATGGAAACTGAGATTAATGATAAATTGCCATTTTTGGACGTTTTAGTCACTCGTGATACGTCCTCATTTATTACTTCCTTTTATCGAAAGAGAACCACTACTTTGCTTTGTACCAGTTTTTTTTAGTTCAGTTCCTTTTAATTTCAAAATTGCTAGTATGAAATGTAGAATAGCTTTTAGAATCTCCTCCGATTGGTTGTCAGTTCATGGTGAGATGAAATATCTTAAATCATTTTTTCTCTTTAAGCTTTATCCATCAAATGTGATTCATAAGCGTATTCATGATTTTTTGAATGATGTCTAGCAACCAAAGCAGTTCACACCCGCAGTCCCAAAGCTTAAGATTTATTTTAAATTAAGGTCTATGTTAAATTGCCATTTCTGGGATCTTGTAAATTAGTTAACATGCTTAAGAATTTACTTAATAAGTCTTTTCGGTGCTACTATAGTATGTGGTCTACCTCGATTCGGCGGTCTACCTTTTAATTATAGCTTCTTACCTTGTTTACTAATTGCCTGTTTACATTCCAATGTCCATCGCCCTTGACGATTGGTTAGGTTTAGTCATGATATTTTCGTTAGTTTTAACGAAAATATCGTGACTAAACCTAACTAATCGTAGGTAGACCACATACTATAGTAGCACCGTCTTTTCCTTATTGTCAGTTTGTTTCTCTTCGTTTGAATAATGTCAGCCTTTTCACAATTTTTAACCATAAAGAGAGCCTCCCCGTTTCTTTGAGAGACTCTGTTGTTTACTCGTTTTCGTGTGCGAGTTGCAATGCTTACTATGTAGGTTCAAACGTGCCTACAATTGAAGCAGAAGGCTGATAAGCAGAGAGATCTCTCTCATAGGACTGGTCGACCCGTGTCTAGTCCAGAATTTTCAGCCATACGTAATCATTCGGTTAATTGCAGTCATCCATTTAATATTAGTAATTTCTGTTTTGTCATCCTCTGCTCACGTTATTGATTTAAACAACTCCGTCCGTCCCTTAATGATTTGGCTGCTTTCATAAAATTAAATATCGTTAAATCAACTAACTTGACTGCAGCAAAATTTCTTTTTGCGTTCTTTTTTGTCTCCTGCGCCAAACGGACGATTTGTGCTTGAAGTAGTTGTGTGACTGTCTCTGGGAGAAATGGGTGCCCGTTTTGGGTACCCACACCACCCGAGAACTTCTATCATTTATTTTTATTATTTTTTTTATTTGTTTATACTCTCGTTTTTAGATTTGTTGATGACGAATATAGTTAGATTCGAAACGTCCTGTTGGAATAAGGTCTTCATCTTCCTGGGTAAACACACAGGTCTCCCAGAAACCGATCCATAGCCGACACACACACACACACACACACACACACACACACACACACACACACACACACACACACACAGTATATATATATAGTTGTACAGTTTCTTGTGTAATTATTCTGTGTAGAAAGTTTACGCTCTAAGGAAGGTCTGATCTATTTGCTCGTAAGTTTCCTTCCAGTGCCGCGAAATGACTGAACTCGAATGAGTCACATTCTGGAACAGTTCCAAAATCCAGAGACGTCCTAGAACAAGGCTGTCCAGACACTGAGGAGACAAGGGGAAACACTTGCCAAAAATTAAAATAAAGGGAGAGTCACGAGGGAAATCCGAAGGCTGGGTTATTAAAGAGACCCAAAGAGAGGGTAAGAATAAATTTTTGTTCATACAAAATTTGAACTTATTGCGAGATGTTTTAAAGGTTGTTTTACAAACTTTCTTGGGTATTTTTGTTTGAAGATTTTAAGTATTTGAAGAGGCTTTTGGGATTGGTTGAGGGTATTTTAAAAGACTTTTTAATTGGTAGCTGAAAGAATGGCAGACATACTGTTGTGCTTTCATCTGCTTTAAGGATTTCAAGTTACACATAAGACACCAAAATTTAATATGAATTTAGTAAACTACAGAAAGGGACACACACACACACACACACACACACACGTATCCAGAAACCATCAGCAAATATCAAGTATAATTTTGTATTAAAAGAATAATTTCGATGTTTTAAAAATATTTTGAATGCATCACCACGAGAAAATTGCAAGAAATTAAAACTATTTGTTGATAAACTGAATATTAGAATAATTTTAACATGAAACAAAAATTTAAAAGTTACCATAATTTGATAATAATTAAAAGTTTGGCTTTACTGGGCTCTCTGATTAGTCAAAAAGTAATGTATCATTTTATAGGGAGTTGACACGACTAAATGATATATATATATATATATATATATGAAAAATTATTTCACGAAAGTGACACGTGAAAAGTATTTATGATGAATAAAACCACGAAGGAAAAAAGAAACACAAAGGGGTGCTCAAGCGCTTTCGTCTAATGACATCCTCAGGAACATCCTGAGGATGTCATTAGACGAAAGCGCTTGAGCACCCCTTTGTGTTTCTTTTTTCCTTCGTGGTTTTATTCATCATAATATATATATATATATATGGGATGAATTTCACAATAAAACACGTGAATGAATGAATGCTGCAAACCCACAAGGAAAAGAAAAACGATTCCAAGGCCTTTCGTGTATTCAAAGCTACACCTCGTCAGGGAATGAAGTTAAAAGGCGAGAAGCCCATATATATATAACAAACGTACAGGAAAAACAAAACAATTAGCACATACTTAACAAGGGTTAATGAGAGGCAAAAGAAATTTTAACATGATATCGTCAATTTTATAAGTCCCCGAGCTGTTATTGAAATTGTTTTTAAAATGAATAAATGCACATTCTAGAATATTTCGTTCTATTATATCTATGTTTTTAACAAGCGCTTTAGAACTATCCCACTTGATGCTATGGTTACATCTATACAATGGTTAAATAAAGCATTGGAATACTAGCTGTTCTACAAGCATATTTATGCTGTTTTACCCTAATATCTAACGTTTTACCGGTTTGGCCTATATATACTGAGTTACATTGTGTACATCCGATCGAATACACACAACCAACAACATTATCAGGGCTATTCTTTATTAGGCGTGATTTAACAGTATTATTATACTTAAGATTAATTAATGCCAATTGCTTTAAGTACAGTTGGAAGGTATTGAAAATTAACATGGTAAGGTAGGCTAAGGATATTTTACGCTGAAATTCCTTTACAATTACATTATTATAATACCTATTCTTGGCTTTCTTAAGACAGTTATCTAAAAATGAAATAGGATAACATAATTTAGTACCAATATTCATGATATTGGTACTAAATTATGTTATCCTATTTCATTTTTAGATAACTGTCTTAAGAAAGCCAAGAATAGGTATTATAATAATGTAATTGTAAAGGAATTTCAGCGTAAAATATCCTTAGCCTACCTTACCATGTTAATTTTCAATACCTTCCAACTGTACTTAAAGCAATTGGCATTAATGTAATCTTAAGTATAATAATACTGTTAAATCACGCCTAATAAAGAATAGCCCTGATAATGTTGTTGGTTGTGTGTATTCGATCGGATGTACACAATGTAACTCAGTATATATAGGCCAAACCGGTAAAACGTTAGATATTAGGGTAAAACAGCATAAATATGCTTGTAGAACAGCTAGTACTTCCAATGCTTTATTTAACCATATGTATAGATGTAACCATAGCATCAAGTGGGATAGTTTCTAAAGCGCTTGTTAAAAACAGAGATATAATAGAACGAAATATTCTAGAATGTGCATTTATTCATTTTAAAAACAATTTCAATAACAGCTCGGGGACTTATAAAATTGACGATATCATGTTAAAATTTCTTTTGCCTCTCATTAACCCTTGTTAAGTATGTGCTAATTGTTTTGTTTTTCCTGTACGTTGTATATATATATGGGCTTCTCGCCTTTTAACTTCATTCCCTGACGAGGTGTAGCTTTGAATACACGAAAGGCCTTGGAATCGTTTTTCTTTTTCCTTGTGGGTTTGCAGCATATATATATATATATATATATATATATATATATATATATATATATATGTTACAGTCAAAGTGTGTAACCAGCCATTTCGCGTAATGGCTGAAACTTTGTCATTTCGCGAAATGGCTGTTTCACTTGGTCACTTCTTCGCGAAATGACTAAAATCTTCAGCCATTACGCGAAATGGCTGAAATTCCACCTTGTTCATTACGTGAAATGGCTAAAATGACTTTTGTCATGAATTCATAGAAATAACAAACATCACAATAAAATTGGAAACCTTTATTTAACTAACTAAATCTGTTAAAACATACATACATCCACAGGTCTGTTCAAATAAGTGAGAAACACTCTTCAAATACACATTTGAACACATTTGAATTTTCAATATAGAGGTTTTCAAATACTAACCGGGCCTTCAATGTTATTCCGATGTCCGCCATTGAAGGCCCGGTTAGGTCAACTGTATGCCCTTGACAATTGGTTAGGTTATCGTGTTATTTTCGTTAAAACTAACGAAAATAACACAACTTACAAGATCATTTGCCCGGTTAGTTCAACTGTATGCCCTTGACAATTGGTTAGGTTAAGTCGTGTTATTTTCGTTAAAACTAACGAAAATAACTAACACACAGTTTCGTTAAAACTAATGAAAATAACACAACTTAACCTAACCAATTGTCAAGGGCATACAGTTGACCTAACCGGGCATACAGTTGACCTAACCGGACAAATGGTTTTGTATGAAATGACCAAGGTGGAATTTCAGCCATTTCGCGTAATGGCTGAAGATTTTAGTCATTTCGCGAAATGACCAAGTGAAACAGCTATTTCGCGAAATGACTAAATGTTTCAGCCATTACTCGAAATGACTGTAACATATATATATATATATATATATAATATATATATATATATATATATTATATATATATATATATATATATAAAACGCAGCTTACTTCTAAAGCTATTACTGAAAACTTAGTTCAAATTCAGTTTTTTATTTACAAACATACATAATTTACATAAGTGAATATATTTCCATTATTACAAACTGCCTTTAGCAAGCATACGGGCTTTGCAGGATGAAATCTACTATTTTTTAGGTATAATTACAAAATTTTATATAAAGACAAATACTAAAGAGAACTTACAGACTAAGGCTGATTAATTTTGAACATTGCTGAATTAATAAGAATACTATCACTTACAATAATAGATAAGCAGAAGTATAATTTAAGCGAATATAGAATATACCGACATTCATTATAGCTGTATGAACACGTATCTGATTGTACTACATATTAGCATAGAGCGTGTGGGAAGAAGGTTGTATTTGTGAGGTTTAAAGGTTATTTTGGTGAATTCAACATTTTAGCTCAGAAATACGTTTGCCAAAAGTATAGAAAAGGTGGTTATCGTACGCAGAAAATAAAGACTTCTCGCATCTTCTGTCCATAGAAATATTATCTTCTATTGTCTCAAATTACTCCAAAAAGAAGTTTTGAAGACCATCTCTTCTGTCTAAAGAAGTTATTATCATTAAAAGAACTTATTATATTATCTGAGAAGAAGCTCTGATACTCGAAAGAAGGAAAAACTTTTCCTAGAATGCACTCTCAAGAAGAAGTTCTAAGTTTAGAAGGTTATATTTTGAGTTTTAGAAGTGTTTAGTAACAGCCAACGAGGATGCCACGAAGTTTCAGCGAAATAAAGCTTTCGCGGCTTATTACATCAGTACAGAAACTGAAGAGGCTCAGAGTGAAATTACGTAGTTGTTAGGAGTTGCGGGGGGGGGGGGGGGGGGGGGGTAAGGAAGTGAATGTTGAATAGTAGGAGACAAAATTTCTCAGGGGTTTCGCGAAAGAACATATGCTATTGGGGTGCCTTGAGCCAGAAAAGATTGGAAACCACTTCCTTACGGAATGGCTGCCTGTCATTGTCGGGTCATTTATCCTTTATATTAAGAAGCTATATATAATATTTATGTTTTGTTTATATTAAAAAAATAATACAAATTTGTCTATATATTTATTTATACACTGCTTCAGAAATTTATTTCCATATATACATATATACAGGGTGTTTCAAAAGTCCCTCATTATTTTTAAAATTTTATTAAAATAGCAATTACAAGAGGAACCAAATGACAATTTGGTTGCTGAGTCTACGATTCATGAGAATTTTGGTGGCATCAAACTTGGCTTCATAAGTCTACTGGAAAGTCACTGGTACACCTCAACGTGGGCACCGTCTTTTTCGAAACAAGCGAGCCACCGTTTTACGCATTCTTGGCCGACATTGGACAACATTTCGGGAGTAACAGAAGCACACGCATTCCTGATCCGTTCTTCTAGTGTGGGGAGGACTCGCGGCTTGGTGGCGTACACTTTGCTCTTAATGTAGCCCCACAAAAAGAAGTCGCATGGGGTAAGATCAGGCGAGTGAGCAGCCCATTCGATGGGACCACGGCGACCAATCCACCGATCCGGGAACTGCTTATTCAGAAATGAGCGAACCTCACGCGAGTAATGAGCAGGGGCACCGTCTTGCTGGAAAATGACTTCTTGCATGTCAGCTACAGCTGACAGTTGGGGGATGCAGAACTCCTGAAGCATACGAAGGTAATTGTCTCCGTTGACGTTCACGGAATTTCCATCTTGATCCCAGAAGAAGAACGGACCAATCAGCCCAGCTGAGGAGATGGCACACCAGACGACCAATTTCGGCGTGTCCCTTTCATGTTCACGGATCTCCGCAGGATTGTGAGTTCCCCAGATGCGGGTGTTGTGCCGATTGACGCGACCAGAAAGGTGGAAGAGGGCTTCGTCGCTGAACCACATGTGCTCCAGGATCGATGGGTCTCTTTCGTAGTGATGCAGCAGTGTCTCACACATCTCCACCCGGCAATCGTAGTCTTGAGGTTCCAGCTTCTGAACCACCTGGATCTTGTACGGATACAGCTTGAGACCACGCCGCAAAATCCGTTGGATAGATGTCGCGCTGAAGTTCAGTTCCGCAGCAGCTCGCCGAATGGACTTTCCTTGACTCTGAGTAAACGCCTCACGGACAGTTTTGACATTCTCCTCACTCCGCCCACTTCGAGGTCTTCCTGATCGTGGTTTGTCCTTTACGGATCCGGTCTCCATAAACTTCCGGTGGGTGGCGACGATGGTGTTCCTATCCGGTGCATAATGCTGTCCGTAGACTGCCCGGAATCGTCGCTGCACTTCGACCACAGATTGAGAAACCTCCTGCCATGCAGCGATTTTACACCTCTGCTCTAGAGTCAGCATGGTAGCAGAAGAAAACGGAGCAAAACTTCAAATGTAGACTAAAATAAATTCTCAACTACTGAGTAAGAGTTTACCACAAGATGAACGTCGTTGGTCGATTAGCTGCAAAGAAAATTGAAAATCAAATTAGTGAGGGACTTTTGAAACACCCGGTATATATATATATATATATATATATATATACGATGAATAAAATCACGAAGGAAAGGAAACACAAAGTGGTGCTCAAGCGCTTTCGTCTAATGACATGCGCTTGAGCACCACTCTGTGTTTCCTTTCCTTCGTGGTTTTATTCATCATAAATATTTTTCACGTGTTACTTTCGTGAAATAATTTTCATATATATATATATATATATATATATATATATATATATATATTATATATATATACACACACACACCTTCCCTTTCCTTTCAAATGTTCCGTGCGATGATTCCTCATTTCACGAAGGTCAAGTTTGTCGCCCCTCCTCTCGAGTTGGCCTGGTGAAGTAGTGAGTTGGTTTCTTGTACTCTCCACCTCACATAGCCAGGTACGCCCGGCTCATCGGGGATTGTTCTGAGCCAGGCGTCTAATCTTCTTTTGAAGATGTCCACCGCAACACCATTCGTGTTCCTTCGGTCTTTGGGCAACTGATTAAACAGTCTTGGTCCTCTCACAACAAAACTATTTTCTTTCAGGGTTAAGGATGTTCCCTGTCTAGCCTTTAATTTGGGAACACGACACAGTCTTCCTTTTCTACTTTCCACCGTTGTTTTGGGGAGTTACAGGGACTAGTGTTTCTCCATTATTTCCCAAGTGTAAATAATGGTGTATCTTTCTCTTCTCCTTTCCAGTGAATATAGGTTTAGTTCGCGTAACCTTTCCCAGTAATTTAGTTCTTTGCACCCCTTGATCTTGGCTGTGAAGCTTCTCTGAATCCCTTCTAGCTGTCTAATGTCATCTTTTTTATATGGGCATGTTAGGACCGAGCAGTATTCCAATTTGGGTATGATCAGTGTTTACAGTAGAGGAATCATTATATTCCTATCCCTTCGTTTAAAGGTTCTTAGTATCTGCCCAGTTATTCTCTTTGCTCTGTTTACTGCTATCTTATTTTGTGTTTCAAATTTCGCATCATCAGTCATTACAAACCCCAAATCTTTTGCTTTGGAATTTCTCTGAATTTCCTGTCCATTTCGAGTATAATATTCCATGGATTTTAGGTCTTCACCTTTTCCGTACCTTAACAGCTGAAATTTCTCAGTGTTAAACTTCATATTGTTGTCTTCCGTCCACTTGTAGATTCTGTTCATGTCGGTTTGTAGAGATCCTATATCTTCTGGGTTTCTTATTTTTCTACTGATCTTTGTGTCATCAAAGGATGTTACTGTGCTGTCTCTAGTAACGTCCTCATCTATGTCAGTTAGCATGATTATGAAGAGTAGTGGAGCTAATATTGTTCCTTCTGGTACTGAGCTGAGGACCTCTGATTCTGATGAAGATATTCCTTATACTGTAACGGCTTGCCGCCGCTCACTAAGGAAATTATATATCCATTTCCCTTCTTTTCCTGTTATTCCCATATATTTCAGTTTACGTATTATGATTCCATGGTCACACTTGTTGAATGCTTTAGCAATGTCTGTGTATATTTGATCATAGTTTTCATTACTTTCAAGTGCATCAATAATGTTGTAGTGTTCCATTGATTGTGATAGGCATGATCTGCCTGACCGAAATCCATGTTCATTATTTAAATTTTTTTGAGTTTCCAAAAAGTCATAGATTTTCTGTCTAACTATTCTTTCAAATATTTTAGTGAGATGAGATGTAAGCGACATTGACCTATAGTTTTTTGCCTCGGATCGATTTCCTCCTTTATATATTGAGACTATGTTCGAGCTCTCTAGGATGCCCGGTATTTCTCCCGTGTCTAGTGATCGTCTCTATATCCAATAGAGGGGCTCAGCGATTGCATTCTTGCAGTTTTGATCAGTGTGGCATTCCATTTGTCCGCAAGGTGACTAAAGCTAGAAAAACTATGCGAAATAGTAATGGACTTAAAACAACCATTCATCCACAAGACAAACGAGGAGTAAAACAAGGTACCAGAAAACTTTAAAGAAAATAGCCCGAAATAATTTTACCTGTTTGCGAAAAGAAAAATGAAATGTAAAGAAAGTATTGGTTTGTTAAAAGATGGGGTAACTGAATGCACAAATGAGCGAGTTTCCTAAGGAACGATTTAACTCGGTGTCCACATCCCCTAAGTCCGAAAGGAAATTAGGAAACCTGAATGAATTCTTTGACATTGATACAAATTAGTCAAAAACAAGAACGGACGCGAATCTATTAATGGATTTAGAGTTCTTGGAAAGGGACCTAATTGAGGCTCTATCGCAAATACGAGAAAATTCAACACCAGGGCCAGACGCGTGGAGTGCCATGAATCTGAACAAATGCAAAGAGAGTACTGCCACGAAAGCCACTATACTTACTGTGAAGAAAATCACCCGACACGACAAATTCTTCTCATTGAAGGACATGATTATATCCTTATTCAAAAGTAGTAACGGAGGAGTGCCTGCCTAAGAACTATCGCCCAGTAGCTCTCACCTCTCACTTTACACTGCTTTAAACGTGTAATTAGAGGCAAATTTACTTACTACAGACAAGAAAATAATTTTTTAATCCGAACCAACATGGCTTCGGGATTGGAAGATCATACCAATCACAATTACTAGACCACCAAAGAGAAAACTCCGGGAACACTGTGCTGAGGACAAAATATAGATGTAATATGTAACGAATTTGCTAAAGCCTTAGATAAATGTGATCGTGGAATTAAAGCTTACAAACTTAAGAATACAGGAATAACTGGAAAGCTGTGACGGTGGTTTTTTAATTTCCTGACTCAGAGAACACAAAGCGTGGCACTAAATGGAGTTAAATCGGAAGTCTCAGAAGTCGTCAGCTCTGTCCCACAGGGCTCAGTACTTGCTCCTTTGTTGTTTATAATAATGATCGCACACATTGATGTAGATATTAATGACGGTGTCGTATCGTGTTTTGCGAGCGTCACAAAGATACACGAGGAAATATCGAATGAAGGTAACATGCAAAAATTACAAAAATGACATTGAAACATTATGAAACATTATTCAAGCGGGCAGAAGATAACAATATGTAGATCATCGAAGAAAAACGCGAACGTATAAAATATGGCAACAACAAAGAGCTAAGGAATAAAGCATACAAAACACTATAAGCCAAACAGATAACACCAAACCCACAAGCCAGGGATCTTGGAGTCAATGTCATCAGATGCAGATTTCAGGGAACCTTCACTTGAAGCCAACAACAGTAATATATATATATATATATATATATATATATATATATATATATATATATATATATATATATATATATATATATATATGAGAGAGAGAGAGTTGCAAGGACAAGAGAAGAGGAAGCCTCAAAGACCTTCCGGTCCACTCTGGAAGGTTCCTGTTATTAAACAAGTTTATTTTTCTTTCAACTATCCTAGCAGTAATAGAAAACGATAGAAAAGTAGAAGGCTCTCTCCCCACCCTCCGCTCCCTCCCTGCCAGAGGCAGGTACGGAAAAAGGTTGAAGAAAATACCTTGACCCTGGAAAAGTAGCCAAGGGGAGAGAGAGAGAGAGAGAGAGAGAGAGAGAGAGAGAGAGAGAGAGAGAGAGAGAGAGAGAGAGACCCATAATCTTTGATACGACTTCCAATTTACCAAATTGATCCGGCAGACACAAAATTAGTCAAAATTATTTAGTTGATCATTTACTGCAATAAGAGAGTCTTAAAATGCTTTTTTATTTTATAGTTTCAAACTAGAATCGAATTAAACAGTGAACGTCGAACTGTTTGTTTACGTATCCGATAACAGTAACAAGTGATTAGCGAAAACTGAAACCGTTCTGCAATTTATCCTCAAAAGGAAATTCCTTAATTGCGAAACTTCTGATACGGGTTTTTAAAACAAGTTTTTTTTTGTTTGTTTTTGTTTTTTTAAAGTTTCTTAACTTTCATTTATTTATATATTATTTATCCATTTGTTGACGTATTTTCCAGTTCTTGTTCGTTATTCTTTGAACTGAATATTTTAATACTTTGAGCAGCGAGTATTTTAGGCATTCATTTGGTTTTTCCGTTCTCAACTTTAATACAAAATGTAGCTGATTATATACGGTAATACAAACAGTTCACTCAATCCTCAAATTCCATTGTTCGTTTTGGGAAAGGAAAATTGCGAAAAAGAAGTTGTGTTTTTGTATGATGCCGAAAAAAATTCAAAATATTTAATTAAATTTTGAATAAGAGGGGAAATGAAGTGCGCGTTTTTCGGAATTAATTCTGAAAAAAAAAGGAATTATAAAATTAAGTAGTTATATTAAATTGAGTTTATTAGTAAAGAACTGGATTGTTGATCGTATTTAGAACAGGGTAGTCCAACATTTTTTAATGCTTTTGGACAGATATTTTTTTTTTTTTTTGTGGGTGGGTAGCGTGGGGGAGGGGGGTTCTTGGTACCTCTCGGACTGCACAAAGAAATATAATGTATTAATGTACCTCGTTTGAAATATACGAAACATACTACGTGGATCTGCTCACATAAAAAGCTCAAAAGACATAAATTCAAAACTTTCAAAGAGAGAGAGAGAGAGAGAGTTACAAGGAGTTACAAGGAAAAGTAGTACCTCAAAAGGCCTTGCGGCCCATACCGAGGAGGTACCAATGGCAACGGGTGCCAGGGAAAAATTCTGTCACCCTCAAATAGTGTGCAAGTTTCAGTCTAACTTTTTCTTGAACAGATCCACAGAAGACCTGTTCACAACTTCTGAAGGTAACCTGTTCCACGTGTCACAGATCTTATACATAAAGTATTTCCCACACACACTAGTCCTAAACAGTTTCAAATCCAACTTCCAACAATAGTTGCGAGTTGGGTTATCATTTAAACTAAACATGCTTCTAAAATCGATATTGTTGAACCCGTGTAAGAACTTGAAAACCTCGATCAGTTGACCGCGCAGCCTCCGAGTTTCCAGCGAAAACAAATTCAGGGCGCGTAAGCGTCGATTGTAGCCCATATGACTAACGGAAGGGATTAACTTTGTGGCCCTCGCCTGCACTCGTTCCAGCCTCTCAATATCTTTCCTGAGGGTGGGCGACTAGAACTGCACAGCATACTCCAGGTGCGGCCGAACCAGAGAATTGTACAGAGAGAGCACAATCTCCTTGTTCCGAAATCGAAATTGCCTCCTGATATGACTTAACAGCTTCTGGGCTTTCTTTTCCACCTCTTCGCACTGTTTGGTAAACTTAAGGTCGCTGCTAATTAGCACACCCAAGTCCTTTTCCAAATCAGTCGCCTCGATATTACTCCCCAACATGGAGTAGTCCGACTTGGGATTGGCGTAGCCAATGTGCATGACCTTGCATTTACCCAAGTTAAACGGCATTTGCCATTTTTGGGACCACTCTCCCATCCTACGTAGGTCCGCACGCAGTTGCTCGATCGCCTCTGGCCTCTCAACATTGGCCCCAAGCTTTGTGTCATCAGCGAATTTGGCGATCCTACTGACGATGCCACCGTCTATATCATTTATGTAAATGATAAACAACAGTGGCCCCAAAACGGAACCCTATGGAACCCCGCTACTGACCGAGGCCCAACCCGAACTAGCCCCTTTAATTACAACCCTCTGCCGCCTATTCCTCAGCCAGTTTTCAATCCACCTACCTATTTCCCCACCGATACCCAGCGCGCGCACTTTCGCCATTAGCCGGCGGTGAGGTACCTTATCAAAGGCTTTCTGAAAGTCGAGATAAAGTATATCAATCGCCCTACTCTTATCATACTCACTGAACATGACGTGGAAAAACTCGAGCAAGTTGGTGAGACACGACCTATGCCGTCTAAACCCATGTTGGGAGTCCCCAAGCAGCTTGTAGGAATCCAAATGGTCAACGATCCTATCCGCTATTATCCCCTCTAATAATTTACCTACAACTGAAGTGAGACGAATGGGACGATAGTTCCCTGGACTTTCGTGATCCCCTTTCTTAAAGATAGGGGTCACGTTGGCCTCCCTCCAGTCACCAGGCACCTGGCCCGTCTCTAACGATTTGTTGAAGACTATAGCCAGGTGGGGAGCCACCTGGTCGCGCACCTCCCGCAACACTCTGGGAAGGAACTGGTCTGGCCCAGGAGCCTTAAACGCGCTCAGTTTGTCTATTCTATCGGCAACGACTGTCGAGGTACACCAAACACTATCCAGGTCAGCACCTTCGTGCCTGACGCGTGGCTCGAGGATGACGCGGGTGTCCTCCCTGGTGAACACTCCCGCAAAGTACTCATTCAGCACAGCGATGTCCGCGTCGGAGGTCCGCAGAACGCCGCTGGGGTCCTTTAACGGACCTACCATGCTTCTAATGGGCTTTTTACTATTAACATAACTAAAGAACTCCTTAGGGTTCCCCTTGCAGAGGCTTGCCACCCGGAGTTCTTCGTTACGTTTCGCTAGCCTAACCTTCGCCTTCGCCTAACCTTCGCCCTCCTATACGCAGCTTTCCTATTTCGGATAGCCGAAGCGATGTCACGACTGAACCACTTAGGCTGCGTTGAGCGGGAGTGACCGGTTTTGAGGGTATGGCAGCAGACTGCAGCACCATAAACTGGTCCCGGAATGCACTCCATGCTTCCTCAACATCGCCACCGACCTCTAACCCCATCTCACGTACGCTATCCCGGAGGCCAACAAAGTCCGGCCGCCGTAGATCGAGCTTACTGCCTCTAGAGTCACTACGCTTCACCCGAGGGACGCAGACACAGAACCTAATCAGACCGTGATCACTCCCGCCCAACGATTCGTCAACGGTGAGGCCAGTGATGAGGTTGTCTTCGGTCGTGAATACTAAGTCTAGAACGCTTTCGCCTCGTGTAGGCCCAATAAATTCAGAGCTGGGCAATTGCGGCATATTTTGCGGTACTGCGGTACTGCGGTACTACCGCACTACCAAACCGGTACCAAACCGGTACGCGGAAATTTGAATGCGGTAGCGGTACTGCGTATTTTCAGCGATCCTTTGCGGTACTGCGTTATGCGGTACCGGTTTGCGGTAGTACCGCAGTACCGCAGTACCGCAAAATATGCCGCAATTGCCCAGCTCTGACTGGCCCATTGACCCACTGAGTCAGGAAGTTCTCATCAGCAAAGTCAACTAGCCTCCTCCCTTCGGCATCAGCAGTCCTGTCTTCCCAGTTTATGCCGCGACAGTTGAAGTCTCCTAAAACTACACACAATTCTGTAATTACTCCTTGCGAAAGTTAGAACTTGAATACTGTCGAGAGATATAAGTCTACCGTACTACCAAACCGGTACCAAACCGGTACGCGGAAATTTGAATGCGGTAGCGGTACTGCGGTACTTTCAGCGATCCTTTGCGGTACTGCGTTATGCGGTTCCGGTTTGCGGTTTGCGGTAGTACCGCAGTACCGCAGTACCGCAAAATATGCCGCAAGTGCCCAGCTCTGGATATAACCTCTTTTATTTTAGTAGGACTAAATTTCCCATAAATCCTCGCTGCTGAAAATCGTTCGATGGCCGGACGGAATTGTTCTGCGGGCCAGATCCGGCCCTCGGGAAACTAGTTGGACTCTCCCGACTTAAAATATGAGTTATTCATACGTGGTATTTATATTTGTACATCTTATTAGGTAAAGAAAATAAGATTTAAGGGAGGACATTAAAAAAATTGAAATAAATAAAATACATTAAACGCCAATAAAATTACGCCATACGAATGAAAAATAAACAGCAAAGCGAATACGCCATAAGTGTCAAATAAGACTACTTATATGGTAGAAATATGACGTTTGTTGAGTATATATCCCTTTCTTTCAGTTCATAAAGTTGTTCTACGCATAACGTACGAGTTTAATAACACGTTCCTCTCTTAAACTCAAATTTGGGGGTTCAAATTTATGAACTGCATACGAGTTCACGCATCACTGAAAAATGCGTTTTTTAATGGTGTTCTAAAATCCTTTAATCCGAAGGTTTCACAGTCCACACACACACACACACACACACACATATCCGTATACAGAAGGGATAAAATTCAAATGATGAACGAATGGGTGCCATCCATCAATTAACCCTTCCCCACTGTTGTAAATGAGGGCCATAACATACATGAATAAAGTTAAGAAAATCGTACGAAAGCTTTTCCAAAAGAGTTGCACGAGTTTTTTTGTGCGATTTTTGTATCTTTCTCTCATTCCTCATGAAACTCCCTAAAACAGTCATTACGAAACCAATCAAAAGATCTTATCCGGATTTGCCTCTAATTTAAGTCCCCCTTTTTACAATTTCTATTCTGACGACGTCTTATTTTTCCGCATTGAAACGATTCTCTTGGGGGTGGGGGGGGGGGGGGGGGGGGGGGAAGCGATCCTCTATCAACGAAATTAAGCGTAGAGGCCTTTCCACCACACGAGAGCAGTCAATCTCTGGTGCAGTCAGCTCCTATAATATATATGGTTTTTGCAAAGACTTAAATATCCTATGTCTTTGCATAGTTATTAGGTATTATTATTATTATTATTATTATTATAGATTTCATTAGTTACAGATTCTTCCTCCGTCAGAAAAATAATAGAAAATTATGATTACGATACTTTGCTGATGAAAGACACTTTATTGTATGATATAATAACTCGTCTTTCAGGTACGAGTATTTTGGTGTCATTATTTTTCATTATAAATCACAGGTGATCATTCTTATCATCAGGGCAATGGCCATTATAGATATAAGATAATAGATAATGATATATATATATATATTTTAGAAAACCCACTAATAATATAATTTCTATTTAAATTATTAATAATATGTTTTTTTCAAAATAATTTTTAATAATAAGTGAGGATCTTTTAAATCCCCCAAATTATGTAAACCCGTTTAACCCCCCTCCCCTCCCAAGTACTTGTATGAACCTTTTACCTTGACGGGAGTACACTCTAATTACTGTAATGCGTCACTCCTGCTTAACCTATCCATAAAGTTTTTGTCAGTAACTGTGACGTTACTTACGTGTAACTCAACGTAACGTTACTGTAATATTTTTGTCAGTAACTTTCACGTAACTTTTGCGTATGTAACTTTGTCGTGACAAATATGTACTTAAAATAAACAATATTTTCAAAGGAAGCCAAAGGCAATTATACAGAAACAATTGCTTACAATTTCTGATGAATTTCTGCCGGAACATACCGGTACGGTGTACCGGTACCTTTTGATGAATTGACAGCAAACATAAACACAACTCAGCGATTTCATCTTTCATTTACAACTCTGCTCGGTTGTTACCGCGGTTTTAATTGTTCGCTTGCCATAACCGCCATCCTACGTTCATTTATTTTATCTGATACAAACCAACAAGAAAAAAGAAAAAATTATTCCAAGGTCTTTCGTGTACTGAACAACAAAAAGTTACGGAACGAAATAGAGGAAAAAAAAAGAAGTGTTACTTTTGTTCAATCTGGAGAAGTTACGCTAATGTTACACATCGAATTCAGCGTTACAAAAATATTTCGTTCAAATGCGTAACTGACATACAAATTATATGTAAAAATTTTAGCACTGATAGGATTTCACCCGAGAATTGATTACTATAGAAGTGGGATTCATAAGAGAAGACCTACTCTCTCCTTCACCAGCTCAGTACTCCTCTAAAGAAATTTAACTCCTTTCATTTGAGAATAAAGTTATCACAATAAGAATTCATTTCTACGTCCTGTCCTTTAAAAGACACCATTAATAAATAGGACTGAAAACCTTAAGGACCACAGAATGAAGAGCATTCAGATAACAGAGCTCGAAAGAGGAAGAATTATCAAACGCCAAATAAGTAATTGGTTTTAATACATAACAAAGAGCAAGTTTAAGGTTAACTAAACGTTATGTAAGTTTAGGTTTTAAACTGACGTAATATCAGTTTTGAAGAAAACTTACGCGTATGTTTAACTATGAGCAGAGAAGTGCGTAAATCCTTGAAATCGAAGTACCAAAATTATTATGAGTTTTTTGTAAGTTTAACCCTTAAACTATACTCGGGGTACTATTGTACCCCAGTACCCCAGGAATTCTAGCGTAACTTTTATAATGGGTGGGGATTAAGGGTTAACGTTCCATGTAATAGACCCTATCCTACATTGACCGTATAGGTTTACTTTTGGGTATATAGCCTATTGGTATATAGGGTCAAAAAAGAGAACCAGTAAGTTGCCGGGTAGTGTCTATGCGGTCCTCACTTTGAAACCTGATTCCGAGAGAAACCCTTCTTTAAACATGGTTGACACTTAATAAGGAACCAAACGGTTTAATTTTTTCATACCATACGCCATACGGAACTTTAATGTTTACAGTGTATGTACCTTGTGTAATCAACCTCAAATATATACATGTACATATAAATGTATACGCACATATACATACATACATACATACATGTACGCTATAAAAATACTACATATCTAAACAGAAAAGCAGCGAAACAAAACCGGGATTACATCTAATCGACTTGACTTTCTACTGACAAATACATATATTTTGCGTTAGATTAAATTAGGTTAGGTTAGTTAGGCATAAGTTAGGTTAAGTGTTTTAGTGTGGATGTTATGGTTTTGTCAATCCAATCCACAAAAACAATTGTTCTTCAAAATTCTTATTTAAAAAACCTGTAAATGCAATTGGACTCGTATTTTGTGATAATAATAATAATGTTTGAGATTGTTTAATCTCCTTCATAGAGCATTGGTCCTGTGATGGAGGGGACCTACAGCTTTACGTGGGATCCGAACCATCTACGGGTCGCTACATCGTTTGAACGCGGAGGAGGGTCCCCCATCGAACTACTGAACAGATCCAACGACGCTTAATCTCGCTGTTCTAACGGGAAGCGGGGTTGCGATATGGCCATAACGTATCCCAAATTTTGGGCTAAAAATGTAATTAATTCTTATCATAAGTTTTAGTTATTTCTTATTCATATTTTTAATTACATCATTTTTATTAATTGTAGAAATTAGTAGTATAAAGGGTACGATTTTTTACATCTTAAATGCTGTAATCTAAAATAACAAGAACTGTAACATGACGTGTATAGTTTTTGTTTCATTCTATAAAAAGAAGTGAAGTTGCTGTAATGTAACAAGAAATGTAGCAAAACGTGTATAGCTTTGTTTCGTTCGCTAAAAAAGAAGTGAGGTTGCTGTAATGTAAAGTAACAAGACGTGTATAGCTTTGTTTCATTCGATAAAAGAAGTGAGGGTAATGTAATGTAAAATAATAGAACGTATATAGCCTTTTTTCACTCGATAAAAAGAAGTGAGGTTGTTGTAATGTAAAGTAACAAGACGTGTATAGCTTTGTTTCATTCGATAAAAGAAGTGAGGGTAATGTAATGTAAAATAATAGGACGTGTATAGCCTTTTTTCACTCGACAAAAAGAAGTGAGGTTGCTGTAATGTAAAGTAACAAGACGTGTAAACTTTGTTTCATTCGATAAAAGAAGTGAGGGTGATGTAATATAAAATAATAGGACGTATATAGCCCTTTTTCACTTGATAAAAAGAAGTGAGGTTGCTGTAATGTAAAGTAACAAGACGTGTATAGCTTTGTTTCATTCGATAAAAGAAGTGAGGGTGATGTAATGTAAAATAATAGGACGTATATAGCCTTTTTTCACTCGATAAAAAGAAGTGAGGTTGCTGTAATGTAAAGTAACAAGACGTGTATATTGCTGTAATATAAAGTAACAAGAAGTGTAACAAGACGTGTATAGTTTGGTTTCATTCGACAAAGAGAAATAGGGTTGATAAAAATAATTACATTGATAGGTTTAAGTGGGTTTTAGTTTATTATCATTACTCCTTATTATCATTATCATTATTATCATTACTGTAATATTCTTATCTTTTATTCTTCTTTACTTCTCGTGCGAGTAACGACTTAAACTGTAACGAAGAAAGACTGCGGTCATTAAGTGGGAAAAATAGGTCATTAAGTGGGAAAAATGAGATTGGTATAATGAAAAATCGTGCACGAGAGAGTGAGCTACAATAAAGTATTGCGTGCATTGCGTGCATTGCGTGTTAATCTCTCGCTAATGGACAGTCCGTGGAGTCCTCTGATAGTTTTATACTTGACTGGATTCCTGCATGTAGATGGCGGCTCATTTTAGGATGTAAAGTTAGGTAACATTGTTGGGTTTTGATACGGAGATTGAGATGGTATGCGTTTTCAAGGACATTCTCCACATTAAAAGAGGTTGTAAGTTTATATATTAATTTTCTCTTCTTATGAAGAGTAAGTGTTGTTATACTAACTGAAATGTACTATTTTGACAAGTGTACTATGACCATTATTCATCATTTTGGCACAGTGTTCTGCGTTCTTGTATAACGGAATCTGCGTCGCTGCGATTATGGTTAAATTGTCTTGCACTGAAAAATGTAAGGATGTGAGCTTTTTCCGATATCCGGTAAAAGATTTCCGGAAGCTGGTTTACCTTTTCGGACCAATTACACACGTCAACTAGAGAAAAATGCAAACGAACACGACTCCTAAAATGAAACGCCAATAACAGATTTATGTTAAAAATAAATAAGGTTGCTTTTCCCTTCAAGCAAGCAAACTTATTTTGCAAAAACTTCTCCTAAAGCAAATTGTTTCAGCTGGTTCAGCTGGTTGAGATGACGACAGAAGAAGCCTTTTTCTTTATGAAAAAGTCGCTTGGATTTTTTTCCTTTAAAAATCTTTATAAAGAAATTTTTGTTTTTCGTCTTTTGAATAAGTTTTTTGTTTCTTCACATTTCGATCTATTTTTATACTAATTAATTTTACCTCTCTCTCTCTCTCTCTCTCTCTCTCTCTCTCTCTCTCTCTCTCTCTCTCTATATATATATATATATATATATATATATATATATAAAATAATATAAATAAGGGATGTACTGAATATTCGGTATTCGGAAAAAAAATGAGGATATTCGGTATTCGGTCGAATAGTTTTTATTTTTAACCGAATACCGAATATTTGACAATTATGGTAAATAAAGTGATTTAGGAAATGGAACTTAAAATGTATTATTTTTTATTTCAAAGAATAATTACAAACAAATCCAACTTAGTTTAGTTGGTAACTAATAAGTAATAACTAATAACTTTACGAAAAATGAACAGGCAGTAATTACCGCTGAAACAAAACCTAATAATTGAAATTTAAGGCAAAAAGTAGATTATCGTGTAGAAAAATTAGTCGTTCAGCAGCATCAGGAGCTAAACATTTATGTGCGTCGGTAATTATATTTTTGCAGAATTGAACAGCCGTTCATTTCGTACGCTTGTGGGTGGCGTGGTGAGATATTTGCGAACCAGTATTAATAGTTTCGGGAATCTTTCGTCATTGTAGCACCACCAGTCAAGAGGGTTCGTGTCACGACTGACTCGTGACTCCTTTGAATAGATGTCCAATCCTTTTTGACAACTTTACTGGGCACTTTTGAAAGGTGGAGGCACATCTGATTGTGAAGACGTAGCAACCTCATCGGTGTACTTCCATAAGTCAATCTTCAGCTTCTTTCTCGAAGGTTCTTGATTTTCTCGTGAAACAAAAGCAGTTGTTTCATCGCCATGAGTTATATTATGTGTAGGACTAGCATTGGTGATGCAGACATAGTGATTACCTCACTTTTTACAAACTCAGGTACTGTAATGCAAGCAAATTTGAAATGAGGATCTAAAAACCTGCGCAATCGTGTAAGTGATGTCTGTCTTCCACTGCTTGAAGCGATTTTGTAAATTTTCTATTAAATCATTTTCGTAGTATGAATACTTGCAACATCAGTTATGTTACGCAAAAATGCCACGAGACCCGTTACACCGGAAGACACCATAGAAAGACAAGAATAATCAGGGAAAGTCATTCGTTAGTTTTTCACATGGGCTAAGAAGCTTTGCAACACGCTGAATTTGAGTCCACTGATGATTGTTGAGGGTTGGTATGTCATAGTCCGAGACGTATTCAACAACTGCAGTTTTTTGTTGAAGAAGTCGTTGTAGCATATAAAATATAGAGTTCCATCGGGTGATAACGTCTCTTATAAGTTTGTTTTCGGGTAAATTATGGGAGCTATTGAAGAATAGGGACCCCAGCCTTCTTTAGTTAGCTTTATAAGGTTAACTAACGAAAATATCAGACCTAACCTAACCAATCGTCAAGGGCGTACAGTTAACCTAACGATTGGTTAGGTTAGGTCGTGATATTTTCGTTAGTTAGCCTTATAAGCCTAACTAAAGAAGGCTGGGGTCCCTATTCTTCAATAGCTCCAAATTATGTTGCTTCTGGATTTCCTTAAGTCTGTCACAGACTAGAGATGAATGGTTAAAATGCGAACAGATTCGGCGCGCAATTGTACATATATCTGAAATTGTACATATATCTGAAACAGACTTCTGGCTAAGAAGAGTTTCATTAACTGCAAGTGCTAAAGTATGATTCGCACAAGCAACAGAAGTCATTTCCAGAACGCGAACAGCTTTAGTAATATTATGGCCATTGTCGTGCGCAACTGCATACACACGATCGCTTTCTATTAACAATTCTTGCAATATAGAAGTCAATGCAGTTGCAATGTTTTCATGAGTATGGGAACCTGGTTGAATTTTGGTGGCTAAAACATACTGCTTTTGCTCATATTTGCTATTAATTCTACTGTATGTGTCGTCAAACTGATAAAGGCTTAAATTTTTTTACACTGACGCTTAATAACCCAAATAAAACTAATATTCGGTATTCGGCCGAATAGTTTTCCGCCGAATATCGGTACATCCCTTTATATATATATATATATATATATATGGAGGGGACCTACATCTTTACGTAGGACGCAGAAGACGGTCTCCCATCTAACTACTATCCAGACCCAATGTCGCTTAACTTCGCTGATCGACAGGAAGCGGTGTTACGACACTGGCCACGATGTAGCTCCTCATTCAGGGTATAAGAGTAGCTCGCAGCATCATTTTGTTTATACAAGAAGGAGGGGCCAAGGCGAATAGTAAGTACCATAATATCACGAAACGACGAAAATTGTTTATTTTAGATAAAATGTAAAAAAAATGATGGAAGGAAAATGTAAAAAAAAGAAAATAAAGTGTTTTTAATCAAGTGTAATGAAGGATTCAAAATGTGAATGTGTAGCCCCATGAATCATTGTCACGGCGTAACTCAATACTTTTATCATCACGTTGTCAGATCGGGACCTCCGTGGTAGCGAGACCATATCAGAATCACGACCAATCCACGTCCCTTGGAATTCTCCATCCAGAAATTGACGAACACGAATGGCATAATTGGGTAGGAGCACGATCCTGCTGCAAAACAGGATTCAGTTATACCGTGAAAATGATGATGGTCGGTCTCCAAATCGATATTTTGATTGAAAATATATATATTTTTTATTTATATTTGTTTATAATTTATCTTTTAAATAAACGCTTTTCGTTAATATATATATATAGGCCTATATATATATACACACATACACCTT